>JBCFYV010000100.1:34152523-34760023 GCA_039000515.1 Timema cristinae
AAATTTGGAGCCGAACCTCCACTTGGAAATTTCAACTGGACAACCAGAGATATCCAAAAGTTGTGCCAAGCCGTGCAGCCACATCCCTTTCACTGAAAAACTTTGGGATTAATAAAAAATCAGCTCCAAAATTACAATTAAAAATCTTGATTTGAAAATATTATGTTTAGATTTACTCGTTTTCTTTATTTTTGAACGAATTTTTTTTTATGTAAAACTTTTCTACAGACTTTTTACAGTAAATTAATGTTTTTTTTAACTCATCATAACTGATTCTCAATAAGAAATGTTAAGGATATAACAGTAAGATTCTCTCTAAATAGCCTTGCCACATTTGAAATATTTTGATTAATGATATGTTTTCCCAATAGTTTTAATAGATCAATAATTTATCAGGTGTTAATATTTTTTTAAACGTGTAATTTGGAAATTTTTCGTCTTGGGGTTAACATTAAACTTCAAGTAATGGTCAAGGGGTACAATCTAAAAACAAAAGATTGAGGACCGCTGTTCTAAGGAAATAAATAACCCAACAACTTAGCTCTCTCGTTAGCGTGTTTGCTAATTGAACTAAGGGTCCTGGTTTCGATTCCCTGCATGTTTGTAAAATTTCTAATTGGTGAATTTTCGTTTAACCTTTCACAGTGATAAATTAACGGCTGGGGTCTTTATATTGGGTATACTAGAGAATGGGTAAGCCATTTTGGAAAAAAAAAAAAAAAAAAAAACTTGACCTCTCGGGCATAATTTATTCCCTTAACCACCCCAATGACAAAACCAGACTAAATTATCATGACATTTTGTCCGTGTGCGCAACAATACGGCCTGATTCAAGTTGAATGGAGTACGGTTCACATACTGTTATAGACACTTTGGACTATTACCAACAGTGAACCATATAATTAATTATCAAAGGCTGAAAGCGCTGACAGGTAGTTTGACGCGGTGGAAAGAAAATCTGCATTTTTTTTTTAGAGCCGCGTCTTACGACCCGTTCGGGTTATACCCCTAAATACCAACTACACTAATGTCTTATCGATGAGGTTGGCTATATTTATAAGAAGTATACCCGCATTTGCGTGGAAGAAGAGTGGAAAACATTTTGGAAAGCCACCGTCAGTATACACGACCGAGACTCGAACCTCTATATCCCAGTCATTGGCAGTCTGGTCTACTGCAAAAGTAGCGCCTTAGGCCATGTGGCCACTGAAGTTGTGGGTGTCTGCTTATTATTTCGTGTGTAGTGGTAATTGCGGGCAAATACCCTAACTACTTGGCCATGAGGGTGGATTCAACCGTGGTCCTGTAACATGTCACTCAAATAAAATGACATCTTAAAACCGTAATCTGCACAAAATACTAAACTGAAATAAAAGAATCCAAAGAAGAGAATTAAAACGGATATATTCTGCAATAATCTCATTTGTGTTCTACTTACATTAAGTGGAGGTTCCCGGATACAAACACCATGCTTCGACAAATTATTCTAAAAGTATGGTGGAAGCGAAGGCATTGAGTATTAACAGACGTCTGAACCCTTGAACACTCGATGTTGACGAAGGACCTGCTGTCGTTGGTTCAATGCCTCGAGCTACGAGCACTGCTGCCCTAGCGGACTTCCTTGGCAACTCTTTCTCCCCTATTACCCAACTCCCCCCTTTCTTTTCCTTCATTAAATGCCCATATTTGGTCCTGTTTAGAATCAGAAAAAGAGTATATAACATGTGAGCCCTAGGTTCATTCTACTGTAGTTCATCATATTATATCCTCGAAGAAGGAAACTCTGCACCAGCATCTAAATTTAAAGAAACTGGTTTGTCTTGATGTTTGGGTAGTGGGTCTCACCACCACGACGCCGAGGGAATCTCGTCTGATGTTACAAGTATTCAACCAATATCCAAGTCCTTTGCAAGAATATTTGTTTTTAGTCGAAGACTAAATTCTAGTCTTGATTGTTTTATTAAGTCTGACTTTATTTTTTGTGTCATCTGACTTATTTTTTTCTACTACTTGTCCATATAACATAGCTTAAATACAGGGGCTTTGAGCTCTATATATAATAAGGACCATTGCTTTAAGGTTCCTCTTCTCCATACGTTCATTATTCCGTTTTAAGTCCTAATGATTTCACATTATCCCATGACGCCATGGACGTCATTCTCACTTGTTTTAATTTTTGTACAGCTACAAGAAGGTTGTCTAACGCTTTTATTTGATGACCTAGTTAAGTCATTATCTCACAGAATTATTGTTAGTACCCCTTTTTCTGTGTTACTATTTTGGGTGCGCAAAGTGTGGGAACACGGTAGTTTTTTATAGTGGCCCGCGCAGATAGTATTTTTATTTGCCCCTTGTTGGCGACCTCATTAGTCAAAGTATTTAAAGTTAGTATGTACTAGATTTGATGTACTACCCAGGGAGTGTGTAATGGTATAAATGTACTATTGAGTGCTCGGTAGTACCCACTGGGAAAGGACCGGTCATAGTACATTTTTGTGTTGACACCTGATTGTTAGCCATTGGATAATGTAACTGACAGATCGTCCTCTTACCATTTATTATTATTGTGTCTATGGGAGCTTTCTTGTTTCAAATCAAGCTCGCTATAGCTTGGCTGACATTTAGCTTAGTAACTCTAAAACTATGGGCTGTGCAATTATAATTTTATTAGTAATTAATTCACCATGTTTTCTGTTTAGACCCTTCTGGTGGTAGTCTGGGGCTATCCCAGCTGTTTTGGAATACGATTGTTTCTATTAACTTAACTTCCTTTTGACTGTTACCGTGTCGTCTTGGATACGTATTCTCCCGTGCTACCGGAAGTTCTTATATTTTTGGAGTTTTTAAATCCTACCAGATTTGTCAGTTAATGTTTTCCTTTTTACTTCAAAGAGTTACATGTTTTCCCTAACCAATTTAACGGACATTTATTACTGTTTATCTTTCTTTGGTCCTGCATTTAATCTTGTTTATCAATTGTAACCCTATATCACCTGTTTGTTTTTTTATAATAAATCTATTGATGTTACCTATTTATTTCTCTTACTCTTATGAAATATTTCCGTCTCTACTTTGTTATACATTTACTTTGTCGTTACCTCCGCTACATATTAGAGTGAAGGGGAAGTCACGATACAGTCCTGAAGACCTGTAAACAGCCTCCGGTGAAATTTTGAAACAAACTTTAGCGTTTTTTTTTACGGCTATTTAGAAATATCAACTGTCTTATTTGAAACCAATCTCAAAATGATTTATTTTTTTTTCATAAAGAAAATAACTTTTATATGACATCTTAGTGTGTCTGCCTTGACCTTGTTTTATTCTGGGCATGGTTGAATAATTGATCAATTATTGGAGCTTCCTCTTTCTCATTGATGGAAATTGGCGGACGAAGGAAAGGGTGTTGTGCCAGTTAAAGAATCTATTATGTAAGTTGTGTGCTAACTTAGCCAGTCAATATATTCAAGAAACTTACGTAATATACACCTTAGCAATAGTAATAACAATAGAACTCAGCAGTATCGAATTAAATTCTCATTTTTAACTTTCCTTTCGCTAAAATGTTCTCGTGGTTTTTTTTATGGTCCGTTACCTTTGTATTGTACTTTATTTCACCTGGGATCTTTTTTTAACGGTTTCTTTTACTACTGCTGCTTTGTTATTAATATGCTTCTTAAGTGAGTTTCTTCGAAGTGAGTACTAAACTTCAACAGTCGGAGTTTCTTACAATGGAATTCTCTTGTCATCCCATCGAGGTTAAAAAAATGCCGATGAAGGCTATGGACCAAAGGATTACCGTCAGTTTCGTTGACTTTTATATACATTATGAGAAGATTTAAATAGCTATTTGTTTATATTTAGTTGTGTAGAACATTTATACTTAAAGCCTATGTTATAGGACATTTAATAATAAACCAGAATTTTAAACGGCCTAAGGAAGGTTTTTTTTAGTGAATGGAAATCTGATATAAAAGCATGTAGATATATTTTTTAATGGAATGTAACACAATTCCTAATACAAAAATTCTAGATTCATTTCTGTAAAATACTTAGATCTAATGCGTCTAGGCAGTTAGTTTAATAAACTCAAGAATTTTAAAAGATTTAAAGTTGTTTTTTCATGAATTTAAATAAGATGTAACTTGAACAGTGTAAACTTTTTTAATTAAAGCAAACACCAAAGCCATGCCCTAATTTATTATTTTATAATCACCCGTTACCCATTTTGATTTGCTAGGAAGGTCATCTACAAGTTTAACGTCAGGGATTTAATTAATTCCATCTATAGTCCAATTTTTAAATGAAGAATCTTAATTACATCCATAAAAGTTGTAAGATCTAACACGTATTCAGATAAGTCATAGGATCTAAAGGTGTAATATTTGATAGATGGATATTCATTCTCTTAATATTGCCGATACAAGATATCATAAGTCATAGACAATAGGGTTCGGCCTTAACTCAAGACTTAGGTGTCGCCTGCAGGTCCTTTTAACAGTGAACGGAAATGTCACAGATTATAGTTGTGAGAATCTTTCATAAACGGCTTTCTTTGATTGTTCCGTCTAACGTGTACAAGAATATTAAGCACTTCATCTATTGAGGTCTGTATTTGGGAGGAATAAAAAATAAAAGTTTAAGACTATTGTTAACTCTTTTACTTTTTTAAATAAAAAATAATCACTATTTATTCCCAGCCTGGTCATTGTTTGTGGACAGTCGTGACAGATTGAATTTTATACGTGTAGAAGGGGTGCTTTTTATTTTTATTTAATTGCTCTGCGTCTTTTTACTGTCTGGGCTATCCACAATTTACACAGAAAATTCTATTGACCAACGAAGTGGTGGCCAATTTAAATAAATGGACCAACACTTAGCTGGAAAAGGTATATAAAACCACTTATCAAAACAATCCCCTATTCATCCAGTCAAGAGTTAAGCTTAGCCTATTTTACCATTATCAAATATTGATACTATTTCTGGAATATTATCTTACAAAAATGCAATATTAGTATGCCTTAATAGAATGTCTCGGATACCAATATTGAAACCTGTGTGAACCCAAGATATCCAATTTATAATTAAACCTGAAACAAATATCTTATAATGAAAAGTGAATTATACTAGACTTGGATAGTTTTTAACTTATTGTAAAAAATAAATTGATAAAACGCGTCCAAATAATTACTAGATTTTAAATACTGAGCAATCTGAAAGTTTATAAGTTTGTTAAATGTCAAGTCAAAGGATCCATGCTAACTTCTTTTATAAGTTAAATTATTCAAATGATCGACTTTAAGATTCGGCTTTCGAATTAAATTCTATCGAAACATAATATTGGACGTATGTGGGTTTGAAATTTTAAATCAGACACACTGCCGAGGATGGGGAGATCGAGGTTCGAATCTCGGTCGGGTGAACTGAAGGTGGTTTTTCTAAATGGTTTTCCACTTTATCTACGCAAATGCGGGTTCACTTTCTATAAATTCAACCTTCCCAACTCCTAACCCATTAGCGTAATTAGTACTTAAGTGTATAACCCGAACGGATAGTAAGACAACGTACTAAATAAAAATAAAATTCATTCAACTATAATATTTGTATAAATAAAGTCTTCCCTCCGACCCTTATTTATTCTTCGGTTTAATCCGAATTTTCACTAATCCGGACAAGCTTCGGTCCCACGGATAAACGAGCTGGTGCTGTGTTTATAACCAGAACAAGAAGCGAAACGTGGTGTAAAACAAAATGGTGTGCAAGGACTAACAATCGATCGCCTCGATTACCTATTCAGTCCTCTCTTGAATCAGGGAACGCGGAAATTAACGTGATTGGCGCGAAACTTTGCCAAAGTAGTGTTAGGGAATTGTGGAATAGAGCTCTCAAGTGACATCTTTCATTTCGCAGTACTATACCTCGCGGAGATTGCAACATGGCTATTTCAGTGCAGGCCCCTCTGGGGTGGTTTTTAATTAATGAATTGTAGTACAAGACCCCCGCTTTGGCTTGTCAGTAGGGGGTCTCTGGTTCTATTCCTATTCTATACGAGATGGGAGTGGGGTGAAGTAGAGGGAAAGGCAGTAGGGGTAAGGGGTCGGGTGGTCCATCTGTAAAATGACTTTTCTCGATCCAACTGGGATTAAACTCACAAGCACACATTATGTATATATTACACTTAGTTTCAGTTCGTTCTAATCCCCTTTATATTTTACTATTGAGAGATAACACTTCACCATAAAATAACTTTGACTACATTTTTATTGAGTTATATAAGGTCTACTTTCTAAACACCGGAGAGTATCAAAACACGTATTTTAATATGACATCCTGATAGTGTGATTATAGAGAGAAAAAAGGTCATTCAACGGACGTCCAGGGTTTCTGTCTTGGTTCGATTTTGACCAGGGCTTTTTACTTTTGTGCAATTTTCCTATATTTACTCTCTCTTCCTATCTTTTTCTCCTTCCCTCCCTTTCTCCCTCTCTTTCTCCCTCTCTCCTTCTCTTTTTCTCCCTACCCCTCTTTCTCCCTACCTCTTTTTCTCTCTATCCCTTTTTCTCTCTTTCTCTCTACCTCTCTCTTTATATATATTTATGTAACTTTTATATTTTCTTATAGATATCACATAGCTAATATTACCTTAAAAAATTAGATTATCCAACATTGATAAAATATAATTTATTTGTTTTACATCTTTAAAAATGTACAGCTACAATATGCACAATTGTATACCTTAAATAGAGCTAGTAACTTTTTGAACGTTCGGAAGGGTCTTCATTTGGCTATTTAACCATTTCAAAGTTCTATATGGGGGGATACATTTTTGTTTGATAACTCGTGAGCCTAGTAAAGAATGTCTAAAGGTCATATTTTTTTAACACAATTTGATTTACATTAAAAATACTTTATCTAAATTAGGTATTTTCGATTCCATAGGGTTTTTTAGGGTTTGGTTGTCTAGGGTGGCCACAATCGGGGCATTTATGGAAAACTTGGAAATTACATGAATTCCAAATTGCCAGAGAAATATACACACTATATGTTCGGGTTGTACACCAATCTTACAATTTAGACAGCACAAAACTATTTACCCCAACTGATTATATCTTATTTAAATACGTGTTTTAAACTAAAGCAAATGCTAAATTATTTTTGAGAACTTATAAAATAATATTAGCACCGCGTCTTACTACCCGTTCGGTTTATACGCTTTAAGTACTAATTACGCTAATGGATTAGGAATTGGGAAGGTTGAATTAGAGGAAGTGAACCCGCATTTGCGTGGAGTAAGAGTGGAAAACCATTTAGGAAAAACCACCCCTAGTTCACCCGATCGAGATTCGAACCTCGATCTCACCGTCCTCAGCAGTCGAGATCAACACGACAAGCGGGTTAGCCAACTACGCCACCGAGGCGGGTTTGAGCACTTATAGATAAGTATTCAATACAGTAATTTGATATTTTTAACATGGCTTTTAATTTTTACAAGCGTTTTGGTCCGGAAAATTTGGATTTTCTGCAATTTTGTGGTGTAACTGTTGTAAAGAGCATAACCTTTCAATAATCAAGATCCTAGGCCTTAACAACTTATTTAAAAATTAAAATAAAAACTCATGTTAGATTTTGGAGTGCACGTGAAAGGTGCAGAAAAAAGATAATGGCTCAGAACATGTAGTTTCTCGCGGCTAGCTCTCCGCCGTACTTAATTATTCTTTGCCGTCATGGGGCCCTTATCTAAAACTTTAAAAGTCGGGATTTTTTTGTTATTAATATAATGGCTTAAGTTTTTAATTCTTGTTTATATTATCTTTGAAGAAAAAGGATGTGAACAGAAATAATTAATTTTTCACCGGTCTTTTACAACTTTATAAGACACCATTTTGTATGGGTTTATAATACAATTTTAATGTTTCATAACTAATATTCTGTAAACATTAGATGGTCACTCAAGTATAACTCGATTCTTAACAGCAGCTTAGACCACCCGGCCACTGGTACATAATTTCTTTTATCATTTGATCATTTGATTATTTTGTGACAAAAAACTTAATTAAAAAGTGATCCACTAACTGGACTCTTTTTTTTTACATAGTCCAGGGATAACATTTTTTTCAAAATGTAGGTTTTACTACCATGTAGTTATACTTTTCTACCTTATCTCGACATTTAGGAGAGAGAGTATTGTGATCGTCAACAAAATCAAACTCAAATTTTTCAAAAATTTTGACGTTTCATGACCTTATGAAACAAAAAAAGAGAGTATTTTTTGCAATTCCGTCATTCTGTACTTGGGTTAGAGCCAAAACTATTTTACTAATTGGGCTAAATATAGGTATCTAGCGTTTCCGGAATTAAATATCTAACACTAAATTTAAGGGTAGTTAATTGAAGTGCAAAAGAATTATTCGATATTCTCGAAATTCGTTTAAACGATTTAAATTTTTTTTATATCCATACACTGTTCATCATTGTAAACAAGATTACAGCTCTTATTTTCTCATGAAAATGTCTTTGAGGGTACTTTACATGAGGGAAATCTTCCAGTTTTAATCATTTCTCCGAAAATATTTTAGTTACGAAACAACTTGTATGTTTTATAAAACCAATAGTTTCTTAACTATAAGAAAATTTACATTCTATTTAATTTAGGTCTCTGAAAATGAATTTGATTATTATGCTCTGTGGTAGACGAAGATATTTCTCTTTTCTCAATTTATCTGTAAGAAAATTCCTAGTTCCTAATGCCATAGAGTAATTAAGTAACGATGTATATTATTTCATTTATGATCTTTGGTGTAGTGTTTCTACAATAATGTATAAACCTCTTATTTCGTTTCACAAAGTAATCTTAGAAGTTTTTAGTAAGTGTATATTTTAAGATAAAAGCGGCAGAAAATCTGTGTGGTAGACCGTACCATTAATTTATTTTAGAAAGAGATTTCAAACGTGTGGGAAATTGTTACTTTGGTAGCAGCAGCAACCTTAAACGTATTACTGTACGACAAAAAAACACTTTTTCATTTATTTTTGTTTCAAAAATGTTTTTAAATAAAAAAACTATCTAAATTAGTGATTCCTTTTTGAGCTGATGCTACCCTTGGTGTTTTATCAAACACCCCCACATCTTCTTTCTATTTTGGGGGAAAATTTATTAAAAAAAATCCGTAAACTTGTATACACACACAACTGGTAGCGTAGTGATACAAATAAAATTACTGAAAATTAGTATTATGGTTGGCACTGTTTTGTTTTTAACAGTTCTGAATAGTGGATCTTACAATTGGTAGATAGTGTTGCCAATACTTTCAGGAAAAAATATCTTACTTTGTTAAAGGGATTGAAATAAACACTGTCTTTAATTTTTAGTTGCTAGTTTTTTACCGTAATTTCCAAAATAATCCACATCCCCCCAGGTTGGGAACCACTGATCTAAATGAGTACCCTTAGTTAGCTAACGCTGATATCCATCATACATATCTTTTATTTCTCAGTAAGAACGGAGGAAGGGGTGAGTTTTGATTATAAAAATTACTATATTATTTTGTTTCAAAATGCTTTCTTTTTATTGTCTTTTGTTACATCCATATTAAACTTGTAAAAATCTGTCGAAAGTGCTACCGAGGGGTTTTTACCCTAGTTTTTTCTACTCTTTTTTTGTTGCAAAAACAGGTACATTTCCTCAAAATTAACCTTCCTCATTATAATTTCATTAGTATAAATAAGTTGATATACCGGACTGGTAATAAAACTTGGAACACGCATAGGGAGGGGTCAGAATATGAGTCAGCTTCGTTGGAAGCATGGTCTAAGGCAATAGACTGGACTGCCGATGGCGAGGAGATTGGGGTTCAAATTCCGGTCGAGTGGTCTGAGGGTTTTTTCCTAGAAAGCTTTCCACTCTCCCTCCACACAAATGCAGTTACACCTACTCTAAATTTAACATCCTTAATCCCTAACAAATGGTTTAGTTATTACTCTTGAAAAGGTAGTAAGACACATTGGTAAAAAAAGAGACTGGAGGAAGAAAGGAAAATCAAATTGTAGATAACCATATTTGTACTCTCGGTCTAAACTCCCGGGGGCAAAAGTCAAATAATGCTGGTGCTCTGCTACAATTTTGGTTTGTTTTTTACCACCAGTCCGGGTTGTACACACATTTAAATAACGCTGATAAGGAGGGTAGATTTTATGGAAATTGATCCTCATTAGCGGGGAGGGAGGGTGGATGGGAAACCATTTAGGAAAAAAAAAATTATTCCTCTGAGCGAGACTAGAACCTCTGAGCTCCCTGTAACTGGAAAACAATATCAGATGAGCCTTGACATTTAGTACACGTGGCCACGAATACGGGTGTTGATAGCTCTTGCCACTGTTAATATTTCAGAATTCGTTACAAACCACTTACGTATTGAACACGCCACCAAACAGGTCTGTCTCGTGACATGCTCGAAATTAGACGTTGATGAGTTGATTTACATTGTGTAATTACATGTTGTTGTTTTTTTACTAACCTTGGTAAAAGATGGATATGCCTTTATTAAGACATCATTTAACGAATCATCTCACTCTCGTTTGGTTTTTACATAATCTAGTAATTTAAATTAGACATGAAATATCTGGGAATGATCACGTTCTCTTTTGAGAGTCAATACGGGTTTGTCGTGTGCCATCTTGATCAATGTTGGCACATTTATTTTATATAATCCATTCGCCTTAACCGTGGTGGTAACTGACAGATTGTAATAGCTACCAGATCTACTCTTAGGTATCCATCCGCTAAATCATGTGATCTGTGAGACCACGTGTTGAGCTGTCACTTTTGGCAGTCGCAACTTTAACAACTCTTGTCAGTTTGTTTTTAATTACTTTTTTCTTCTACATATTCTGTCACTACTATGGCGAATGTATTCTAGGTTACTGTGAAACTTCGACCTTGCTTGGGTAAGGTATCGAGAAACATGGTTTCAACTTTGTTTTCCCCGGTTCAAACTAATGTTCTGATCTGCCAAGATTAAAAGGCAACGACGAGGGTGAAAATAGGGTAATTATCATGGGAAACACCGCTTCTTTGTTGACAGACGCAGGTTTAGTAAGAACGCTTTAGGAATAACACATAACAGAAAACCGGGAGTTTTTATTTTTGTAAAAAAAAAATCAGGAAAAAACACATGGGAATTTTACAAAAAAAAAGCTAAAAAAATACCGGAGTATTGATAAATTTGGGACATTGAACTTAACCCTAGACCACCAGGTCAACAGCTTTAAGGTGTCGGACTTCTGTGCTGGGGGTCCGGGGTTTAATCCTTGGTCCCGCCACAGATTTATCTGATTACCAAACCCTTCCTTCACCTCTGACAAGACGTGTATTACTCACAACTTGTGAATATGTGGAATGCCAGGCCTCCACCGTGGTTTGGATACCACGTTAAACTGTAGGTCCTCCATTTCATCTCACAATCACCTTATCATTACACATTAGCGTAAGTGTGTACAACCCGAACGGGTAGTAAGACGTGGTAATGATGATAAAAATAATAATAATAATATACTTAAGCTCTAAATCAGGGATGGTAAAACTAGGGCTCGGTGTTTTGTTTAATCTGGCTGGTGGGATGAACAAAATAAAATGTGTAAAGTTGTGATGCAGGCTTTTTGAACAAACCAAAACTGTATTTCTTATAAAACCATGTCAAAATCAACATTTCTAAACATGGTAAATCATGGTCGAAAGTATATGGCAATGTTTGCATCCTCTTATTAATGCGAACACGTGTTTTTAAACACGAAACATATGAAAAGTGATCTTAGAAACCAACTTACTGATGAGCGTCTGTCTTCTTTCTTTAGACTCATCTCCTCACAGTTTCACTCATCTCAAACACCATCATATAGGTCTTTTGAACGAACTTTAAAACATACTAAGCCACTGAGGTACTTATGATTTTTTCTATTCGCAATGTATCTGAACTTAAACATACTAGACTTACATAAATTATCATTTTTAAAATTACTTTTTTATTATTCATTTGGCCCTCCTGTAGGTAAATTTGCATATTTCTGCTTCATATTGAAGTCCCTTGAATGGGGAGAGAGGGGGGGAACTAATGGAACTAAGCACGCTGATTTGAAATACCAAGACTAATCTCTGATCTCACCCTGTTTGCCTCCTTAAATTCCTGTTTGATGTAACAATTCTTATTTAACGCAAAAAACAAACTTTATTCCATACCTTTTTATAATCAAACAAAGAATAATGCGAGTGCTATGATAAGGTGATATTGCATAGTACTTAATGAATTAAGTGGGTGCACGCCTCGGTGGGCACGTCGTCTAAATGTCAAGCTCATTTGAGTCTGGTTTGCCTGTAACAGGTAGCTCATGGATCGAACCCCGGTTGGGTGTACTAAGGGTGTTTTATCTTAAATAGTTTTACACTACCTCTGTGCAAATGCAGGTATATCTCCTCTAAACTCTAATCTTCCTCGTCTCTTATCACATTCATGAGTGTTCGCCAACTTGAGGGTTGGTCTTGATGTGATTCTCATCCGTCTGAAGCTGGGTATGCACTCTAACATTTAGATTGATTAGTGTTGACCGCACCATCTGGTATAAATCCCAAGCCGTAAGAGAGTTGTGAAAGTGCGGTGTTTTCCCATTGCCTTCCGCACTGAAATTTTACGAGCGAGTGAGGAAAAATTACCAATTTGGCTGTAAAGGTATTTTCATATACCTTTCAGGGAGGGATCTTTCATATGCCGCAGTCGACATGGGGTTTTACTACGGATTTTCTTATCTCAAGAAAAATCCGTCATCCTCGTCTTGGTTTAAACTTATAAAAATCGGGTCTTAAGGTGAGACGTTTTGGACACTAAGATACGATTTAAAAAATCAATGGTACTGAACTCCGCACGAAATAATATACACTAGCAAACCCAAGCATAAATTGCACTATATTTTCGTAAAACTTTTTTAAGTCCCGGTTTTAAATTTTTATTTTTAAAGAATTAATGGCCTAATTTGTATGTTTGGACCAATAAAAATATAATTATTGGGTCCACAAGGTTCAACACTTCATATTAAATTTTTGACTTCCGGTTAACACTTTAAAGATTACACATCTTCTGGTCATCGCATTGTTATTAAATTCCTCATTTATAAATTTTGATAAATAAAAAATGTATTTATTGACTTGTAATGACAAGCCCTGACTGTAAACAAGCAGGTAGGGGAGAACGTTATAACGGGACAATTCTCCCTCCCCTAGTGTTCAGCAAGACAGAAGGGTTGGCGACAGATCCCGGCAGCCGAGTAGTGTGAGCTCTGGCCTTGGAGCGGCGACTAGGCTGGTACTGTACGTGTTAAACAAACATTACAGACTATTGAATTTAAAATTGAGCCAGATCATTGTTGTAACAACATTTCTTCTAAGAGGTTAAAGGAAAAATCGGATAAACTTTTTTTGAGACTCTTACATATATTTAATTACTCTAACATTGGGGAATTATTGCTTTAAAACTTAAGATTCGGATGGACACCTACTATATAAGAACGATAAAGTTGTGCCGGCTATTGCTTAAAAAATATGCATATTAACAACATACGGTTTTTTGCATTGCATTAAACTTGTAAATTTAAAATGAACTATATTAATAAAAAAAGTTACAAGTTAATATTTACATTTTTACAATAAGACGTAATTTCAATTAAATTTAAATTAAATAAAACATGAAATACAAGAATATAGTTTTGAAGTTATCATATTATTATAGAGAATAAGATAATGTTCGATCATACACGACAAATATTTACAATACAATAACGGGCAGAAAATTTGATATTTTCAAATTAAATCATGTCTGAACTGTTGAAAAAGTTCAGTAGCTGCCTGGTAGAATGCTCTGTCCTCGGAAGCGCCTCTCCCTCTCCTCCCCAACCCCTCTTTGGCATCAACTATCTTTTCATATTTTTTTTTCTGTAAGCCATGCTTCTCCCCCTTCCCTTCCAACATTTATTTCTCCTTCAGGTAAAACCCTGGGCTGGTCACTAACTGTCACCCTGTTACTACTATTATCTCCAAACCTCAGTTTTTGAAAAGGTTCCTTTTGTTGTATTTGCATGATCTATGTTAAAAGTTTATTTATAGAGTAGGCTTGATTATGTTTACCTTATCAATAATTTGTGTAACAATCTACAGTGTTTCTTTGATTAGATACAAACTTTTTGTATAGAAATTATGTTTTTTAGCCAAGAAAAATATTCTAGGCGATACTCCCGCAAGGGAAACAGAAAATCTGTGTTACACAGCAGGAAACCAACTAAAAAATATTAAAACACTTTGAGAAACACTATCAAAGCAAAAAGCGAGTTAAAAAACAATACCTATTTTGTTACTTTTTTGTTTAGTGTTGGTGTTTGTAACATATATATTACCCGCACCAGTGGTTGAGTAGAATAATATGCTAGTATAGCATTGCACTCTATCGCTGTTGTCGGTGAGGTCGAGGTTCGAATCTCGTCCAGGTGAATTAGAGGGGCTTATCACATGTGATTACCCGCCTCGGTGGCGTAGTTGGCTACCGCGCTAGTCGTGTAGAGCCCGACTGCTGAGGACGGGAAGATCGAGGTTCGAATCTCGGTCGGGTGAACTGGGGGGGGGGCATTTCCTAAATGGTTTTCCACTCTCCCTCCACGCAAATGCGGGCTCACTTCCCTTAATTCATACTTCCCAATTCCTAATCCATTAGCGTAATTAGTACTTAAAGCGTATAACCCGAACGGGTAGTAAGACGCGGTGCTAAATAATAATAATAATAATAATAATAATAATAATAACATGTGATTTATCAATGGTTTGCCATCCTCTCTATGCGCTAATGCAGGATAACTTCCTCTCAACTACCTTGGTAACCAAAACGGAAGATATAAATAATAGTTTGTGGGTCATTTATAAAGGATATTGTATTTTAATTATAAATGTTTGACAAAAAAAAAAAAGACTACAAATCTAACAATATTATTTCCAATATGCCCAACACGTTCGGTTAATCGACTAAAATTATACAAACATTATTATATGGAATAGGTTAATTATATAAAATAGTATGTAATAAATTAGTTTTAGGGTTATTTTGTCATTAAATCTAAATACATCCCCGAATATCATGTGAATTTCTTGGATGTGATTACGAATACAGATTGGGGGCGGAGGTGGATGTTACCTTCAACATTTGCGCCGGAGTTTACTGACATTACAGCAATAATGTTTGCTTGCATTTGCCCATTTATTTTAAAACATAGTCCCAATAAGTATTTAGTAGCTCACATGATAATAAAAGTGTGTAGGTTACTTTTGTTAACATTTTAAGCTATTGCTATAATGACACTAAATTTAACAAGTTATGTTTATTTAAGATTCGGATGGATATCTACTTTAATATGAGGTTGATTTTGTCTACTGTACCCCACGAAAAAAAAAACCTAACAATAACATACGTTTTTTTCATTCAATTTAACTTGTAAACGGAATATGAAAGATTGCACTAAAAAAATGCAATTTAATATCTACTTTAATACAAGATATATAATTTTATTTAAAAATAAATAAAACTTTAAATACAAAATGATAGTTCAAAATTAAGCATTTTGCTCTGACAAGTAAGAGGATTTTCTACATACAAGACAGTCAAATTATAATGCATTAGACTAGTAACTTGACACTATGGTGATGGAGGGGGTGTAAAGGAGAGACTAGACGAAGAGACAAAGAATTTGTTGTTGTTGTTAAAACCTTTATTTATGAAATGTCAAGATTTAATAAATTAAAATGTCCCACTAGTGGAAGCTGTGTACCAAATTCAACCTTCTAGATAGTGGGGAAGTGAGTTAAATAAGGACTCTGGTCCACGCAAACAAACGGCCATTTCCTGAATGCATAAACAATTGATATAACATTCTCTATCAGACATTATCCTTAGACTATGTCACTGAATTTTATATAAATGGGCCTCTGTATAGGACAACTTGTTTAATGTATTAGTGTATAAATGTACATGGTCCCCAAAGGAGAACAAAACAAGTATGCCAGTGAGTGTACGTCCCCACCCCTTACTCTCCCCTAAGAACTTCATAACCTTGATCGCTGGTGTGGATGGAGGGGGTCTACGTTCCTTCTTTGGAGGATATGACTTTCATGATTAATTTTTTCACACTTCATTTAATTTATCATCCCTTATTTCTCCTTCACTCTCACCAAGCCATGCCCTCTCAATGAACTTGCATTTACTGTCTTTTTTATTTTATTTCATATAATTAGTTTTGAGTTACTTTAATTATAGTGTTTTTACGTAAAAGGCCTATTATGGGTCGACACGTAGTTAAAACATAATAATAATAATAGTTTTAAATATTCTATGGTAAGTTTTCTAACAATAAAGTATAGTTGAAATATGTTACTATAATGCCAACTATTGCTTCATTATCTAAACAACTTTTGCCAGGGTCTTTGGTACCTTCTATTCTTTCCTCCATCATTGCCCATTTAATCACAGGTTGAGAATTTACCAGTTGAGGAGAGAAGTAACAAGTATACCCGCCTCGGTGGCGTAGTTGGCTAACGCGCTAGTCGTGTTGAGCTCGGCCGCCAAGGGCGGTGAGATTGAGGTTCGAATCTCGGTCGGGTGAACTGAGGGTGGCTTTTCCTAAATGTTTTTCCACTCTCCCTCCACGCAAATGTGGGTTTCCCTTCCTCTAATTCAACCTTCACAATTCCCAATCCATTAGCGTAATTAGTACTTCAAGCGTATAAACCGAACGGGTAATAAGACGCGGTGCTAAATAATAACCCTATTGTTTTTAACTGTCGGTTTTATTTCATGTTTTTGAAACAGTTTGAATGAAAAGTAGCTAAAGTATGGTCAGATTATTGCTTATTCTTTTTACAAAATATATATTTGAAGTAGTCCATTTTACAATTTCAAAATTCCCCCTCCTCCCTCTTTTAAGATCTACAAATACTAAAAGTGATTATTTAACGTATAGTTTCAATTCTAAAATATGTTCGAGTATACGAACTTTAATTTGATACTGGCTAAACTAGGGATACACACGCAACTTCCTTTTTAAATTATTGTTATTACTATGATAATATCGTGACTTTAGCGTTAGTGCGTATAGCCCGAATGGGTAGTAAGACATGGTGCTAATAATGATAATGATATACAGTGGGTAATATATAAACTAAATAAAAATGTCACCATTTATTGTAAATAATGATTCCCTTGGGTAACTCAAAAAAATTGTACTTAGGAATTGGAGCCCTTGTCCTTTGACTTGGGACGACATTCTAATAATACACCGAGATTGCGGCTCGAAACTCCACACTACTCCTTAGAGCAGAGGTGGGCAAATTTTATCCCCGAGTACCACATGGACATATGTGAGGTCTCTAGCTGGCCGCATGTAACAAACGTCTAAATTAATTAAATAATGAACTTTATTTTCACGGAAAATTGCATATATTAGTCATATAACCATATAGCTTCGATACAAAAAAAAGTAGCTAATAAAATCTAATGTCATAACAAATAAAACTAAATATGTTATGTACTAATGTTGATACTTAGCCTACCAAATGTTGATTAATAACTACTAAAATTGCCATCGTTAATGGAATTTATGCAACTGTCCAAGATCCTGCACAAGTTTGTCGAAGTCAGGATTCAGCTTGTTCGTCCTAAATCGCGAAACACTTTGTAGATTTGAGTATGTTAAGAGAGACCTGTTCTTTGCTTTGTTAATGTTCATGCATGAGAAAGTCTTTTCACAAATATAGGTAGAAGCAAATAACACAATCATCTTTCTGGCAAACGTTTTCAAATTACCAAACTTTTCTCTACAAGTGATGCATACAATTCAGTTAGTTTCATTTTCACAAAAGTCTGCTTAAAGATTGATTAAATCTAACTGGAACTCATTTGATTTGCTCTTACACATGGAACATTATAATCGAGCTTGCTCACTTGTTCAAATGTCTAAAAACATGCACTGATTATCTATTTAATTTGACATTTTTGTTAGTAAAATCACAACAATTTTACAATTGCGTGCGGCCCTCAAGCGGCCCGTGGGCCGTAGCTTACACACCGCTGCTTTAGAGAGCATCATCATGATAGCTTTTCTTTGGTTTTGTAGTAAGCAACAAAATTAAAAGGATTAGGGGGGGTGGTGGCGGCCGGGAGTAATGACACTCCGAAAGGGGAAGGGAGAGTATTAGAGGGGTGAGAGGGGTTGGTGTTGTTACTGCCCTAGCTACAGCAGCGCAGCTCCGGTGTGGTGTTAGCACATGGTACTACTTGGAGTAGAGATTTGCCAAACCTCGAGATGTCCATCCGAATCTTAAGTAATATCTCTTTACAACTAAAGTTCACCAAATTGTATTAATATATTTGCCAATATCTCGGAAACTGTTGGTTTTATTAAAATATGTTTAAAATAAAAGATTTGTATTATAAATAGACCTACATATTTGCAATGATAATAATTTCATATCTCAAATAGTTTCAGAGATATGATTAAAAAAAAAGATGTTTTACGCATCAGACCGGAATCCTTTGTCATTTTGCCAAAATATTGAGAGTAGCAATTTTATTTGAAATATTTATAGATGTTTTGAAATGGAATTTAATCAAAATCAACCTTTTTTTTTCTTTTTTACCCTTAAGTAAACTACCCTTAATTTTAGGGTTAGATATCCAATTAAAAAAAAACTCAGGTCAACCCTATGAAAACCCTAGATACCAAGTTTTAGCCCAATCGGCATAATATTTTAGGCTCTAGTTGAAGTTACAGACAGATGGAAATTCAAAAAACACTTTTTCGAATTCGGGGATCATGAAACGTCAAGATTCATCAAGATCTCGAGTTTGATTTTTTTGATGATCACAATACTTTCTCTAACTGTATAATAGCGAGAAAGTAATAAATAAAAATGCCGATAATCTCTAGTGATGACGTCATCGCTTTTTAGCATTGTTATTATTGTTACAGATAACTATAAAGATCGCCGTGCTTCTTTTTATCCTTATATTTACTCTTAAGAGAGTAGTGGTCTAGGGGTAAGGTGTCAGACTTCTATGCTGGCGGCCGGGGTTCAATCCTCGGTCCCGGCAAAGATTTATCTGATTACCAAACCCTTCCTTCACCTCTGACAAGACATCTTGTGAATGTGGGGAATGCCAGGCCTCCACCGTGGTTCGGATTCCACGTTAAACTGTAGGTCCTTCATTTCATCTCACAATCACCCTACCGTTACACATTAGCGTAAGTGCGTATAACCCGAATGGGTAGTAAGACGTGGTGCTAATAATAATAATAATAATAATAATCTTAAGAGAGTAAGAGACATATAGTAATAATTGAGTAGAAAGTACCTACATTTGAGTATAAAAAATTCACTTTATACACCAAATAGAGATTTAAACTACGACCTCCCTGTCATTGGAAACAAAGCAAGACGAAACCAATGTCTTTGTCCACCGGATGATTATATATGTTTTTTTAGCATCGCAACTTACTACCCGTTCTGGTTATATGCTTATATACTAAATATAATTATGAGTTAAAGATTAGGAAGGTTATATTCAGAGTAAGTGTACCTGCATGTGCGTGGAGGGAGAGTGGAAAGCCACTTGAGAGAAAAAAACAACTATGTTCACCCAACCGAGACTCGAACCTTGATTTCCCCCTCAATAGCGATAAAGCCTGTAAGAGTAGCGCATTAGACCATGCGGCCACTGAAGTGGGTATTATATAAATTGGTATTTTTAGACAATTATGTTAACTATACTTACAATTAATGTTCTTTTAACTTGTTAATATTATAAAGTGTTAAAATAGAGATTCTTAAGCTTGATAAAAAAAAACTTTGGAACCTCGTAGTGATTAATTAATCTTAAACATTCCTTCCTTTTTTTAAATGCTATTTTTGTTTTCGCTTTGTCTAAGTTATATCAAATAATCGTCACATGTTTTATTCTTTATTTTCAGGTAAGACTCGATGTAGAAGAAATACTTGCTCAGCTTTGTAAGATTGGATTTCCAAACTGATTCATATTCTTCGTTTGGATGTACGTATTTGAACATTTTAAAATGTAATTTAATATAATATTTTTTGAAACCATTCTAAAGATTTATTCTGTTTGAATTGAATAAAATTCGGAAATTAAGCTCTACTTGAAAAAGCAAGAGGTTCAAAACAAGAAATATTTTAGTTAAAAAAAAAGTTGTTAACATTATTCCGTCATGTATTTGTACATATTTAAGCCAATATAATTCATGGGTTGTACTACCTTCCCAATAATACGCAAATGGTATTTAATATAAAAGTCCTTCAACGAGCGTTGAACTCATCCGTTTAATGCTATAAATGTCAGTGTGATTAATTGAAGCACGATAAATATACTAATTCTAAAACATTACTAAACATTTTTGTATAAATAGTTTATACTAATAAAGTTATCGTTAAGTTTTGTAGTCGAAGTACTAAAAACGCTCTCAGCGAGATAATGACATCTTTGTTGGCCTTGCCAACTTTTACTGTTGTGCAGTGAACCGTATTTATTTTATGTAATTCTTATAATTACTTTCATCATCGCACTTTTACGAACATGTAGCTAATTATGATAAGTATTTTTTATTTTATTTTTAGTGCTTAACTTCTTTGACTTTGGTAAGCCTATCTATTTTTACTTGATTTAGGTTGATCGTCGTTTTAATAATTCTGGTACGCTAAAATAATACGATATCGTTGAATCTTATCTAATTTTATTCGGTAGTTTTTTTTAGCGTCGTTTTCTCTATAATTTATTTAATACCACCGCCCCCTCCCCCTCTTGTTAACGAAGTAGGTGGTCTCTTTTTTTAAAGTCAAGGGAAGAGTAGCGGTAATCTCTTTTCTATTGGTTTGAGTAGATAATTGTTGGACATAATATCGCCGCAAACTAAAGGTTGTAGGTAGGTAGCTGGTGTGTTTTGAATAAGATTTATGTCCTGTGTGTTTCTTTTATTTTCATACTCTTTTCTCAAGAAAGTGTCAAGGCCAACACACCGTGAAAAATATTGATAGTAAAATACACGGTAGGAGGCAGTGAAGTTAATATTTTAAAAACGCACAAACACACACACACATATATATATACACTAGATAGCTGTTGCCCGCGGCTTTGCTCGCGTGGAAGTTGATTATATACAAATACGAAAATATACATATGTATTTACAGATTAATTTAAAATATTACGTTACGTTGATGACCATAACTTGACCTCAGATCAAAAATAATGCAAGTCCGATACAAACTTTCACCCCCTTTTTCATCCCTTATTAAATAAAACTTCCAAAATTCCTGAAACAAGTATTTATTTGTTTTACGTCAATAACCGAAATACAAAATTTTGTTTATGTAACTTTCAAAATGACGGACTTTCATACATATTATCATACATATTATCATCCCCTATTTTGACCCCTTTGGGGTGGAATTCTCTAAAATCCTTTCTTAGTGGGTGCCTACATAACAAAATGAATAAACAGTCCGAATTTCATGCTTGTAGCCTTGATAGTTTGCGCTCGGCGATGATGAATCAGTCAGTCAGTCAGTCAGTCAGTCAGTCAGTCAGTCAGTCAGTCAGTCAGTCAGTCAGTCAGTCAGTCAGTCAGGACATGTTATTTTATAAGTATATATACTACAATCAACTCATAAAAAACATTTTAAAAACAATTACCCATTACCATATCAGGGTTTTTTACATGTCTTTGAACTCATTTGGGTCATATGTTTGCACTAATAGGTCAGGGATAAGTGTTGTAGAATTAATGTACCAGCATTTACCTGGAAACAATTTATGAAAAAAATACTCGAACCTAGGATTTGAATCCCGACAATGTGAACCAGAGTAAAATAATGAGCTTGACACGTAGATCCTCTACCGATACTAGTTTATCAAAATGTAAGATCAGCCTAAGCCACAGGAACAATTTAAATAATTTTATTACTTTACATTTTTTGATAACTTTAAAAATGATTAATTATTCTGAACAATTAATTAAATAAATAATACTTTCTTTTTGTTTTATAAATTTGTGAGCTTACGTTTTCTTACTGCCAATTCATTTGGTTATATTATTAATTTAAAATTATAGTAGAATGTTTTGTTTTTGGTAACTAGTTTTTAAATTCAAATTAAAACTTCTAGCTCTAATGATCTGATGGAGCAAACATCGAGCTAGCTCTGCCGGCTACTCTTTAAAGTGGTTTTACATCCATTATAATTTACCATCCAACCCAACTATTGTCATTCGTTTATAGCCTCACTACTTTCATTAATTGAAATAATATACAATTTAACTTTCAAGATGTAGTACTGAGATTTCACATGATTTATCACTACTACCCCATGGCTATCGTATCTAAGACATTGTTTTATAAGGCCATTTACCATATAAAGACATACAATTATTTGTGTGTGTGTGTGTATATATATGTTTTATAATTAATATGAAAATAGTTTTATGTAATTTGTGCAACAGTCAAAAAGAGCCCCTTTCTATCTTATTCTGACTTTTTTTAAATCAAAGCTTTTTACTACATTTTCGGGTATACGCTTATGTACTATTTGCGCTAATTGTTTTAAAGATTAGAAAGGTTATATTTAGGGAAAGTATTTCCACATTTGCATGGAGGGTGAATGGAAAACAATTTAGGGGAAAAAACCTCAGCACACCCGATCGAGATTTGAACCTTGATCTCCCAGTCAGTAGCATTCTAGTCTACTGCGAGATTGATGCCTTATACCATGCGGCCACTGAAGCAGATTAAATCTGACACTATAGAGGAGTGATTCACTAAAATTGAGGAGCCCTTAGGAAACTAACATACAGCCTATACACATACTTTTATAAGATTAAAAAAATCCTTTTTCATCACACTATAATGAGTCTTTTACCCGAGGGAAGGTCCTGATGGGTTTCCCATACATTCGGAGCTGAGCATGCACTCAATCCTTCGGCCGGTTATTGTTGCCCGCAGCATCTGGGAGAACGCACATATACGAATGAAGTTTAGAAAGCGTGGTAGTTTAAAATTGATTTCTGTACTGGATTTTTTTATTAGCGAGTGAGTAAGAGCCTACAAATTTTTTTAGAAATATATTTTCACATACCTTCCATGCCAGAATTGACATAGGACGGATGGTTTTACGTTCCCTCCGAAGAAAGCATTACTCCGTAAAAATCCTGCGACATTGGCCGGGTTTGAACCCACTAACATCGGGTCATGAGGCGGTAAATTTACCTCAAAGACCACCGAGGCCCACTTTGCATCTTGAAAGAACAGAATACTATTGCGGTGTGTTAATTTCTCCACACACACTGTCTAGAGTTGTGAGACTGGGAGTATTTTCCCTCTTGATGAAATTAATTTGGAGTTAGCCTCAATTGAAGTGGCGTAAGCCCTCCCTGTCACTCTCCCTCCACCAACCACATACACACACTCCATTCTGAAACTGCGGATTTTAATTGAAACATCAACTTGATCGACTGACTGCACTCAACGACTCTTCGCAATATACTGAAGATAAAATCAGCTGAGCAAAGCTGAATACACTTAACTGGTTTAAATTATTACCACGTGTCGTCTGTGGCTGGTTCATTCACAAAAATTAATGTAAGGCTCTTTACGCCATCAAAGAAATATATAAAAAAAGGTGTTTTTCCTCCCACCTAATACTTTCCTTTTTCACCCCTTAAATATCCCCTATTTTCCCTCGTGTTCCGCGTCTTTAGTCTACTACTCGTCCAAGCTAACAGTATAGTTATGGGGTAGGAACTAGTAAGATAGAATATAGAATAAAAGTACCATCATTTGTAGGAATGGAGAGACTACCCTAATTATAATCGGCTGGGATTTAAACCCTAACCTCCCCAACAGCAGCAAGCAAGAATTGGTGTGCTAGACAATAAGCTCTCGTGCCGACCAAGGCGGGCTCACAATGAATTGACCATACTAGAAATCCTGGTAATTAAATGTGAAAATTTGAAGATTTCTATTTGTGATGGCGCTTTCCTGCCAGTCCAAATTCTCGCCTACTTTATATTATTCTGACCTTATGAAAAAAAAATATGAAAAAGCTGACACACTCTTCTGCAAGAAGGTCAGAGTTCAAATCCCATCCGGGTATACTGAAGTTTTTTTGAATAACCCGCTTTGTTGACTGCATGGTCTATCGCGCTATTTTTACACTAGACTAGACTGCCGATCACGAGGAAATCAAGGTTTTAATCTCGGTCGGGTGTACTGAAGGGTTTTTTCTCTAATTGGTTTTCCACTCTCCCTACAGGCAAATAAGAGTACACTACCTTTAAATAAAACCTTCTTAATCCTCTAAACCATTAGTGTAATTAGAACAAAAGCGTGTAGCCCGAACGGGTAGTAAGACGTGGTGCTAAGAAAACCCCTTAGTGCTCTATGAAAATGCAGGTACATTTTATTTAAATTATACTTTTCTTCGTCCTTATGTCATAAGTTTAGTTTAATGCAGATATCCCGGATTGGGATTAAAATGCAGTGAAAAATAAAAGGTAATAAATGCCCTCTATGAAATGACATTATTAACGGTATTTGAACAGAGATAATGTTGAGAAAAATCTGTAAGATAGCGTTTGTGTCGCTGAGGAAAAGGTTAAAGTGGATGCTACCGTTCCGTTCTGTTGAGAACCAAAAAAACCTATCTTCGTAGATAGTCTTCTCTTGCTATTATGAATGAAAACTGATGTCAGGGACCGAACTAAACCATCGGTTCATTTTTAAAGTTAACGTTAACTTGATTTAAACACTAAGCTCATTTAGTTTATTTTAACTATGCATGGTCAGACTTCTGTGCTGGCGGCCGGGGTTCAATCCTCGGTCCCGGCACAGATTTAACTGATTTCCAAACCCTTCCTTCACCTCTGACAAGACATCTTGTGAATGTGGGGAATGCCAGGCCTCCACCGTGGTTCGGATTCCACGTTAAACTGTAGGTCCTTCATTTCATCTCATAATCACCTACCATTACACATTAGCGTAAGTGCGTATAACCCGAACGGGTAGTAAGACGCGGTGCTAATAATAATAACTATGCATGGTGGTCAAGGCTCAAATCCCGAATGGGTGAACAAAGGGTGCATCTTTCTAAATGGTTTCCCTTTTTCTCTCCACAAAAATGTAGGTACATTAAGTCTGTTTTAGATATTTCTCATTATTAACACACTAGTGTAATTAATAAAAATGCAAATATTAACTACACTAAGTGTGCTAACTACAAATACGCCGAACTAAGAGTGGAGAGAAACGAGGGGGTGGATGTTAAGTATTTAAAGCAGTATCTCTACATAATGTCAAATATATTTTAATTACGGCTATAGCCTCGTCTACATATAATTTAAATTAAAAAATTACATCTGGACACGGGAATTGAACTTGGGACCTACAAACTATGTTTTGTTTGTTGTTATAAAACTAATTCGTTACGTCTGAACAAATAAGAGAAAATACATTAGAAAAAACACCTGACGAAAAAGCACATAAAAATGTTGTGATTTAAAATGTAGGCTTCTATGTGTGTTATGATTGTGAAAGTGGAATATTGATTTAGACATTCTGTGCACAAATGTTAGTTATTGTTAGTGTTTATCTGGACACGTTTGTAACCTGAACCTAGCTAATACAGTAGTGGCTCTCAAATTATGTTACGTGACGCCATTTCAGGTTGTCGGTGCTACAATTTTATTAAACTTTCTTTTTAGCGCCGCGTTTCTTACTACCTGTTCAGGTTATATACGCCTTTGTACTAATTACTCTAATCTTAAATCTAGGACGGACACAAAATTCATAATCCGGCCGTCAATTCATTACTGTGAAAGATAAACCCACATTCCAATAATGATACATTTCTTGTCCATGCCAGGAATCGAGCCCGGGACCCTTGGCTCCGTAAGGGGACGTACTACTGACTGAACTAAGCTTCTTTATTTTCTAGCATGATCTTTTTTTTCCCTAATTTATAACCACAATCAAATTTATAGATATTTGTATGCAAAAGGGCTATTTTACTTTTAAAAAAGGTGGGGAAGTTGCACATTATAAACTTTCTCGCGACTGTAAATAAAAAAAGATATATTTACTTAAAACTTTTAATATATTTGAAACGAGAAAATGGACATTGTTGCACATTTTACCAAAGAACATAAACGAAATAATATAAACTGTTAGAGAAAAGAGGAACATCACACCCACAGAGCATTACAGCGATTTCCAAATTTAAAGACTTCCGTAAAATATATATATATATATATATATATATATACACACATACACACACACACAGTCTATATGTCGTAGGCGAATTAGAAAACCCGGCTTATTGCGAAAGGTGCGCTCAATTTACACTGAGCCAGGCTAATTGGGAAATAATATTATATTTTCTTATCAGCCTGATAACTTTTAGGCTTATTGTAATCACTCCATACAGCCTTAGGCTATTAAGGAAATGCACCTTTGTTCGCTCAACCAGTCTAGTTGATTCCAGGTTTATTGCAATGCGCCCAAGTTAGTGAAGGCTTATTACAAAGTGCAGCGGTTCCAAAATATTTGGATTATTTCGTATTTGGATTATTTTTGAGTTCTTATAAATAATAAATATATTATAATTTTAAATTTGGTATCAATAAGATTATAATAATAAACGTATTTTGAAATTAACTTTCTTTTCAATGTTTTTGAGAAAAGAAATAGATTTCCCCGCCCCACAGTCGGTTTTATGAAAATCTCATTGATTTTTGATGATAGTTGACACAATCATAAAAAAAAGTCTGTTTAAATCAATGCATGCAATTGTTTCGACAGTTCCATAAACCATTCGCACACATTTATTAGGAAAATAGTATGGCTTAAGAAGATAATCAATTGGTATCATTGCCGTCTGGAATTGAGACACGGCCGTCTTTTATTCTTGTTAGGGAATTTTCTAAAAGATTTAAACGTTTCAGTATTTTTTTTTTAAATACTCCCAATACTGACACACAGGTGCGTATCAAAACTACAAATTTTATTTACTTAATATTTGAGGACTGTCAAATCTTAATGAAAGACAAGTCTTACAAAATAAAGAAATGCATTCTATGTACAATTTTTTTATATTATAGTTTTACGCTCAAGGAAGAATTTTATTAAACTATTACAAAAGTAAAAAAACAAACTCACCCATCCACTTATATATTCTCATCACAAATAATAAACCCCATTGTGTCCAGTCAATGGGCGTTTGAAAGTGATTTTCAATGACGTATTTGAATAATTTGATTTTTCTAAAAAAAATTGCATTAGATGCCAAAATTTCAAACTTTGAGTAAACACTGTGCTAAGATATACATTTAATCTATATTTAATACACTGATCCAAGTTTGGCTTAAGAAGACTAATATTTATATAATTATAATATTATTAATTTTGGGCCAAAGACCTTTTAAAAAATGTTGAAATATAGTAAAAGTTAAACTTAATTTTATCCTGGGTCAAAGGAGATCAGCAATTTTTTTACTATGTTAAAGGTTTTAATGTGGAATTTGTTTACAAGATTATGTACTTGCACAAATTGCCATTTTATCATCTTTTATTAAGTGTGTGAACATGTATGATATACTAATTATAAAAACATCTTATCATGTGAGTCACATCTAAACTTAAATAACTCTAGATTGAGATGGTTGACCTAATTTATTTTTTCAACCCTGACCTCTTAAGTAGAAACATATTTATTATTTCACAGCTTTATTATATTTTTTGTCACATAATATATTACCAATACAGTTTTTATCTATAGCTTATTTATTTATATAGGCCCATATAAAATATTATTTCCTCAAATTTATTGACTTTAATTAAGTTTACAAAAACCAACCATTCAAAGTCATATTTTAAAATACATCCAAAAATCTAGTGGCAAACTATTATTTTTCTTAAAGTCCAATTTTATCTTGATAACTTTCTACAGGCGAAAATGAAGGTTTGTTTTGGACTAATTTTAAACAAAAATTGGCCCTTTGATTTTTCATTTTTTTTTAAAGAACACTTGGTTTAACCTCAAATGTATCTTTGCTTAGTTAATAAATCTGTATTCAAATTCCGGGCGAGTGGCTAAAAAAATTTTTTTTAATAGATATATGGTAAATACGTATAGGCATAAAAACTTGCTTATCAAATAAGCTTAGACATTATTAATATGATCACCTGATAGTTTTTATTTGACCTGCAAGATACGTAGGTCTATTTTTGGTTAAGTTTTTCTCATGGTTTTGTGAAAAGCTAACACAATACTTCCAATTTTCAAAACGTCTCGTTTTTATGAAATAAGTTAGTCATTTCGCGATAAGGAGAATCAATCCACCCGATTATTACTTTTAGTTAAATTCATACATTCATATTAGCTTTTGATATTTGTCCTTGTATGCCTCTTTAAAAGGGTCTTACTATGGTGATACACCATAAGAATTGATGCTGTAAGATCCTGTATTATACATTTTGAATGTATGCGGTAATTGCAACTAACAAGTTTAAGTTTAGAGAAACAAAACATTTCCTTGCCTTTATTTAAGAATGATTTTGTAACGTGTGCTCATGAATATGTAATGAGATAGTTTGGATAACAATAATTCTGACATAAAATTCTCCAAGGCCTTTATAACAACCTTAAGGGCACTGCCTACTTTAAGATAAATATCCTCACATTGTGATAATTCTTATGAGATTGGGATTTCTGAAACTGCAAAGCCACTTAAATCATCGTCAATAATTTTTAGGTTATTTGTTTTGTGACCTTTTTAAAATTGACTATTTGTCGTAAGTTGTGCTGCTAATGTTATTTTACGCTATTAAATAACATATTTTTGGGCTAAATGAAATATATTACTTCAGTAGTTAAATTTAGTTTAATTTTCTGCATATAGTAATCTAACAGTTTTATAATATCTGTCCAGGACATTGCGTAATTTTACCAGGAAATTATTGTTATTGATATAATATACCACTAGCTCATGATGAATATTCAAGAACAGTTTAGATTACTATGTGTAGAAAATTATACTAAACTGAGCCATGTTTTATTTACTTTGTAAAATATTTTTTAATGCAAAAATATGGACCTTGAATAGCGACCCCTTCTGACCCATATCAACCTATTTTTGTTTGAAGGAGCTTTTCGTACATTTTAAAAAAAACTATAGACCTAAAAAATCTAACATTTGTACTTCTATGTAGTTGTAATCGGCAAATGGTCGATCACGATCGAACAGTATCTCCCTGCTATTTTCTCGGTTATTACGTCAAAAAAACAACCTTGTCAAAGTCGAACTTTTGAGTTTGCTCAGCTTACAGATATATCAAGCAAGCTTACTTATAAATAACATTTGATTCTGACTAAAATCGGTCACAAATGGAAATTGTATAAGAAAATTAAATTGTTTAGCTTGAAAATTTACATTTTATTTATTCTAAATTTTTTTTCTTTAAAGTTAGGAACATAATTTAAGGAATGTAATATAAGCTGTATAGAAAAATAAGGGCATATCAGGTTTGAGAAAAGATAAGTGATCACGGGACCTTGGATAAGCTTACGAGTTTATTGAACCACTGCAGTGGCCGAACGGTCTAAGGCGTCATTGGTCTGTTGATGAAGAGACCGGGGCTCGATAGTTTTTTCTAAAATGTTTCCCACTCTTCTTATACGCAAATGCGGGTAGATAACCTCTAAAATGTCTCCTTCATCCCTCCCCCATTAGAGTAATTAGTAAATACGCGTATAGCTTGATCAGGAAGTAAGAAGATATATATAGTCTAGCGGTATAATGTAGTAGCCCATGATCGCACCCCGAAAAGGGTGCCGACCACTGATATGAGGTACCTTAAAACTCCATGTTGATATGATCTATATATTTTGAGATATCAAACAATCTTCTTAGAGAAGAGAATACGCGATGCTCACAATCAGACAACCCTCTTCAGAATTGAAACTCGCTTTGCTCGTGGGGGGTAGGGGGCTCCCCCCCAATCTCCGATGAGTTTTATTTGCAAGTGGATGTAAACTAATGTAATTCCAGAACATTTTTGTATTTTTTGATAGGTCTTACCGTTTAGCCACAAGAGACATCCAAAGAAAGGTCCGCACCGACTTTAAAATTAAAAATTTTGTTGGGGTTAAAAAAATTTTTTTTTAACTTTTTGGAATTTTCCCGTCGGTTAAACCCTATAAGCTATAAGTTTGCCAAATTTCAAGTTTCTAGCTCATCTTGAAGTGGGTAAACATAGATGTCAGTGAGTGAGTCAGCCATGTGGCTTTGTAGTAGTATAATAAACTCAACAAACTACTTAATTTATTTTGGTTTTTCCTTCTTTATCGGAGTTACATTCTTTCTTCTGTTTCCAAAATGCAGCAAAACATATTATAGTATATTTTTCACTATGCCTACTCACTATGTAATAACTAACAAGACCTGGTGGTCTAGGTAAGTTGTCAGACTTCTGTGCTGGCGGCCGGGATCAATCCTCGGTCCTGCACAGATTTATCTGATTACCAAACCTTCCTTCACCTCTGACAAGACATCTTGTGATGTGGGGAATGCCAGGCCTCCACCGTGTTCGGATTCCACGTTAAACTGTAGTCTTCATTTCATCTCACAATCACCCTACCATACACATTAGCGTAAGTGCGTATAACCGAATGGTAGTAAGACGCGTGCTAATAATATAATAATAATAACTAACAACATAGGTTATTAAATAAAAAATTACCACATCTGTGGGCATGCAGATAAAGAGGTCAATCTCATCAGATCTGGTTTTTCAATAACTGTTAGATCGGGATTTGAATCCCATTTGGATGCTCCATGCCGTCTAAGGTATTTTTTCTTGAATGTTTTTCCTCTCCTCCACGCAAATGCAGAAACATTCCTTTAAATTCCAACTGTTTGATCTAAAACAATTTTTCTAAATATGTGGAGAGCCCTGACGGGTAGCAAGACAAAAAGCACGAAAAAATAAGTCTTCTAAACTTGTTTAAGATAGTACAATCCTTAGTAGGGCCATATGTAATAAAGATGAAATGAATTTTGGTATGTGGAGCTGGAGTTTTTTATTTTTTTGTACCTTGGCGTCAGCCATCGACCCACTGATTTGATGAGGGGTTGCGATCTTCCCACCGGCTCTTAATTGATTCACTTCTTTTGTTAATGAGGAGGGTTGGATGATGAGTGCACTCTATTAGGTTTTTTTTCTTTGTGTGCCTTTTCTGTTTTAAAACATCTCTGAGAGATTACCTCAACCGTCAAAGTGTATTTACTATGTTAAAGCTTCGTTGCGTTTTAATTTGCTTTTATTTTTCATAATTTTTTAAATTATTTGGTTTTACAATTCTCTTTAGCCTGAGGAAGAGGGGAGGGGAGTTATTAGCCCGTGGGACCCCATTTGTAGATTACTTCGGATCATCTGTTTCGCATAATATATATATTTATACATGGTGAGGTATTTAAGTTGGCACACCTGAATGAATACCTTTAAAGCCAAGCAATTTAGAAAAAAATGTTTCATAGAAAAGTTGTCTGTTTTTGTGGTGCAAAGAGAACAACACTATTTTTGTTTGGTGGATATTTTTAAGGTAATTTCAAGATAAACTTAAAAAAAAATGAAAACATAACATTTAGTAGCTTATTTTACACACAAAAAAAAAGCAAATAACTTTTGTATGAAACATTACCTTTTTTTGGCCTATTTTTTAAAGATTTTAACATTGAAGATCTGCTGAAGACGGGGAGTTTGGACCGTTATAACCCAGTCGGTTCTACAGAGGGTGTTTTTACCAAAACTGTTTCTCAAACTCCTTCAACGCAAATACGGGCAGATTATCTCTAAAATGCTTTCTTCCTCATCCCGCCCTACCTCATTATATTAATTATCACACATGCGTTTAACCTGAACAGTTAGTAAGACGCGGTGATAAAGAAAAATGAGGATAGGTGAAGTATTTAAATTGACACACCTAAATAACTTTGTAAACAAAGAATTTTAGAAATAACAAAATTTCTGACAAAAGTTGTTAGTAAGTTTAATAAGGGCGATATTAGTTCAATTAAGTCTAACTAAATGTATGCGTCAGTGTGTGTGTTTTTAGGCCGTATACTAGAGCGAAATGAGTACAAGTGAATAGTGAGCCGGGGTGAACTGGCGGTCTAGGGTAAAGTGTCAGACTTTTGTGCTGGGGGTACGGGTTCAATTCTTGGTCCCATCACAGATTTATCGTGATTGTCCGACCCTGCCTTCACCTCTGACAAGACGTGTATTAATCACAACTTGTGAATGTGGGGAATACCAGGCCTCCACCGTGGTTAGGATTCAATGTTAAACTGTAGGTCCTCCATTTCAGCTCCCAATCACCCTACCAGTACACATTAGTGTAAGTGCATACAACCCGAATGAGTAGTAAGACGTGGTGCTAATATAATAATAATAATAAAAATAATAATAATAATAATAAATAGCGAGGGAGAAGTGTTTGTCGTTGATTTGCTTCTTAAGACCTGTTTTCAAGACCACAGATCAAGTGGTGTGCAAGGTGAGACGATCGGTGCTTAAGAATGGCGTAACAGCTCATATGAGGTTGGTTATACCCTTACACGAACTGGGGTTTAAAAATTAAATTCCTTATGATTTTGTTCAAAATGAAAAATGGAGGTTAGGTAATGTTAGGTTAGGGGTTAGGAGTTGAAAGGGATTATAGGTTGTTCCGCAATTCGTACGCACCTGCTGGCAGGTATACTTTATTTCACAATTCGAGTGTGCCCTAATTGAATGCCTGTTGACAGGTATACTTTATTTCGTAATTCGAGTAAACCCGCGAGGTATTGCTTGCTGGCCCGTCACAGGGAATCTCACAACACCGTCCAACCTTCGAGGTGGGGATCTAGGACTATTCATTACCTCTCTTATATAAAAATAGCAAACTCGTTATTTGAAAAATGGAAACTAATCTGGTTTATTCATGAATATTGATTAAAACAAGCTTTTCTGAAAGAAATAAAAACTATCGAGAGTTAAAAAAACTCCTCTAAGGTGACTCGCTAGTTAGTGGCTACAGATAGAGAAATTTCTTTGTCAGGGGAAAATATGGGAGTATTAGGGTACTAAACCAACAATACTTATAAAAAAATAATTTAAAACCCATTAATTTCGCACACCTAAACACTAAAAAAAAAATGAGATGTTGTTTCTCGACTTGCAAAATGCTAAACCAAATTATGGCATTCTAACATGAGTTGATTGTTCAATTTTTTAATACATATTGCCACAAATGATACCTAAAACATTAATACTGACTATAATAAAAACTTATAAAAATGTGTATGCTTAGTTGCTGCTAAAATTAAACAAAAACTTGATCTTGCAATAAACGGAAGAATCGTCATTCATTAAGGAAACCTGGTTGGATAAGTATAAATCTGGTAAAATTGAAAAATGCTGTTTAAAAACCTGAAAGATCAGGTAGTGATAAGAGTTATGTAGCCACCCTAAATAAGTTAGATAAAGTTATTTCAAGATATAAATTATTTATTGTTTCAAACATCACTATTATTTTTGGTCAAAATCTCTCCAGTTAGCTGCGAACTTGTTCCCCTTATTTTGGCAACGTAAGTCCACACGTTGCGCGAATAACAAGTGTGAATGTTTATATCATGACGTCACTTATCAATAAATTATATGTTTGAATCTGAGAGTTAAGTCATGGGCGTGTTTCCAGAATGGTAAAAAGGTGTATGATTCATAGATAGATCCTGATACCCCTTTAGGAATATCAATGTAGGGGGGACCTTCGGCATTGGTGCCAAACATGTATGGGAGACGTGAACAGATTTTGAGGGTCATTGAACTTTTATTTATCCTGCGCTCTAAGGACATCACCTCATTCTGTTTTTACGTTTGAAGTTGTTTCTGGTTAAATATAGAGAAAGTGTATTGCAATCGTAAATCTTTTTTACCTCCGTGTTATGATGAATCTTTACGTTTTATGTGCTTCCAAACCCACCAAAAAAAGGGATCTTACAGTACTCAATTTCTGGCTTTGGGGTACACACGTTCTTACACAGGACCTATAAATGTTTAATATTCCTGACTAGTGCGTGCGATAGTTATCACGCAACCAACATGATAAACAAATACACAAACTCTTCATTTTATTAATATGAGTGAAGAATGACTCTGGTACGGGACGATTCCTGGATAGCTCAGTAGCGAACTAAGTCAAAGGTGTCATTTTTCAATTTTCAGTATAATTTTGAAAAGTTATTATTTTTCGAAAATTGCTTTTAACGATTTGATTTAAAATTGGCATCATAGGAGCGTTAAACATGGAGAATAACACTGGGGGAGGGAGAGGGTGCGGTATATAATTAGTTTAGGGTAGTTAAGGGATGACTGACTAGTTTTGGAAAATTTGTATTTTTAAAATTGCAATAATAATAATGTAAACAATGTATATCTGAAAAGAGTTTGGTATGAGTATCAAAATAAGGTTGGTTTTATGAGTAAAACTTACTAAGGGGTAGTTTGCTGAGAACTGCTTTTTGTAAATGCCACAAACTATATTCATTATTATTTAGCACCGCGTCTTACTACCTGTTTTGGGCTATACATGTAAGTACTAATTACGCTAACTAGCTAAGAGTTGGGAAGGTTGAATATATAGAAAGTGAACTCGCATTTACTTGGAGGGAAAGTGGAAAACCATTTAAGAAAAACACCTCCCAGTTCACCTGAGCGAGATTCAAACCTTGATCTCCCCGCCATCATCAGTTTAGCTTAGTATAAAACTAGCGCGTCAGCCAAATACGCCACCAAGGCGGGTCACGAACTATAATATACTTAATGATAAAAGTATTTACGTTAGTGTCTTGTCATGTATTTTTCTCTGACATCAAAGTAGTCATTAAAATATAATGGTTCACTGTCTATAATATGAGTTCCGGGGAAAGCTGTCTGTCCAACCTCCAGGGCCTCGAATTTATTCGTGAAGCAAATAACATTAAAAAAAATTATCAACATAAATTACCGTTATTCACGTCATACTACCCGTCCTGGATATCCGCTCATTTACACCAGTTGAGTAGGTATAAGAAAGGTAGAATATAGAGGAAGTGTTTTCAAATTTGCATGAGGAAATGGTGGGAAATCCTTTTATGAAAACAAAAAAATATCGAACATTTTTGGTCTCACGTCGAACCCAGTACACCCGTCATTGGCACACAAGACAGGCGCCTTTGTCTTTGTGCTTAATGGCACGAGTAAAATTACTATAAAAATACTAAAATATATGATGTTTCACAATTATTAGTATAATATAATTTGAATATATTATTATTATTAGCACCGCGTCTTACTACCCGTTCGGATTATACGCACTTACGCTAATGTGTAATGGCGGGGTGATTGTGAGATGAAATGTAAGACCTACATTTTAACGTGGGATCCGAACCACGGTGGAGGCCTGGAATTCCACACATTCACAAGTTGTGTTTAATACACGTCTTGTCAGAGGTGAAGGAAGGGTTTGGTAATCAGATAAATCTGTGGTGGGATCGAGGATTGAACCCCGAACCCCCAACACAGAGGTCTGACACCTTAGGTCTACCCCTAGACCACCAGGTCACCGAATCTGATACGAAAGAACGTGAAGTTAGAAATGTTTCAAGATGGGATGCAGTAATGTGAAGTTCATGTAGTTCCATAGTAGGGAGGCAAGAACGTAAAGTTAATGAAGTCAGTGTAAGTGTAGTTTTAGTGGAGAAATTTGCTTGTTAAAGGAATCGGCCAAAAAATTAAATCCGAACGTGGGGGTAGCTACAGAAACGACTACGAGCTGGGCAGTAAGGCATGCAGCCATGTTGTTCTAAAATACTACCCTTTATCTAGGATGACCATATGATTTTTTTTTTTTTGCAGGAAAGTGTTTTTTTTTTTAATATACAATCCTGCTGTTTCACACACCCATAAATGATTGTTTTTGACCAAGTACTTCTTTTTAAGTTATATAAAACAATATTTTGAATTGAACAGCGTTAGTGCAAGAAACCTCGTCCATCACCCTTGATTTATATTTTTTTGCTATGTTTTATTTAAAAGTATATTTGCCAACAGTAATGTACGTGTGCAATTACATTTAAAGTTCACATCTAATAAGTTATGTTTATAAATTTCCATAAAAAAGGGAAGAAAATACAGACTTATTTTGGCAGAAAGTCTTTTCTTAAAGGGCTTTTCCCTTGCTAATAATCCTGCTTATAGTAGTATTTTTGTAGGATAAAACACCTTTCAGAACTGACTTTCTACTAAAAGCTGTGTATACCTAAGCTTTACTCATTTGTTACAAACGTATCTCAAATATGTTTCTGGATATAACTTATCTTTTCTTAGTGTCGTTTGTTTAGCTTTTATAGCTACGTATTCCTAGAACGATAGTGCTGAAGTATTAATTTGAAGTGATGAGCAACCAACACCCTAAATGTATCTATAGTCAATAATGAAAGTCTTCGACCTCGGTGGTATTGGGGTAAAGTGCTGACCTTAGGACCCGGTTTTCGTGAGTTCACACCCAGTCGGGGTAAACTGTTTTATTTTAACGATAACTCTTGTTCCTAGAAATTCTCGTTTACCGATATAATCAGTAGGTACAAAACGTGTACGTTAAAAACCTGAAATAAATAAAATAATAGTGAGTCACCTCTTCAGTTGTCCCATGGTCTAAGGCGCTACATTCACAACAGACTAGACTGATGATGATAGGGAGATCGTGGTTCGATGCCGATTGGATGTACTGAAGGTGTTTTTTCACCCTAAATGGCTTCCCATTATCTAACCACTCAAATGAGGTTAAGCTTCCACAAATTCAACCTTCCTAATCCCTAACCCTCTAGCATAATTAGTACTTAAGTGTATAACCCGAATGGGTAGTAAGACGCTGAGCTAAAAAAAAAAGTGTTGTAAACAAACTTTTTTTTTCTTGACATTAATCGGTGTTCCTTGAAATTTACGATAAGTTTTTTTTAAGTACTATTTGACAAATTAAGTAAGCGTTTCTTTATATTAGAAATGAAATATATATATATATTCTTTACGCCGTATATGTATATTTATTTATATATATAATATATTTATATTTATATATATATGTATATTTTTGTCCTGCTTTTTCTAAAAAAAAAGTCACCATACTTATCCTCCACTCCACTAATTAAGAAATACTTCAGTAGATAGAGGTGAAATCTTGGTGTTGTATTCTTTGCTATCCTTTCTCCGAATATATAAAGCTAGGTGACAGGTCGACTATGCAAATCAACCTCCGGCCAAGATATCGGCGCCAGACCAAGAGTGTGTTTATATAGCACTCTCGTGTCACGAGATTCTGATGAAGTCGCTTTTTGTTTGACTTTTAGCGTTTTGCGTTTTGACTAGTCATCATTCCACTTATCGTTTTTCTATTGATAAAAAGTATGTGAAAGTGAGGGATAGGATTTATCGCGTTCCTTTGACACCGGTAGCGGTTCCGTCTAACCGCGGGATATTTTCCCCCGGGTAACATAGCAGGCCCAACTCGGCTTGCGCGAGATATGGGTGTAAAAGGAAAAAAGAAAAAGGCTATGATATGCCAGGAATGTGTGTAGTGCATTCGTATATGAACTATTACTCGAAATTTCCGCTGGTGACGATGGGGACAAAGCGACAAGGGTATAGTATGGTATGTCCCTATTAAGATAGAATAAAGATTTTTTCACGGTGCTTATCTTTGAAGCAATTCTTAAATTATAAGGAAAATGTATTCTTCAATGCCGATTTTATCCAAATATGATTTAATATTATTATTATTATTATTATTATTATTTAGCACCGCGTCTTACTACCCGTTCGGGTTATACGCTAACAATATTCTTTATTTGGAACATATATTAACTCTTTATCTTCATTAATGTTTAGCCAGTAAACCCGTGCAAAACTTTCGCACATTCAAACACCGCCCCCCCCCCCTCCCCTTTTCCTCCCCATAAAAATTATTTCATCTTTTCACTTTTGTATAGTTGTTGAAATTAAATACTAACAAAGTGTGTACACAAAATAGCAAAGAGTTTATTAATGTGAACGTACTGTATTTATAATTTACAATACCTCTTTGTATAGAATATTTGATGTCAGAATGCAATTATCTTGAAATTTTTGTTTGTAATTTTTGGTAATTTATAAAACATTATTGTTAGATTAATGACTCTTGATAAGGTTACATAGAGCTGTTCATGAGTTAATACATCATTTGGCAAGTACAATCCAAGTCTTTGAAGCGCCTATCCCTGATACTTATTGACTACAGAAATAATATAGGTTTTTCTTTTAACTTATTTTAAACAATCAATGTGTTTTAACGTAAACTGAGTGTGCTATGTCAGAAGTCGGTAAAAATCCCCTGTATACTGATAACCTTATTCATCACAGTTAGCTTTGTATTAGTTGAGAAAAAGGTATGTTGACAACAGAAATAATAGATAGGATCAGAAATGATCCCCTTGCAATAATGTTCGTGTATCACAGAGTAGATGGGCATGTGATGCACCCTCCTAAGTAATTCGCGGAAAGGTTTTATTGCGGATTATCTTAATTGAGCTTTGAGCGCTGAAAAGTTTTTTTTTGTCTTTCTACCCCAAATTATTAAAAAAAACTCATTACATCCATCTATTATTCAAAGCTTGAACGCCCGTTGCCACCAAAACAGACCGGTGAACCTGACATTTTATCCGCGTGCCCACAATTTTTTTAGCACTGCGTCTTAATACCTGCTCAGATTATACTCGTATATACTATCAAATGCTTGTTGCTTTTTATACGCAGTATAAGGTGTCAACATGTTTTTTTCCATTATTTTTTCCACGAAAATGCGAATACATTTCTTCTAAATGTTACCTTATACTTACACTAATATATTATTAGGTATGATAGAGGTAAAATTCCTTAGTAAATGTACCCACATTTTTTGGAAGGAGAGTAGGAAAACAATTTAGGAGAAACCTTGGGAGGTCATGGTTTTGAATACCAGCCAGGAGTTTTTTCTTTGTGTTTTTTCTACTTCTTCATGCGAATCCGGATTCATTTCCTCTAAATTTTACCGAATGTATCATGGTAGTTAAAATGAGTACAGCCTGGGTGAGTAGAAACTCACTGTGAACAAAAACACAAATTATATATTTTTGAAACTATTTTAGAGATCGTTAAATATTTTTTAGAAAATGTGGTCCACTCTATTTATTATAAACCGCGAAGCTGCCGAGAGGAGTCTCGTGCGAATCTTTTCCCGCGTAAATCTAGCGAATTAGTGCGAGGTTATTTTTTTTCATGTTCTTCTCCAGCGAGTAGGGGGCGTGGCGTTGGAAGGAAAAGGGGTGTGGGTGGGGGGAACTTCCTCGCTATCTCATCAGCCACTGACCCATTGCGTAACCCCAATCTGCACTGAAACACTCGAATAATGAGTTTTTACTTGGGATAAAATTCTCCCTTCTCTCTCTCTATCTCTCGCTCTCTATATGTTTGTTTCCGTCCACTTTGCGTGAATGAAACTGGGACTTCAAGTATTTGGCCACAACGACCAAAGACTATTATTGTATCCATATACTTGTTTCTAAGTGGCGGTGGCACGTTTGGCAAATTTATTGAAAATCAGTCAAAACCTTTAATAATAATCATTTACATTTCTTTCTACCCACTTCATTCAGTGGCTGAATGGTCTAAGGCGTCACTTTCGTGCTATACTGGTCTGCTCATGATGGGGAGATCGGTGTTCGAACTCTGGTCGGGTCTACTGGGGTGGTTTTTCCTAAATGGTTTACCACTATTTTCCACTTTATGTTTCTAATCTGTCGTTGGCTTAGAGGTAAAACTCATTAAGTGCATTTTTGCTTTGAATGAGTTTATATTTTAAAATTTCAAGATCTATAAGAAGAGAAAGTCATTAAGTGTGTAAACTTTTATCTATTTTTTTAAATAAGAAATCATCAAATACAAAATTGAAAGATTCTTTGCTAGGTAAAAGTTATCATTCACTTAGCGTATATCCAAACATTGAAAATGCTACCGATAATTTATTCTAACCCTATATACAATATGGTTATTGTAGGAAGAACAGACGTTAGTTACTAAAGTAACCAAAACTATTTTAATACATTCATAAATCAAGTCATGTTATCTGCAGCTGTCACTTTTGGATAGATACTAACAATACCTATAATCTAACACAACAGGTAAATAAAAACTGTATTACATGACTTGATGCATTAATATATGAAAATTGTTTTGTAACTTTTATAACTGTTAACTATATATGTATATTAAATTATAAATTTGATTGTTTTAAACAGATGCTTTGAATATTTTACTATCGAGATGTGAAAAAGATATTTACGACATACTGTAAAGCAAACCTTTAATACCTTATTTAGTTGATGCCGTGACCTTTGTTGAAAGAATTACTTCTTGTTTATTTTGTTACTCTACCATATATGGTTTGACATGATTACTAAACCCATCGATCAGGTGGTGCTCGTGCCGGGCGATATGCGGTTTCATTAGTAATATTTATCTCGTTATATTTTATCAATCCAGTAAGTTTCACTAACAGAGAAATGCTTTCAAACTCTCTTAGTTTCGCCGGACAAATGCTTCGTTGCAGAAAGCAAAAGTTCATCAGATATAAAATATTACATTAATATATACTGACATTTCTCAAAAGCTTGCCATCAAATACACGCCTGTAAGCCGAATCGTCCAAGAAGCTAGACCCGCATCTATTTTATCACGTCTGAAACTATGGTTGTACTCTACACCCTAATGCTGGTGCACTTAATCTAGGATCATTCATCCTTAACATTAGGTATTTATTGGTAGGCTTATTTAGCCAGAACCAATATAATAGAATCCGCGCCCTGTTTATCACTTTTTAGGGGTGCGTTTTCTATCATTCTTATAAAATGTATATCACGTCGTCGGAAATATATACTTCATCAACGTTAAGTTATTATTATTATTATTATTATTATTATTATTATTATTATTATTATTATTATTATTATTATTATTATTATTATTATTATTATTAGCACCGCGTCTTACTACCCGTTTGGGTTATACGCACTTACGCTAATGTGTAATGTTAGGGTGATTGTGAGATGAAATGGAGGACCTACAGTTTAACGTGGAATCCGAACCATGGTGTAGGTCTGGTATTCCACACATTCACCAGTTGTGATTAATACACGTCTTGTCAGAGGTGAAGGAAGGGTTTGGTAATCGGATCAACGTTAAGAGAGGGGGGGGGGGACAGTTAGCAGAAAGTTCTCTATTGCAAACATTTGCTAATTAACTAACGTAAACCTATTCGGAAACAATTATTGATAAAATAGTATTGCTAAGCAAATAAGAATTTCCACGAAGGTAGACATTATTTTCTCTCGGGCAATGTTTGCAATAAGGAACCGTTTGCTAGCTTTCACTTTTATTACCCCCTCTCCTACCGTAGGAGGTGTATAATTAATCAAGAGTGCATCCGATTGATAATCAACCCCCCAACTATCCCCTCATGAGCGTGAACTAGCCAGTCTAGGTGGTTGGGAAGAAATATTCTCGATACATTCTGAAAAGACCCCAACGCAAAGCCGATACACTTCCAAACCGTCACATATCTTCTCTTCTTGACGTAAATCCTTCTACTCCTCCCCCTACCCCTTACCTCATCATCCACTCCAAGGCATCCTTGAGGAGGAAGGACGAGGCGCAATTAGGATCGCGGGTTTAATAACCCTCACTTGACCCCCACCAACCCTTCCTTTCCTTTTCACCCTTTATCGCCCTCTGTCTCTTGTTTCAAGTCGACCCACCGAGCCATGCGCATTGCATTGCTGCCCTTTGCTAATTTTTTTTCTTATAAAGATGTATTTATCAGATGGGCCGCTTAACACGCTTTTATTAAGGAACGATTTATTGGGGTTAGTTTTAAAGTGGCTCTCTCTGAGATAGGGTTATAACAGCACGCGACTAGCAAACTAGCTTGACCTAGGCTAACAAACTTATCTCAGGCACTAATAAATTATTTTATGTCATGGCAAGGTTTTTTTTATAAGAGCGTTCAACACTTTTTTATTTTGCCGCGTAATAGTACCTATTTGGGCTGTAATAATACTCTGATTTTGGTTGGAAGAACAGTAGAGAAAATTCAAACCTATTTCTTTGCTAGAAGCAATGATAGATACATTTTACTTATTATTTGTGTTATTTTAGATGTTTTTATAATATCTATCAAGTGACAGCTGCATATATCATGACTTTATGTATGAATGTATTAAAATTGTTTTAGTATCTTTAATAACTAACTTCTATTCTTTCTACCAAAATAATCGTTCTATATAGACTATACATATAGGTGACCTGGCGGTCTAGGGGTAAGGTGTCAGACTTCTATGCTGGCGGCCGGGGTTCAATCCTAGGTCCCGGCACAGATTTATCTGATTACCAAACCCTTCCTTCACCTCTGACAAGACATCTTGTGAATGTGGGGAATGCCAGGCCTCCACCGTGGTTCGGATTCCACGTTAAACTGTAGGTCCTTCATTTCATCTCACAATCACCCTACCATTACACATTAGCGTAAGTGCGTATAACCCGAACGGGTAGTAAGACGTGGTGCTAATAATAAGAATAATAATATATATAACTTACACATACTAATGAAGTGAAAAATGAGGTTTGTCGAAATTTTGAGGAAATGTGCTGGCGTTTGCCATAGATAGAATGGGAATCCTTAATTAAAATCCACCCCCACCCGATTGGTATTCGAACCTTACCTAGTCACCGGTAATCCAGTCTAAAGCGAGAATGACGCGTTAGACCAGAGGTTGGCATAATATATTTCATTGTAGCCTCAGGTATGATTAATGAGAGAAGAAATTTTCCACACCATTTAAAAATTGTGGCTAGTGGTAGTGTGTGTGTGGGTGTGTTGGGGGAGGGGGGGGGGTCAATCTTGTTTTATGAGTGTGAAAGAAAGAAAAGTATTTACTATTGTATGTAGAAGGGAATAGATAAGGGTATAGTTGCATGGTTAACTACAAGGTCAACGACCTGTGAGCAAACAGCAGTCTGAATAATGATCAAAAGAAATTTTTAATCTAAATCTATATCATAGTGTTGGGGAATGGTGTGAAGGGAAGTATTGTATGGCAATTCTGCGTCTATTACCCACTCAGAAAGTTGAATGCTTCCAATGATATGCAGGAAGTATCAATGTACAACAAGTATGCGTCAGGAAAAAGTTTATTTTACTGCGAGAGCTATCGAAATTTGCTTCACTAGTGGTGATTGGCGATATGGTTGTCCAACCCGGCGTTAGATGATGTAGCTACCAATGAGGTAATAAAGTAGTTGGGGTGACCTGGTGGTCTAGGGGTAAGGTGTCAGACTTCTGTGCTGGCGGCCGGGGTTCAATCCTCGGTCCCGGCACAGATTTATCTGATTACCAAACCCTTCCTTCACCTCTGACAAGATATCTTGTGAATGTGGGGAATGCCAGGCCTCCACCGTGGTTCGGATTCCACGTTAAACTGTAGGTCCTTCATTTCATCTCACAATCACCCTACCATTACACATTAGCGTAAGTGCGTATAACTCGAACGGGTAGTAAGACGCGGTGCTAATAATAATAATAATAATAATAATAATAATAATAAAGTAGTCGTTTATTACGATGGGTAAGGATTGAAAGGTTATTTTCTAGTAAGTGCAACAACATCATTGAGGAAATGTTGTAGTAAGAAAATAAGACTGTGGGAGTAGGTATTTTTAAATTCAAGTGGAGTTTGAATCTAGTTTGAATGAAAACGAGTTTTTTTTTCTGAGTTCAAGTAATATTGATCAATATTTGTAAAAGAAATAGTTCAAGCTGAATTCTTGTATTAAATCTATGCATTAACCATAAATAAGTACAGCAAACTTTTTTTTGGTGAAAAAATGTATAAACAAACATATTATAATTTTCAAATAAACTTATTATAACTATAAAAAAAATAGACAAGTTTAAATATTGAGTGACTGTATTCGCTATGAAATATATCTTAAAACTAAATAAAATCAATTAAAATAGGAATTTTCGAGAAAAAGATTCGTAGTGTTGAAACTTTTCGAGTAGAGTTCGAACAGCTACTAAAATTCGATTTGAACGTGAATTTTCGAGAATTTGCACACCTCCAGTAAAAAAATCTTGGTGACAAATCCCATTTTATAACCCATCTCAATGTACTCGGTTAAGTTTCGAACCTCGACTTGCCTTTCAACAGCAAGTTGTTAGTCTTTTTGGAGCTGGACGCCTTAGACCTGGTGACCACCGTTGAGGGTGTCTATCTAGGTAATACATATTGTATTTTAGAAAACATTCTAAATAATGTCAACTAAGGAGAAAATAATGAACGCTTTAACTAATTACAAACTATTTTAGGGTCATGTTTGGCTCGAAAATGGTACCCTGGTCTTGTCAGTCGTGAGGATGGACTAAATTAAGTGTAACAGAATATTTTCATCATAACTATCAAGGCGATTTAAAAAATGTAGTAAAAAGTCACTGTCTATCAAGCTCTAGTCTACATAAAATGTGGTTTTCACCATCACATTATTCGGAAAGATTTATTACATTGACCTTAATAAACTGATATCAACAATATAAATAAGCCAGATAATTACTTATTTGTGAATTTGGGTCATATTTGATAACTTTTAACATAACTTAATTATGAGTGATGCGGTCAGAGAAAACGTTTTTTTACGAAAGTATACGAGATACTTCAAGGTTTCTAGTCACTTGAATTGTATTGACCAGAGTTACGAATACGTACAATTCCTAGTGAAATTAGGAATAATATAAGATGGTTCATTAGATGAGTAGAATTCGGTAGCATAAATATATCCGAATATTTTATCTATTTTAAATAATTTTTAATATAAAAGAATCATTGACACATAAAGCTTGGCAAAAAAAAAAATGAGGAAAAACTATATATTGCTGGCAAGGAATCTTTTCTTGTAATGCAAGTTCTTGGTGGGTTTTTTTTCATCACCGTCTTACTACTTGTTCAGGTTGTACGCATATGTACTAATTACGCTGAAGATTTAGGGATGAAGTTTGAATATAGAGGAAGTGTAGCCGCATTTGCGTGCAGGGGGAGTGGAAAACTTTTTTTTTTTAAATCACCCTCAGTACACCCGACTGGGATTCAAACACCGATCTCCCTGTCATTGGCAGTTCAGTATAACATGACTCCTTAGACCATGCGGCCACCGAAGAATGTCGTCTGTTCATATAGCTCAAATATTGTAATCTCTTTCAAACGCCCATTGACTGAACACTATGGGGTTTATTATTTGTGATGAGAATATATAAGTGGATTGGGGAGGTTTTTTTTTAATACTTTTGTAATAATTTAATGGAATTCTTCTTTGAGCGTAAACCTATAATATAATATAATATAATATAGAATGCATTTCTTTATTTTGTAATACTTGTCTTTTATGAATTGTTGACAATCCTCAAATACTAAGTAAATACAATTTGTAGTTTTGATAAGTACCTATATGTCAGTATTGGGAGTATTTTTAAAAAAAGTCGCAGAAATTTTTAAATCTTTAAGAAAATTCCCTTACAAGAATTAAAGAAGACGGCAATGATATCAATTATATATCATCTTAAGCCAAACTATTTTCCTTAGTGATTGGTCAAAATAATGAAATTGTCGAAAAAATTGCATGCATTGATTTAAACCGACTTTGACTTTTAGGCTTGTGTCAGCTATCATCAAAAATCATTTGAGTCATACAATTCTCCTAAAACCGACTGAGAGGGAAAAAAATCTATTTCTTTTCTCAAAAATCTTGAAAGTAAAGTTAATTTCGAAATAAGTTTATTATAAAAGTCTTATTGATACCAAATTCAAAGTTATAATATTTATTCTTTATAAGAAATCAAAAACTATCCAAATAGGAAATAATCCAAATATGTTACGAGAAAATATTCTAAGTGTGACTAAAGCCTCGATCTACTTATTTTTTTAAATAGAAAAAAGTTTAATAAAACATCTATTTCCCACCACAATTTCCTAACTATTTCCCAAGAATAATATTTTTTTTAGCCCTATCTTTGCAACTCGACCATTACAAACAATGATATGGCTTACTAGAACTGCAATAGAGGAAACCAGTGGGACCACACTGATAAAAAAAAAACTAGATTGTCATGCGAAACGTTCTTCTATGACAGAGTGGGAAACCGCATTTCTATATCGTCAGATGACATAATCTGCGTCATTCCGAAGTGTCGGGCGCCATATTATCTCATGCGATGCACATAATTTTTATATTTTTAGCTACATGGGTAGGGAGTGTTGACCTCCTTACTATCTTTTATTTTTTTTTACAAATGATGTCACGCGACATTTAAAACAAATGTCAACACTGTTAACGGTCGTTCGCATAATGTAACATACGAATTCTCCAATTGAAAACCTAGTAGTAGAACATTAACTCTTTACTATTTTTTCCGTCCACGTTTTATATATATGTATTTATATATATATATATAGTGTGTGTATTGTGTGTGTGTATGTGTATGCATGTGTGTATGTGTATCTATACATATATATGCATGTATGTATGTATGTAAAATTGGGTCACTAACAGATTAGTCTTGATGGCTTTATATTTAGCCCTTCTCTGACAAATACAATAATTTTTTATATCCTCAACACTGAAAATTTTAATATGTTTGAGAACTAGTAGCGAACTTTTTCCTATTTACATTGAGATAAGAAGTCTCGTAGTTTTCTTTCCTCTCTTTCTTTATTGATATGACAAAGGTCGGTTGTAGGAGAAGAGCAAAAGGGAGAATAAGCTTAGGTATAGCAGAAATGTAGTTCTAGTAAATGAAACAGATTATTGTATTTTAATCCGTGTGTTCTGACAATGATTGAGACTTTTTCGAATTTACGTGGAAGGAGAAGGGAAAATAATTTAGGGGAAAAAAATACTTTCAATACACCCGTCCGATATTCAAACCACAATCTCAACCATCATCGTCAAACCGTTTTAGCACAAGAGTGAAAAGTTAGTCCACGCGACTGCCGATGAAACTAGAATGTTATTTTACCATCGATATTGAAACAATCAATTAATAAACCGGCAATCTTTTGAATGAAGTCTTAGACTACGTACAGTCTGATTTTCTTAGGAGCCCGTTATTTAGATACTGGTGTTTCCACAGAGTCTGGGAAAAATATTAAAATTCTTGTATTTATATGAATAGCCCATTCAATTAGTAATATAAAGATAAACTTTACATTAATCCATAAGGTAGTATTATTGAAACCTTTTTTGATAACTTTTTAGGTTTTCTTTATGACTAATAAATTAAATCAGACCTATTTCTAGAATGCCCGATTCTGATATATAAATCAAGCATCTCACGCATAATTTCTTCTTTTTTTTAACACATTTTGTTAGATTGACAACTTGAACCATGTGGACAACGCCAACTGAAATGCATAAAGAAAAAATATAGTTTTTCTCAAAATTCACTTTAACGATTTTGATCAAATTTTATATATAGGCACTGTTTATTACTAGCAACAAGATGGCATTTCTCATTTTCTCAAGAAAATGAATTTGAGGGTACTTACATGGGAGCAATTTTTCAATTTTCATCATTTCTCCGCAACTATTTGAGATGCGAAATAACTTTACATTGTTAACTTGTAGTAAGGCCTACTATTTAAGATACAAATCTTTTATTTGAAATATATTTTTATAAAAATTCTAATTTCTGAACTTTAAGCAATTATATACACTTTTTAATTCGGGTCTTTGAAAATTAATTTGATTCTTATGCTCTTTGGTGGACAAAGATGTTTCTTTTTTCCCCAATTTTTCTTAACAGTGTTCCTAGACCCTAATTACATAGGGCATATAGTAAGCAAGCAACAGTGTATAGACCTACTATTTAATTTCACAAGTCTACGAGTTTTTAGTAAATGTATATATTTTAAGATAAAAGCGGGAGAAAGTCTATGCGGTGCACTATACCATTTATTTGAATGCGTATTAATTTTTTTTAAATTTTAAAATAATAATTTAACAATTCTTTTAATACATCGCTATTTTTCTCCAAGTTAAGTCAGATCGCTAAAATAGATTGTGTATTATTTATGTGTTTTAGGGTTGTTTCACATGTTTTTTTAAAAATCTTGGATACATTATCGTCAGATCTACTGTTTACAGAGAGTTTGTTCAATAAGAAATGTTTTTTAGAAAATATAAGCTTTATAGAAAATATAAGCTCTCTCGAGGTTACCGTATATATATATATATATATATATATATATATATATATTATATATATATATATAATAATAATTATAATTATAATTACACTCATGAGTTAAAGCTGAGGAAGGAAGTATATTAGAGGTCATCTACCCGAATTTGCAAGGAAGGAGAGTGGGAAACCATTTAGGAAAAAAAACGCCTGAGATACCGAATGTGTGTACCTGCTCTTAAGTATATCAGAAGCGCGCAAGGTAGGTGCAGCGCACCATTGTTTGTAGTCTGAGCCCCATATGGTAGCACCACACTTTTTTTTTGCGCCGTGTCTTACTACCCATTTGGGTTATACACTTATATAGGCCCTACAAGTTACGCTAATGGTTTTAAGAATTAGGGAGGTTACATTTATAGGAAGTGTACATGCATTCGTGTTGAGAAAGAATAGAAAACATTTTTGAAAAAAAAAACCTCAGGTCACACAACTGAGATTCAAACTACGATCTCCCCGTCATCGAGTCTAGTCTACTGTTAGAGTAGCGTGCTAAACCATGCGGCCACCGAAGATGGTAACACCACTTGTTGGTTCATTCACCGACGACACATCTATATTTTAATTTTAGTTGTATTGTATTTGCACCCTAACCAACCTAACTTATCCATGTAGTTTTATTATTTTATTGTGATTATTGTAAAGAGTAAGGGTGTTGCTTACTAGACATCTTTGACATGTTGCCATGTTATGCAGTCACTGTTTTTTTCCCTTTTTGTTTTTGAGCCATATCTTCGTGCGCTATATATATATATATATATATATATATTATATATATATATATATATATATATATATATATATATATATATGAATAATACACACACAAGTTTATAGAATGAAACAAAAGTTTCTCCGAGAGCCAAGAATCGTCCAAGAGAGAGAAGAAAAAAAGAAAGAACTGGATTGAGTTTTTTTCCAAGTGTTATCAGAAGGGGGACTATATTTCATAACGTTATTGACAGGGGATGGTGTTGGTACCTCCCAAGACGATGGGGGGGGGGGGTGAGGTAAGCCCTCAAGGGTGGGGTTGCGTGGTGATTAATGTGGAGGGACCACCACGGCCGAGTGGCTTCTTGGGACCTTCCATAGGGATCCATCGTGTGGACCCCCACTGAGGCGGCCAATCAGATTGCTGGTAGGCCCCCCTTTTTTATATATATATATTTCCTTCACATAAAGTTCAAGGATTTATATCATTTTACTGTCCGAAATGTTCTCACTTCACTGCAAAGAAAAGAACTATTGTGGAGAGATTTCAGCCAACATTAGCACTCTGTGGAAATGGACGTTTGTATGTAGTTAACAAATTACCAGCATTTAGTAAAAAAATACTAATTTTGTAGGTAGGTATAAACAAATTCCGCACTCTCAGGCACTTAAGTTCATGTCCTATACCAAGTAAAACACTTATTAGGTAGATACAGCCCAATTTTCATATAAATGTCATTAGCCAAATTAACTAAATCTACTTTCATACATTATACGTCAAATCGTAATATCTGCAGCTGTCACTTTTGATATATATTATCTATATCTATAACATAACTTTAATAATAATAATAATAATAATAATAATAATAATGATAGTTAAATGTTATCAATGTTGGTTACAAAAATTATATTTTATAAAGGGCTATTCCTTTAAAAATTGGACTGTAACTCGAACCAAAGGTCACGTTAAGTTGCGATTTCCTGTAGTTTCCAATGACTTCCATGATCAGTTCTTTCACTTCGTATCCTATAGTTCATTTGTAATTTCTTGTTTCTGTCTCACTTTAACTCAACCATGTCTTATTTACTCCCATCGATAGGCACGCGGACTACATCTCGGCGTCATAATTATGGTCTGGTTTGCTGGTGACCGGGGATATCGAGGCTAGAGTTCCGACCGGGTATACTTTGAGGGGGTTTTTCCATTCTCTAACCGCGCAGATACTGTTACACTTAATCTAACTTATATATTTCTCATCCCTAACAAATGTGAATAATTAAATGCTTAATTTCCGGATTGGGTAGTAAGACGCAAAATGAAATATTTACGTAATTTAGGGTTGATCATATTTGTGACGATGAAGACTGGATTGGGATGGGAAAGGATGGGTGTACACATTAATAGGTGTGAGATTCATTTGGGTGATCTCCTCTCTGGTTTAGTGGTCATAGTTCCTGGCTACAGATCCAGAGGTCCTTGGCTTGATCCCCGGTGCTTCCAGATTTTCTGTGAATGAAGCAGTGTATTTGGAATGGGGTCAAACTCAGCCTCGTGAGGACAAATGAGGAACTACGTAAATATAAAGTAGCGGCTCTGGTCTAGAAAATTGAGATTAATGGATTGAGTGCACGTTGTAATGACCGCATGAAACTCCCTAATTGCAGAAGTTAGTACTATCTTCGCCAACATTGGGTGGCCGCTTGTTTGGTTTAGCTCCATTCCGGGCTGATAACATGTATTTAACCAAATGAAAAGAAAAAAACCTCCCAACATAAATTAATTGATACTTTCCCTTGACTAGATGTCGTAAGTCAGGCAACTTATCATTTGGAGCACAGCTATGTTCTAAGAAGTGCTCTTGTCAATAATTGAGAGGAAGTTATTAGAAATATCAAATATGAGCGCGTAGTCGTTGCTATGCTGAAGGAAAAACCGCGCTTTGCAAGCGATAGTTTGGTCAGGGGACACATGACGTCATATAGATACGTAGCGCACGTGCATAGCTTGGCTAGTGTAAGCTGTAGGTACTAAGTCCATGTGGTATATACACTTGATGCTTCACGTGTGACACAACTCACATATCCCACCCCGGAGAACATTGAAACCGTGCAAGAAGAAGAAACCTCATATCTAAAGCGCACGAAGATATGGCTCAAAAACAAAAAGGGAAAAAAACAGTGACTGCGTAACATGGCAACATGTCAAAGATGTCTAGTAAGCAACACCCTTACTCTTTACATTAATCACAATAAAATAATAAAACTACATGGATAAGTTAGGTTGGTTAGGGTGCAAATACAATACAACTAAAATTAAAATATAGATGTGTCGTCGGTGAATGAACCAACAAGTGGTGTTACCATCTTCGGTGGACGCATGGTTTAGCACGCTACTCTTGCAGTAGACTAGACTCGATGACGGGGAGATCGTAGTTTGAATCTCAGTTGTGTGACCTGAGGTTTTTTTTTCAAAAATGTTTTCTATTCTTTCTCAACACGAATGCATGTACACTTCCTATAATGTAACCTCCCTAATTCTTAAAATCATTAGCGTAACTTGTAGGGCCTATATAAGTGTATAACCCAAATGGGTAGTAAGACACGGCGCAAAAAAAAAAGTGTGGTGCTACCATATGGGGCTCAGACTACAAACAATGGTGCGCTGCACCTACCTTGCGCGCTTCTGATATACTTAAGAGCAGGTACACACATTCGGTATCTCAGGCGTGTTTTTTCCTAAATGGTTTCCCACTCTCCTTCCTTGCAAATTCGGGTAGATGACCTCTAATATACTTCCTTCCTCAGCTTTAACTCATGAGTGTAATTATAATTATTTATTTTTGCGTGTATTCTGAAGAGGTAGTAGGACACGTTGATAAAAAAAAACCAACCTACACTTCGTATACCCAGGACGATGGTAAGCTTACCAATATAAGAAAGATAAGGTATTTGAGAGGATGAGGAAGAAATAATGATTGAGTAATAGGAAAAAAAAAGTTAAATATTTATAAAAATCCCGACAAGGCTGAAAATTATTTCATGGGTTGGATTGAGGGTTTTCTTCTCGCGTAATGGTTGGGGAACTGAGAACTGTTTCTTTTATATCTAAAGTTTATTTAGAAGTCGTGGGTTTATAGCAAACACATTGATGTGAATTGCACGTTAAAAGATATTGATAAAAAAATATCCATATTAATAAAATTAAGAGTTTGTGTATCTGTATGTCATGACTCATGATCATTGAGCGAAATTACCGCACGTAGAGATCTGAAATTAAGCTGGAATTTTATAATTTGGTCTGTTAGAATCAAATAAAAGCGTTGCCTGGGTAGCCACGCAATTGACTGCGCGATTACCCCGAGCAATCATTTCGCATTCTGGGTACTCCTTAGTTATCGCTTCGCTAAAATGTTTTTTTTTTCACCTGGAATTGATCCAGAGTCTTTTGGACTATTCTTCGATCATTCTGATTGGAAAGGCAGATGTGGAAGCAAGCGCGTCAAAAGTTGTGTCTGAACCGCTATACTCTCAACGCTTGAACTGTATCTGTCCTAAATAGGTGGACATAACAAATACATGTTGCTGATAGTAAAACAGAAACATGTCTTAATGCTCACATTGTTTTAAAAAAACCTATTCTAAAAATACCTAACATTATTAATAAATACCTATTTTATTCTCTTGATTGATTGGTTCACGTACAATCTGTTCCGAGACAGAATTAAGGCCAAAGTGTTGTAAAAGACGGATGGACACGCGGACTTTATGTCTATATACCAGATGGTCCAACTTTCATAGGAAAAGGCTTTTATCAAATATAAATACATTTTTAGCGGCCAAACTGAAAACACATCACCATATTATAGTTTTATTTTATAGCTATTGATAATGTCTATCAAAAGTTACATTTGCATATCACATGATTTGACGTAACAAGTACATTTCTGTATGTCAGATAAAAGTTCTTTCATGGAAAAATTGATCTGTTAGTCATCAACCTCATCACTAAATTTAAATATAAATAAATAATCAAACTGCATTTTCATAATGCTGCAGCTTCAAATTCAAAATGACTAATGGAAAGGAATGTCGACAGACCGAGTAAGGAAGAAGGTAGTTTAATAATTACGTTGATTCCACGGTACGCTGTAGCTATATAAAAAAAAGTTGGGACATATAAACTGAGCATGCAATGGAGGTTCAAGTATTTAAATGCTTGTAGAATGGGGAGGGGAGGCACCTTTTGAGCCACTGTAAAGAATAGTCTTGTTTGACGTTAGTATGCAAGTCCGTGTTCGAACCCCGTCCGGGTCTACTTTGGTGCCACCCTCCACCCTAAAGTTTCCAACTCTCCTTGAACGCCATTATTTTGCCTTTATCTCCAAATTGCAGCATTATTATTTCCTTTTAGTGTAGTTGAATGCGGATGGACCAGACGAGTAGGTAAGATGCAGTATAAAAAAGACCGCTTGTGCAATACTTTTCCGTTGTAGCCCATTCCCCTCTGTGGGGTGGTTGGGGAATAGATAATAATGGTTCTATTCTCTATGGTTCTATGGAGATCTTGTTCAATCCCAGATGGTGATGAATTCACCCCCTTACATTGATGATCATTTTCCTTAAATATTTTGTTTTAAATGTGGACCAATGTATTCGTTAATATAAAATGCTACTTAGAACAACAATCTGAAAGTTGGTTTGTTTATATTATATCCATCCGGATCTGGGCATGCACGCGGACCTTCGGCTAGTTGGTGCTGCCAGCACCATATGGTAGAAAGCACATGCACTAGGTCTGTGCAGGCAGGAAGTGTGATGGTTTTTCGTTGCCTTCCACACTGGATTTCTATGAGCGAGCTCTAAAGAGGCTACCAATTTAGCCGGGAAGATATTTTACCATAACTTCCAGGGTTATTTTATATAGCCTACCACATTCGACATGGAACTGATGGCTTTACTTCCCTCCCGGAGGAAATTGTGCTACGGATTTTTATAGATAGAGAAAAATCCGTGGACCTTGGCTGGGTTTTAACCCAACATCGGTTCTAAAACGAGCTCTTCACCCCAATACCACCGAGGTTGACATATGGATTCCTATGAACGTAGAAAACAATCATATTACTATGCTTCGAGATTTCAACGGGAATTCAAGTTTTCCTGACTCTAATTCCAAAGACAAGGACTTTTGTCTGTTTCGCGTGTACGTGTATATTTGTATGTACATTCGAGCATCTATCGCGCATATTTGTGACCCATGCTATGGTGTTACATTTTGTCAACATGGTTGATACGCACATATAAAATAAGGTAAACCTGGAAAAGTTTGGGAATTTTGTGAAAGGCCAATTTTAAATAGTCACTAAATTTTTTTGGTTTTCACAATAATTTTCGAGATACCAAATGGAAATAAACGTAAACCATTACTATATCCACATTTCATGTGATTTTGCAAAGAGTAGTGACATATTTGTTTTTAATAATTTAATGTCAGTAATTTAATATAAAACTGTAAAAAAATACTTTATCCATTTTTTTTTCATACAAAATAGTGGGAAAATGCACTTTTTAGGGGCGTGGAGTGGGGGGGGGGGGGGGAGTGGAGGTCTGGAGACGGAAAAAAAGTCGGGAAATTTCAAAACTATAGCTAAATATATCAACCCTTTTTTATTAGTTTTACTTAGAATTAAAATTTGGTGTGATCCTTGGGTGGATAGAGGGGAGGTGATGCGAATTGAATATGTCCAGTTCTTTAAGTGTGCCATTGTAGCTTAGCAACGCTCAGAAGGTGAACACATTTCTCACGGATTTCTTCAGTTTACATCACATCTTGACCGTTGAGTAACAAGTGACGTGGTCAGCCAATGTTAGTTGGGGCTGTGTGTCCAATTGCTCGACAAAGCAATAAATGCTGTAAGAGAATGAGACTATGTTGGTGAAGCAGAGGGGAAATGCTCTGAAATGGGTGCAGAATGCAGTCTGCATGCAGGCGGTTTTATGAGAAGACGACTTGTTTATAGACGTTGTAAAGAGGTTTCTGCTAACAGCTAGTTTTTGCTAGCGTACATGAACCTAAAAAAAAAAAAACTATGTTCATTATGCAATAGGGGGAGAGCTTGCCAAAAGTGGAGTCTTCCTTTATTAACAAAACTTTTTTCGGTCTCCCCTTTTCAGCAGTCGAGCTCCACTTAAAACTTTTGTCTTGGTGCATATGTTATCTTGGGCGAGCCTGTTTTTTTTTCTGTAAACAACACTTCAGCAATATTGTATTTACTTGGTGTCTTAATAGTCTGTCGTGGCTTTATGCATTTAATTACACCAATTGAAACTTTCTGAAAATAATATTATTATTATTATTATATTAGCACGCGTCTTACTACCCGTTCGGGTTGTACGCACTTACGCTAATGTATAATGGTAGGGCGATTGTGAGATGAAATGGAGGACCTACAGTTTTAAGTGGAATCCGAACCACGGTGGAGACCTGGCATTCCACATATTCACAAGTTGTGTACTTGTCAGAGGTGAAGGAAGGGTTTGGTAATAAGATAAATCCGTGCCGGGGCCGAGGATTGAACCCCGGACCCCAGCACAGAAGTTAAACACCTTACCCCTAGACCACCAGGTCACCCTTCTAGAATTGTTAACGAATTTGCGTGAAAGAAGACGAAATTCGAACACCGAACTTCCAATCACCAGCAAACCAAACAAGATTAACTTAAGGTGGTGGTGTAGACACATTTCTCTTTGCATTTTTTATAGAAATTTTGTTGTTGTTGTTGTTAAAACCAACAAAATATTTCTCTAGCAGAAACTAAAGAGTTTAAACGTCCTTCACATGGGAACATCAACAGTTCTCGGATGCCATGAGCGTAAATGAAACACTTTATAATGAAGAGAAAAAAAATTCATTAAATTCCAGGACACTTTTGACAGATATTCAAAGTTCTGTTAACATCATCAGGTGAAGTCAATTCAACTTTGTTTCTACTGGAGAATTATTTGCTTCCTTTTGGCCGAATTCTTTTTCTATAAAACGGCTAAAACATCCCTTAATTCACATTTCCTACATTCCCACCTTAAATTGTATCTAGCGTGCCTCCCGGTGAGGGTAGCAATTTATCAACTATTTAACGATTTGGTTAACCTAGGTGGTCTTGTGGTAAAGTGTTCACCTCAGGACCCGATATTTGTGGGTTCACACCCAGCTGGGGTTGACGGTTTTTTTTTCTTTTTTTTTTTTCTTAGCGATAAAAATCCATAGTACAACTTCCTTCGGAGGGGAAGTAAAGCCATCCGTCCCATGTTGATTATAGCATGTAAAATAATCCTGAGAGGGATGTTAAAATACCTTTACCTGTAAAATTAGAACCCCCTCGTCGGTTCAGAAAGTGCACGTTAAATACCTTAAATAAATTAAATAAAACATTTAACGACTTGTTTCAAATCACATGGCCATAAGGAGACGATATATAAACTAAATCAACCCAGAGTAGCACGCTTTAATCTTATGTATAAGTTTGATAGTAAACCTGCCGTCGGGTACTTGTACAAAGGTGTCAATCTCGTATTGCAAGGTTTCCCGTTAACAGGTAAAAGTGAGTTTGGATACTGGTAGAGTTTTTTTTTTTGTGATTTTCTCTTCCACACACAAGCGGGTACTTTTCCTCCAAACTATAACTTCATCATTCCTACCACACTAGTTCAGATATCCAGATAGCCCGGATAGGTGTTAAGACACAGAACTAAAAAAATAAATTGATTAGCAGATTAACGTTAAAAATAATTGTGATTGCCTTCTTCAGAATAAACCGGAGTCGAATCAAGCTCCGTCAGATTTGCCATAGACCACCCAAACGACCAAGACTATGAGGTTTAATGGATGTACACGTGTTAGTAACAAAAACAAATATCTAACACGTTCAAGAGAATATCTACTGCTACGAAACTATAACAGGTTTTTGTGTATCAAACAAAATGATGATTAGGATTTATATGCCATTGGCGAGTCGATACCGGATTGGCGCCAGGGTGGCGGTTTTCAGCAGGGTGGGTGGCGCCTCGCCATTCGTACTGTTTACCCCCCCCCTTCCCCTAGCCACCCCATGGGTCTAGTTCGAGTCTTGTTGTGACGCGCTATCGTGCCATTTTTTCTCGCTAACACACAGCCCCAGCGTCTCACACATCCTGATCCGGACTCTACTAGGGAACGGTGGTTACGCACTCGCAGCATGAAAGGCGAGGACTCGATTTGTGTTTTTCAACATCCCCCCCCCCTTCCATCCCATGCCCGTTCTGATCTGGATAAAAAGGTTGGTCTGGTCGTCAAACCAATGCGGTTGTCTGTTTACGGCACATCTTGCTTATTTTGGTCCATATGAACTTGTTGTTGCCTGGTCACCACACTAAGGCGATTCAATTCTTTGCTCTGCATCCTGCACATTTTGGTCCATATGAACTTGTTGTTGCCTGGTCACCACACTAAGGCGATTCAATTCTTTGCTCTGCATCCTGCACATTTTGGTCCATATGAACTTGTTGTTGCCTGGTCACCACACTAAGGCGATTCAATTCTTTGCTCTGCATCCTGCACATTTTGGTCCATATGAACTTGTTGTTGCCTGGTCACCACACTAAGGCGATTCAATTCTTTGCTCTGCATCCTGCACATTTTGGTCCATATGAACTTGTTGTTGCCTGGTCACCACACTAAGGCGATTCAATTCTTTGCTCTGCATCCTGCACATTTTGGTCCATATGAACTTGTTGTTGCCTGGTCACCACACTAAGGCGATTCAATTCTTTGCTCTGCATCCTGCACATTTTGGTCCATATGAACTTGTTGCCTGGTCGCCACACTAAGGTGGTTCAATTCTTTACTCTGCATCCTGCACATTTTGGTCCATATGAACTTGTTCCACATGAACTTGTTGCCTGGTCGCCACACTAAGGTGGTTCAATTCTTTGCTCTGCGTTCTGCACATTTTGGTCCACGTGGACTTTTTTTTTTCTTCTCGACACACCAGTGTGGTTTCTCTCTTGTTTAAGAATACTCGAGATCCTGATTGAGGTGGCCGGCTGCCTTAGTATCAATAGCTGTTGGGCCACACGGCTAAAAATACATCGGTGTCATTTTTATGGAACTACTCTATTCTGTCGTTTGTTTTCATTATCGATATCGTTCACTTTATTCTGAAAACAAAATGTATCCGCAAACGAGGCACAGAGATTTAAGGCGTTAAAGTTAAATTTCCATCAATTGTCATTGATCGGGAATCTTGATTCCTGCTGGCTGCAGCGGGATGGTTTTTCTCATTGTGGTTTTCTCATTAGACTTCTCATCACCTTATTCTCATGCGAGCTTTTTTTTTTATTCTTCAAAATGGTTCTTTTTATTCCTAACCTTAAAATGCAATCGTTAAATGATGCATTTGTTGAATGTGGCAAGTCCTATAGAAAGACTGAAAACACTAATTTTTTGGTTTTACCGTTTTTAGAATGTTTACAATTTAAAAATAAACTAACATAGATTTTTGAAATAAATTAAAGCTGCATTTTCTACATTTTTAAGCTTTCTACGAAACAATAATAATAAAGAATCTTATAGTAAATACAAATATATATTTTTATAGTCGACATTGATAATATTGTATTATATTAGCAATATTATTTAATAATTATTGATACTTTCTATTAAAAGTGACCCGTCTCGGTGACGTAGTTGGCTAACGCGCTAGTCGTGTTGAGCTCGACTGCTGAGGATGGGGAGATCGAGGTACGAATATCGGTAGGGTGGACTAGGGGTGGTTTTTCCTAAATGGTTTTCCACTCTCCCTCCATGCAAACTCGGATTCACTTCCTCTAATTCAACCTTCCCAATTCCTAATCCATTAGCGTAATTAGTACTTAAAGCGTATAACCCGAACGGATAGTGAGACGCGGTGTTAAATAATAATAATATTAAAAGTGACACCTGCAGAGCACAATACATGACGGATGAATACATGAATGTTGTTTTAGTAGTTTTCAAAGACGTTTCTTTCAATCTGACTGTGCCAATCTCGTTAAGTTTTTGACTATGTTTATTTATTTTTTAACGTGAAATATACATTTGATGTTTTTGAGAAGTAACCTACGCTCTAAATTGTGGGTCTATATCTCAGCTGTGTGCTGTGTAAAAGATTCCTCGACGATGAACAAGCAGGCGACTGCCCTTTTATCTAGACAAGGGGTATAAATTTCGACATTTGTCATCAGGGCAGTCCCTATTCTCCCAACTTACAACGACCAATAAATGATTCAAGGGTGTGTCCTTCCCGCCCTATTTTTTATATGAAGCTCACAGCACTACTTCTTGGGAGGGAGTGCATGCTCATTGCTCACTCCCCTTCTCCCCTCAAAATATTTGGAGTCAGAGGTCAATTATTATAAATTTATCGCAATAGTTATTCAAAATTAATTATTTATTTTGTGTTTATTCAAGTTTTGAATTTATGTGCTATTTATAAATTTATCCAACAAAAAATTTGATAAATTTTCATAAATTCAAAGGTTTCAGAAGTAGGCCTAATTTTTTTTTAGTAATAATTAAAAACAAGATAGTTCTTTGGTAACGCTTCAGTGGCCGGATGGTCTAAGGCGTCACTCCAGTGTTGGAATTGGGCTGCAAAATACAGGAAGATTGGGTATCGAATCCGTGCAGATCTACTGAGGGTGGTTTTTCCTAAATGGTTTCTCACTCTCCTTCCACACACATGCGGGTAGATTACCTCACATGTTTTCTTCTGCATGCCTACCTCATTAGAGTAATAATCATATATGCGTATAACCTGAACAGGTGGTAAAACGCGGTGATAAAATATGGAGTCATTTGTATTAATAATGCAACTTTTTTTTGTAAAAGTAATTATTTTTATTCTTTACTTAATAGATAACGTGAAGCAAATGTCTATTATTTCAAAAATTAAACCCTTAACGATATTTTGTCATGTAATAATTTTCATAATAATTATGAAAATTACATTACAAAATTAATTTTAATGACGTTTAATTTTCTGTGTTGTCAAGATTTCAATAAAACCCATTTTACTTTCTCTTGATCCCTTGGAGAAGGAAGTATTGTGATCGCCAAAAAATCTTACTATAGATTTTGAAAAATAACTATTTTTCATTACTCCCCACCCCCTTCCCCCCTTCAACCACTAAACTGGAAAAAATAGTTTTCTTGTTGCCGTTTTTCCGTCTGTGTGTCTTGGCCTAGAACCTAAATAATGTTAATGATCCGGCTAAAGCTTTTCTTAAGGTTACCCTAAGGGGTTTTTGGAAATAGATAGCTAGCCCTAATATTAGGTGTAGTGTACTGAAGGGCAAAAATAGATTCAATTTTCTCGAAATCCTTTCTAATGATTTTGATTAAATCTAGTATCTAGAGTAGCTTTTCTGGCTTCCCCATTAAAATGACTTAGGTCAAATTAACTATCTGAGATTATTATCAACTTATCAGTATAAAGTTTTAGAACTATTAAAATTGATCTTGAATGAAATATATTTTTATAAAAACCGATAATTATTGAGTTATGATAAAACAATTTTTTTATTTAGTTTGATCTTCAGAGATATACTTGTTTACTTCTTTTAAATAATCAAATAAAATAGTTATTTGAAAACAATATAATAATCATTTAAAATTATATAACTAAAACTTTTTTACAAAACAAATTATGTGCATTAAGTCGTGGTAAAAAAAAAACTTTTAATATATGAGTTATTTAAATAGTAAACATTGGCAGAAGATTAATCTAATTATAACACCTTGAAATTTTAAACTGAAATGTTTTATAAGTTAAATTTCCAAAGCCCATGGTTTGTTAATACATAAAAATTGATTTTGTCAAATATTTTTGACTGCAGAAAGAAGGTCGTTACAACGGCGATCCGACTAAATAGGGAAAAATTTCCTTGAAGGATCAAGTGTTTAATTTAAACCATGTGAATTGTCTTAGGCTGATTAGGGCCTTTTTTTCACAGGGTTGTGGAGTCTGAGTCGTTGTTCGTTGTCGTAAGCAATTTTGGGTGGATTCTGTAGAAAGGTACCGACTCAGACTTCAAAATAAAATCTTATAAATTGTAATCGGAGGAAAAATTGTTGAATAATGAGATTGTAATTAAAAAAAACATATATTTTATGTTCTATGGACGTAAGTAGCCTGATTATTCATTCACTTGGTGGTGATAAAATTTCCTGTGTTTTACCATTTTATTATTTAGTATTTTAATATAAATTAATTAGTAATACATTTACCATAGTTGAATTATTTTACTACAGTAAATTCTTTATTACCTACTAATTAATTTGCCATTAATGGAGGTGGACTCCACAGCTGTGCTCCCCCCCCCTTCCCCACCCACCCCCCTTAACATAATTATGTAGGTACAGTCCGAATTTCATAAGAGCCTTATGTGACAGCTAAAAAAGCTACTAAATCTACTTTCACTTATTCATACGTCAAGTCATATTATCTACAGCTGCCACTTTTGAGCTATATTATCAATATCTTTCTATTAATACAGTAGAATTTTATCAATTTTAGCCTTAATTTTTTTTTATTATTAAAAGGCCTTTTCAATGAAGATATGACTGTATCTAACACATACTTTTAGAAAACGAAATGAATACTATTATTTCCAGACTATTTGATTAGTTTTTATCACACCTCACAAATATAGCATTATAATTCTAATATTGACTTATTTTTTGTTGCAGGTAAATACAAAAATGATTATGATTGAAATCACGACACAGAGATGGAATTTTACAGTAAGTGCTCCGTTCGTCACGATTCACAATACTTGGAGGATAATTAATGCATTTTTATTACTAAAGCACTTGCTATTAAAATAAATACTTTGATTATTTTTTCAATGTGTAGTTTTGAAACTACTTTTATATGGAAAATAAACAAACTTTAAGAAATGTATCTTATAACTAGATGTTTATTTGTTTATTTAAGTTTTATTCTCACACGTATGCAGGTAGATAAATTATTTTGGTAATAGGTTCGTTTTATTATATAAATATTCATGGTTGTTTACTATCTTTGTATAAAATACTTTAAAATAGTTATCAAATCGTTCGCCACTCGCCTAAACACGACTCCTACAGTAAATAGTGTTAGCAAGCGGCTCACAGAGTAGAATTATTACAAATAACCTAAGCAGTAACGTAACCATTTTAATAATTCCAACCACTTATATTCATATTTGAATATTGAACCTTCCTAAATCCATCATCACTTCAATAAGGAAATAAACAATATAACCTCAACAAACATTGAGACCCCACCCGAATTACGTAGCGACCCCTCAGTTTGGAAACTACTTGTCCAACCAGAGATTTAATTATGTTAATTTTTTTATTAACTTAATCCAAAAACTTAGGGGCCGTCCTTAAATTACGTAAGGCTTTTTTTTCCATGATTTTTGAACCCCTTACCGTCACTACCCTTTCTCCTCAAGCCCCCGATCTTATGTATTTTTTTTACTTTTGGTATGTTATATTAATCGTTAAATTATTTTTAGACATAAGATTGGTGATAAAAGTGAGCGATAAATTTTTTTTAGAAGAGACACCTATTTTACTGAAATTTTAGTAACACATCATAAGTAAAATCGATACATTTTTTTCTGACATTTTTTTTTAGATGTGGTCTTATATAAACATTAATAATTAGACCTTACGTAATATGGATACTGACCTCCCTCCCTCCCTCCCCTACTCGTAAGAAAATGCAAGAAAATACTGAGGTCGCCTCTAAAAAAACCTTTAAGGAATATAATGATGCATCCTTAGCTCAATTGCAAGAACGCCTTCATATTGATATAAATTAATTTTTTCTGTAAATTGTTTTCGACCCTCTTTCTATACAAATGCGTGTACACTTTCCCTAAATTCAACCTTCTTCATAAAAACTAACTAGCTTAATTAGTAAATATAAGTATAACCTGAACAGATACTAAGATGCGGTGTTTTAAAAAGTCACTACATCACACGACTTACAAACTTACTTAATTTTGGTACATACACAATCCCCACCAAATCCCTCGGCCGTTAAACACATCCCTATGAAAAGGGACACCCCAATTCCAGCATTGCTGCATTATTTTTAGGCCATGTCCGGGAATAGAACCTGGGACGTTTAAACTTAGCAGTCAGACGCTTTACCGAGGAAGTTAAAAAGCTGTGAGTAGGGTATACAGATTAAAAAAACAAAAACATCGAGAGAATCTTTCAGTCACGTAATAACAGCGAAAATGGTTTCTTCGAGGAAGCTGATGTCATTTTAGCTCTCGTGTAAATGTTAACCCATCGTTGTTGACAAAAAAAAAAAAAAAAAAAAGAGCGTAGAAACAAAACTAAAAACTTGGATCTCTGTATCCGCACGCGCTAGCAATTGTAAATAAAGATTGTTCACGCTCAGGTGGGTAGTGTTGGTGCGTGAGGCGTGAGCAGATGTCTGCATTAAAGACTTTGGTGGAGGACCCGTGTCGTGTTTAGAAACAACTCTCCACGTCCGGTCAACCCAATCTAGGAAATGTCACGTGTCACTCGTTGGGCGCCGCTGTAATTGGCCCCCATAAGTCACCGCGATTATGCCTTGTAGAACGCTCCCCCGCCCCCTTTCCTATCACACATCTCACCCCTTTTTTCATTCTGCTGCTTTTGGTTACCACTTCAGCCACCCTTCTTCTTGTCACGAGAACTTTTTTTTCTCTCTTTAAGTTCTTAGCGTTCCGGTGGTGTAGCCGGTTATGGTTCGTATCGGATGTTGGGTGACTATGCATACTGTTTTTTGGAGGTTTTGTCCTAAGGAAAGGGTGGTAGTAGCTACATCATTAGGTACTGGGTTTTAAACAAGTACTTCCAAAAGTAGGCCTACTTCTTTTTGAAGTTAGATAAAAAAAAAATTAGAATTTAACAGCGCTGCCTCAAGGAATTTAACCCTTAAATGCATTTTTCCGAGGAGTTTTATTTACACAAAGCAAAAATTTGATAGTTAAAAAGACCCTTGAGAACATACCTCTCACCAAAATCAGTGAATATCAACATCTCTCAAAGATGTTTCTTGGTATGAATTGGCAACGAAAATTGAGATTTAGTAAGTAATTTTGTGTTTAAAACAATTTTTTCTCTTATATACTATATCTTCATTTTTTATAACGTATATTTTTGTAGGTACTGCTTCAAAAAAAATGTTTACCATACCTGTGAGGATAGAATCACTTATAGCCAGCAAATTGGTGCCAAAGCTTCAACACTATCAAACACAGTGCTTAATGGCTTGAATGAAACAGTTGGCAACGCTGTTTCCATTCTTACCATGTTGATACTGTCACCATCATTTGTTGGCTCTTATCTATATTTGAGTCTGATGGTTATCCAAGTCTTGTCTTTTGTTTGCATTTCCAACAAAAACAAGATAGCTTTGCGACATTGTGCTACATGAAATTTAAAGGAGTCTTTTTAAATGATTATAGTCATTTGAAATGCAAATGCAACATTTTTAGCACACTATATACATGTATAAGAATGTTGGTAGTCATATAACTTTATTAAATTGATGTTGACGTCACTATAAATTAATTCAGTTGGAGACACTTACAGGCTTAGATTCATAGATGTTAAAACGAAATAAAAAGGTATCACTAAGGAATTAATTCTTTCAAAGGAGACAAAAATATATTTAAAACTGTAAATTATCTTACGAATTTCTTAACTATTATTTTTCTAAAGTAAAAGGTGAAGAAAACGTGATTTGGGGTTTTAATAAATAAAACTTAATTAAGTCACAGTGTCACTTGTTAATTAAGTACTGCTATAGACATTAATGCTCACTCATACTTTCTCCTCCAGAAATAGTTTCTGCCAAGTAGATATAACTGCTCATTTATACTTCCTCCTCCAGGAGAAGATTTTACCAAGTACATCACTACTCATTCATACTTTCTCCTCCAGGAGAAGTTTTCACCAATTACATCACTACTCATTCATACTTTATCCTCCAGGATAAGTTTTCGCCAAGTATATCACTGTTCATTCATACTTTCTCCTCCAGGAGAAGTTTTCACCAAGTATATCACTACTCATTCATACTTTCTCCTCCAGGAGAAGTTTTCGCCAAGTATATCACTGTTCATTCATACTTTCTCCTCCAGGAGAAGTTTTCACCAAGTATATCACTGTTCATTCATATTTTCTCCTCCAGCAATAGTTTACATTCCAAGTACGTCATTTACCAGAGCTAATATTGTGCACATGCTCGGTGGTTTTGTTTGTGCTTTGTCGTGTCATGCATGATATCCTTGATGTAAGTCACATCTCCTCAAATATCGCGAAGATGTGTGTGTACCTTGGGCAAACACCTGGGCGGTTTTGAAGTGGAGAGTGGAAACCGACATGGCAAAATTTGTTGATACCTAAGCCAAAAATTAATTAACACTGGCGTGACGCATCTTTTTGCAAATAACAAAACGGCTTACCTTTATTAGATCCTTAAACTCTTGAAAAGAGATTGAGAAGACTTGACTTTGACTATCACAAAAAGAAAATGTGTCTATAATGTTAGCATTTCTTATGTCATCAATTCAATTTTATGATTGTTTATACAGTTTATAATTGAAAAACTTAAAAAAAAAATTATTTTGTTTATCTCAACCCTTTACTGATACTTAGATGTTAATATACAATGGTATATGCAAACAAAAGGGTTATTTTGGGGTGGTGATTTTATTGGATTTAACATTACGTTTACTTGGAAACTAACTTAATATTTAAATAACATATATATATCACATATACATTACTAACCTCAACCTCAGAAAGTCTAATGCAATTCTTTTAGAAATAATTTGGTATCGACTATAGGAGGTTAAACTGAAAATATAAAGGTTTTAAACTGATATTTAAAAAAATAATCAATTATACATATTTATTCTCTTTAATGATGGTTAAGGAAATATTTATAGTTAGATTACCTTTTACCCGTCGCGGCTTCGCCCGCAATAATTGATAAAATGTTTTGTTTTTTAACTTAACTTTAAAAAAATATTAAATTAATAATTGATAACTTAAATAATATATATTTCTTTTACTACGAAATTTTTATTATAATATCTTATATACGAAAAGTTTTAACATTAGTATTGTAAAAATAATGTATACGAAAAGTTTAAACATTATTAGTATTGTAAAATTAATGTAAAATCAAAGTTTGGGAATAGTCCTATTTGTTATTCCAGGAATACTCTACCAACGTACAAAGTTTCATTCGAATCCATTAAGCAGTTTTGGCGTGATTGAGTAACAAACATCCAAACACACAAACTTTCGAATTTATAATATTAGTAAGATAATAAGTTTTTTTATTCAACAATATCTAACCATACAAAAGGCCAACATATCCATGATCTGGTTTAAATATTGAATGCAATCATTCGTGTAGTGTGAACAGTATTTGGGTAAAACTTATGGACAGTCATTGTGGACAAGATCTTGTCCAATTTATTGTACAAAATAATTGTGCTGTGTTTACTGAGCAGTAAAATATACTCGACCGTGAAGCGCAAGGAATCCACGATAAAGCGTGAAACTTTAATCTGCAACCGGAGCACGTCATAGCGTCCTTACACGACGCCGTAAAACAAAAAAGAGGGACCTTCAAGGTGATGTTATCGGGGACCCAATACATTGTCCCCGCTTAGATTCCTTACACCCCTCTTTCGCCCCCTCTCGTGGGAGACTGGGGACAAATAACACCAGACAAGTGGTAACATACGGGTTTAACCCTCTCTCGACCCGCGTGCCGTGATACATCACTCTTGTATGCTAATAAGCTACCACTTCCAAACCTTTAGTAGAAACGAGGAGCGGGGAATTATATTTCGAAACACTAGGCTGAGTATCCCATAGATTCATATTCAGCAAGGACCTATCTTTTTTTTAAAAACAAAATAAAGATTATGCGGGGGATAAAAAGCAAATATTGTTTATGTGTTGTCCTTTTATTACCCTGTTCTTGGCAACTTAGTAAAACTATAAATTCCAGTATTTATTATCGCCGATTTTTATACAGAATGTTTCAACAAGTCACGAATTTAATTGGGAATACATTTAGGGAAAACCTCACATCAAAATACCATCCGAGATACGAATGCCGATTACCCTGGTCACATATGAGTATGACGACTCAGCCTACCAACGTGTCCCGTGTTAATTTCACTAGCTCTCTACTGAGGTGAAATTACTTTTAATTGGTTTACATATTTTACAACCCAAGTAGAGCTTTTAGCGCCAAACACCGTACTTAAAATGAACTTAGAATTGCAGAACAGTTTCCAAACTGAATTCAATGAAATGGTTGCTTATTGTCTAAAGCACAGCACCCCAAATAAAATTGCCATCTGCAATTTATTTTTCACCCGTTTCGGTGGTCGCGTGATCTAACGCGCTACTCTCACAGTAGACTAGACTACCGTTGATGGGGTGATCGTGGTTCAATCCCTATCGGGTGTACCGAGGGTGGTTTTCCCAAAATTTTCCACTCTCCCTCTACGGAAATTGGGGTACACTTCTTCTAAATATAACCTTCCTAATCCCTAAAACCATTAGTGTTATTAATACATACTTGATACTGATATTATGTTTATTGTTTTTGGTTTTGAGACTCTTTGACTGAGACTCTTTGACTCAACATCTTAGTTCATTCGATAGTTTGTCTGCATAATATAGCAAAGCCTGGGTTTATATTTATACATACCGCATACTTTATAGCGTTTAGCGCATAGCGCATGCTTTTCAATAAGTTAAAACACATTTTTTTCAATAATCGCGTTCATTATTGATATAGCCTATAGTGAATAGTGCACAACGCATAAAGTAAATTTAACTTTGGGCCTTTTAAGCGTTATGCATGTAGTTGAGTTAGGTAACTCTTGGATTCAAGACGCATCAGTCAATTAAAATGCGATATTAGACTATTATAAATAAAAAAAAGGCCAATATACACAGCAGATGGAAAATATATTTTTGTCCCGGTTTTAAATGCCTTGTGTTAGCCATGCTTGTTTGTTAGTTACTATCTTTTTTTTTTAACATCGATGATTTAAAATAAAGGATAAATATAACATTTTGGATTCTCTTAATGGGAAGTAGGTCTACCATTTTATTCATGATGATTATAAAATCGAAACCAAATACAAATTAAAAATTGATTTAAGAGTACCAGTACAAATAAAGTTAATTTTTTTAAACATTATATTGAAGCTTGTTGGTATGTTAACCATCCGTCTGGAGCAGTGCAATCACACAGCCCTTCGTCTAGTTAGTGTCACCCGCCCGCACGATCTGGAAGAAAGCACATATTATAAAGTCTGGTCAGCGTAAGAATTGTTTTCTGAAAGGCCTTTTTTCCTACCAGAAATCTATTTATAGTAGGATATTGGTAGGAAAAAAGACCTTTCAGAGAGTAATTCCTACCGTGAATGGAGTATACTAGGAAAGTCGTGAATAAGGTGCTAGCTACCCGTCGCTTTCCGCACAGAGTTCTCTTAGCAAGCGGGAGAAAGCCTATACGCCATTCACGGTAGGAATTACTATCTGAAAGGTCTTTTTTCCTACCAATATCGTATTATATAATAGATTTCTGGTAATGTGAAAGACCTTTCAGAAAACAATTACTTAGCTGAACAGACTTTACACATTGTATGGCCATTTGCGTCAAAAATACAAAAGCTTAAGAAAGTGATGCTATAAAAAAACACTAAATATTGAAATGGAATTTCTATTTAAAGATAAGGAAGAGTTAAGTAATAAATTTAGTTTTCGATGCTACGATTGGAATTGGAAGCACATGCTATAAATTTCAAGCTTATTAATTCTGACTTTGCGGGGATGGATAAGTCGGGGTTGGAGTTCAGGCTGGGTGTACAGAAGTTTTATGTTTTCATAAATTATTTTCTCATTACGATTCCCTCGCGAATGTGAGCACATTTAATCTGGAACTATACCTTCCCTATTAAAATTTCATTAGAGTAGTTAATATATGCGGTTAGCTAGAATGGGTAGGCCCGGCTAAGACGCGGTGAGAAAATAATTTTAATTACGTGCCTTAAACAAAAAAGGGAGACGGGGAGTAATATTATATACAAAGTAATTTGAAAGTAATCACAATAATAATGGTTACTTAGAAAACGCGCAAATTAATTAAGATATGGGAATAAATAAAGAATTGATTTAGGAAAAAAAAAAATTCCACCATCAATTACACCTTGAGAAAGTCTAGGAATTTTATTTTTCACAAAAATATATACAATTTATCCTGTCCACCCTTAAAAATAATTGCTATTTTTAATTCGATTATTGTTATTTATCTGCTAATTAAAACCTTCCGACCTTTCAACTGGGCTCTTCCACCTCAAATTTTATACGACGTTTCAGTATAGAAGCATTTTGTATGTTGGTAACAAAAGGACAACAAACAAAAACAGCGCCATGTTTTCAAAACCGGCCCTGATCTATATTATAAAAAATGACACAATCCTTTGGTGGTGACGTGTGTAAGTCATTCAACTGTCTCGATGGTGAGAATGCCCTGCACTAAAAGTAAAAAGAAAAAAGAAACTCCCCTCGTTCCTTTCCGTCATTCTTGATGGAGTTAATTAGTTTGAATGAGAGGACGCGTCGTTTATTACCAAGAGTGGCGCTGGACACTTCAGCTGCTTGACAATCCCATTTGCGAGCTCTCGGTAGGGTTGACCAAGTAGTGGTTCGCAGACAAACTGGCCTCAATTCAGCTGCTTGACAATCCCATTTGCGAGCTCTCGGTAGGGTTGACCAAGTAGTGGCTCGCAGACAAACGGGCCTCAATTCAGCTGCTTGACAATCCCATTTGCGAGCTCTCGGTAGGGTTGACCAAGTAGTGGCTCGCAGACAAACGGGCCTCAATTCAGCTGCTTTACCATCCCATTTGCGAGTTCTCGGTAGGGTTGACCAAGTAGTGGCTCGCAGACAAACGGCCTCAATTCAGCTGCTTGACAATCCCATTTGCTAGTTCTCGGTAGGGTTGACCAAGTAGTGGCTCGCAGACAAACGGGCCTCACTTTAGCTGCTTGACCATCCCATTTGCGAGTTATCGGTAGGGTTGACTAAGTAGTGGTCCGCGGGCCAAACGGGGAACACTTGAGCTGCTTGAAAATCCCATTGGCTTTTTTGGTTTATTAAATAGCAGTCCCTAGGCCAAACAGGAATTGGAGTTTTATTATTATGCTTCCCTTGTTTTGGTTGTCAGTGCTTCTAAAAGCTAAACTCGGTAGATTGTAGATTCTAGTTTCCTGAACCAAATTACAGACCAATTTTTATAGGACGAACCTTATATGACACTTAAAAAATTAAAAGATAAACTTTCATCCATTCATATGTCAAGCTAAGCAAGATGGCCACTACTAAGCCCCCATTCCCTATTATTTTTACCGATTTGGAAATGCTCACCCAGGAAAGTAACTTTTCATTAGGGTTCAACGATAAACAGTGTAAATTAATGTAAATAATAGCAAAGCCAACCAACTCTTATGCATATGTTATTAGCGTTAATGAGCTTTACTCGTAATAGGAACAAGAACCTAGGGTGATTAAGAGAATAGATCTTTATTTGAGATTTACTTTAGTATAAAAACTCTATTTGACCAATTCTCTTGATCTCTACGCGTACTTTCTACTGGCTTTCACAAACCTACAAGTTTAACTTCTTAAGACGATCAGACAGTATGAGGAAAGTACAAACGGTTAATTTTATTTATTCTTTCTATAGGCAAGTGGACCTTGAAAATATATTGAACATAAGTGGTTTTCTGTCAAAATAATCTCCTTGTTCAGAAGTTCTCAATCAACATTAAAGTAAAATCAGTCGACCCTGTGTTATTTTATCCACAAACTGGCAATAATCCAAACGGGGGAGGACAAGTCATACAGATACTGGCCATCAGCTCCTTTCTTTTTTTGGGTTCTTGAAAACATCTTGATTATAAACCCGTTCTACAATTTATTTATTTTGCATGTTTAAAATAAATTCCTCATTATCAATGTGAACGTATGCTTTATTTATGGCTATTTTATGCTCTTTCTTAGGTGGTTCACAGGTTTCTTTCTTAACACTTTTAAGGTTAGAAAATATTGTTTGAGTAAGGTTAAAAGGAGTACTTACTTATGTGTAGTCAGATTTTCAAAAGAAGAGACCCACAAAACTTATAGAAGAGTAACTGGATCAACTTTCCCTTATTCATACGTCAACTCATATGATCTAACACTATCACTTTTGATAGATGTTATCATTTCATTTAAAATAACTCGATCAATATAGTAAAGTCCACTTCGGTGGCTGCATGCTATAACGCGCTACCTTCATGTTCGATTTGACTGCCTATGACGGGAAGATGGGGGCTCGATCCCGGTTGAGTGCATCGAGGGTGATATTTCCTAAATGGTTTATATATCTCCCACCTCGCAAATAATGGTACACTTTCTCTACGTTAAACCTTAATATCTAACACATAAGTGTAATTATTACATATGCGTATAACCCGGACGAGTATTATATATACTGTATATATATATATATTTATTTATTTATTTCTAAATATATATATTATTTATATTTATTTCTAAATATATATATATATATTTATATTTATTTCTAAATAGTTCTCCCTATAAAATTGGACTGTATTTCATACTCGTAGTAAAGAAGAGATAAAAAATATTGCTTTATGTTATTAAATAAATGTTTTAATTCACATTAGTTTAGTAATGAGCAGATAAATTCATAATTTTGGTTTTAGACTAGTTTATAAATAATGCTTTAGTTTATATAAGTAGTAATGAGGATTTTAAGAAATAATTATTGGTTCATGTTTGACCTATTCTTAAGGTAAACCATGTGTTGAAGCTAAGCAGATGTTTGATTCGGGATGGTAAAAAATAGAGTTTCACGTAATCTAAACTATGGCTAGGTTTAGTTATAAAGATAATGTTCAATTCGCCATTTAATATATTACTCTCAATATCATTAGAAATGAAACATCCTTCTACATTAATGTAAGCTATCTAATATTATTTGTAAACATTTGTATATAATTATGTATAATATTATTAACAAATTACGGATAGATTATAAAGTGTTTGGTTATATTATTTGGGCTTCCATGTCTAATTACCCCTTAATGAAACAAACCACGCTAAAGCAGTTTTTCCTTAATTCTTTACGTCTTGCTGTAATAAGCCTACCTTTGTGGGAATACAAAGCTCGTCATTCAGTGAACTAATAAGACAAATGTGCAAATATTTGATATTTTGAAAATTTGAAAATATTTTTATATAGCGTTTATTTATTTACATTATATATTTATTGACTGTATCCAACTATATCCTGGATTTAAATAAGGACAAGAGGAAGGGAAATACTGTAAGGAAATTTAAATTATTGTGTTTTTGAGAAGGAGTGTGACATTTAAAAAATATGTTGATTATATGTATATATATTTTTTAAATCCAACACATCTTCGCAAACATCAAAGTGTTAGGCCACATTATTTTATTTCTGGAAATATACAAAAGCAAAAATAAAGTTAGAAAGTTTTCAGAATTGGTAAAGAGAATTGATATAGTCGAAACAATGACCAAACTTTTTCTTACACTACAAATTGACGAAACACCTTATAAAATTATTGTCTTACGTATTTCCTTAGACTGATAGTATGAACAGATAGTATGCATAAGTACTATCTACTATCATTGATTTATTACCTTAATTGTCTATTGGAGGTTGGGAGAGGGCTGATTCCCTCCTGAAAAATCTCCCTTTGATACGTCTCGCATAAGGATATATTTACTAAGATTAAAAAAATAATAATCTGAAACTACTTTTTAGGACCCAAAATAGGTTAAGATTTTTAAATGAAGAGCTGTTGGAAACGAAAAACCAGACCCTTCTCGTCCCCTTTTTATGTCTATATAATTTGATCTGTCTAAAAGAAGTACAACTTTATATACCTCACTTGTTTGACAGAAGTTATTATTTTTTTTTTTTCTAAATTGTTCCCTTTCATATATTGATGAACACACTGGTGTGTGTGTGTATAATACATCTTCAGTTCACACAGGTGGTTTGAATTCTCACGACCATAAAGAGGTATGATGTGCAAAGATTACTGACGTGTTAAAAATAAAAAGTGTGATATTAACTACTATACAAGTATTAGTCACTTCAGACATTGTACAGGACTCGAGAAGATGTTCAAGTTAGTTACAACATCCACGAGAAAACATTTTTATTTTTGTGGATTTGCATACAAGAGAAGATATACTAACACATTAGAGTACACTCACTAAATAGTTTGTGTTTGTTGAATAAACTCTGGGACTTGAAGAGTTATTTTTATTTGCATGAGGAAAGTGTTAAGTAATTTTCGTCTACATCTGCATAAAAGGAGACTTGTATCAGATAAAGGTCCATATGGAAAAATAAATAATTAAATCAACCTTGATTTCCATGCTCTTTAATTTTAAAAGGGAAGCCAAGTTTTTCCACATTAGAGCTGGAGTGCATTACATGCCCATCAACTCTGTGATACAGTCGGCTCTAAATCGTAAATTTAAACAAAAAATGTTGTACAAGGATAATTTCTGATTAAACATTACTGGAGATAAAGTTCCTAATACTAACATATCTTTGTTGCAATATTAAATTATATTTGAATAAAAACTTCATTTAAAGGTCCGTTTTCGACCATTTTACAGTGGCTTAACGGCTAACAAATCTTCAGTCTGTCATACATAATAGGGACGCACTGTAGTTATTAACAAGAAACTTTGTCCCCCATCATCACCTCGGAAAATTTTGAGTAATCGTTCAAATATGAATGCACTGCACACATTTCTGGAATATCTAGGTCTCTTCTAAAGACCAATTCACACAGAACGCTAAGCTAAGATTTGCTCTTCTAGCTTTTTAGAAAAATAGTGGACCATGTATTTAAATGTGTTGGTTCATACAGAAAGCTAAGCTAAGCAAGCTATGCCTTGCTACGCCGCGCTATGTTATTTTCCGATTGCCGGCCGGGCGATTTTTTCATCTCCCATCTTGAGCCATCTTACGTTGCGCATGCGCATAACGCAGCTTAGGCTCCGTGTTGAACAGACGCAGTGCTGGTTTGGTGGAAATAACTAAATAATTGTTTAAATTTTGACTTTAGTTTGTTTTACGTGTATTTAAGTAATATTCTATTAAGGTTTTATATTTAATACATTTTTTAATATGAAAATGGAAGCGTTAATTGAAAAAGTCATATCTCCATATCCTAAATTATCTACATCTTCCAAAACAGCTGCTAACAGCAGCAATAGTTTTTTCCTTACCAACCCGCCGCGGTGGCGTAGTAGGCTAACGCGCTTGTCGTGTTGAGCTCGACCGCCGAGGACGGGGAGATGGAGGTTCGAATCTCGGTCGGGTGAACTGGGGGTGATTTTTCCTAAATGGTTTTCCACTCTCCCTACACGCAAATGCGGGTTAACTTCCTCCAATTCAACCTTCCCAATTCCTAATCCATTATCGTAATTAGTACTTAAAGCGTATAACCCGAACTGGTAGTAAGATGCGGTGCTATTATTATTATTATTTTTCCTTACTACTATAACCTTAACTCTAACAAGACATTTTGGAAAACGTCATCATAACTAAACTTCACTGGAGCAAACCAGAAAGAAACAACACTGAATTCGGGAGTGAAAAGTTTAGCATTCTGTGTGTATAGGCCTTAACTCCCATACCTCGATCGCGCACACTTCCTTTTACATAGTGATACAAGTATGTTGGAGTGACTGGGTGCTGTGTCTGTATCTAGAATTATGTGCCATTATAATTAGTCGTGTTTGAAAGGGCACATTAAATACTTAAAATTAATGTATATATATACATTAAATACTTAAAATTAATGTATATATATACATTAAATGCTTAAAATTAATGTATATATATATATTTATATATTGTTTATGCTACTAATTTTTCAAATGATACATAGTGAATGCTATGCTTAGAATGTCTTTATGAGATTTTTTGAGTCCTTCATTAAAATAAATAGGTGAAATAAATTTTTACATTTAATGAAGTGTTTGTTATGTATTCTTAGATCAGTTATTACACGACATTATTTAATTTTTCTTATAGTCGTTATGAAATACTATATTCAGGAGGGTTTACATGAAATACTATAATCAGAATGATTTAATTAATCTATTGGGTACATTTATGATAAATGTGTGAAGATACTTTAAGAATCACTTTGCCAAATAGCAAAACTATCTTTAGAATAAGTATGATCTTTTGTCAAAAGCTTATATTTTTTGAAGAAGATTCTTTAAATAAAAAAGTTGATTAAATTTCCACGGAAAATTTCCCGACTTATTATTTAAAGAATTTAACGTTCAATTTCTCAACAGACTGATAAGATAATCACATGAGGATTTCAATGAGCGAGAACGAAAGGGCCTACCAATTTTGCCTGGAAAGGTATTTTCACACAATTTCCAGCGTTCTTTTAGATGTCACAATCGACATTATACCGACGGCTTTACTTCTCCGAAGGAAGTTGTGATACGGATTTGTATCCCTCAAGAAAATTCCGTAAACCCCGGCTGTGTTTGAACCCATGAGCATTGAGTGCTGAGACGAGCACCTTACCCCAAGACCACCTAGGTCAACCCCGACTAATTAATTGGAATTAAATTAATCGAGATATCTCAACTTTTAAATTTTACAAGTCAGTTTAACTAGCCCTAAGTGCGTTAACATCATAAGCATTATCAAATACCCACGTCGGTGGCGTAGTTGGCTAACGCACTGGTCGTGTTGAGCTCGACTGCCGAGGACGGGGAGATCGAGTCTCGAATCTCGGTCGGGTAAACTAGGGGTGGTTTTTCCTAAATGGTTTTCCACTCTCTCTCCACGTAAATGTGGGTTCACTTCCTATAATTCAACCTATCCAAATCCATCAGCGTAATTAGTACTTAAAGCGTATAACCCGAACGTGTAGTAAGACGCGGTGCTAAATAATAATAATAATAATAATAAGCATTATCAAATAAAGCAATAACAGCGATTCCAGTTCTCCAACTCATCGACTAGACCGTTTAGTGGTTGGACGAAAAAAGGTCTACCAACTCCGGAGTGCCAAAATAAATAAAATATTTCTCCAATAGAAACGTAGTTTAATTTTCTTCACGTGGGGATAGCAACAGTTTTTGAATATTTTTCATGAGTGCATTAGCATTTGACAAGAAACTTAAAAGTGAAGATAAAAGGTTGTAATGAAATTCCAGGACATCCTCAACAAACATTAGAGAGTAGATATATATCATCACCATGTACAGAAATTTAAACTCTGTTTATACTGGATGGTTATTTAATTTCTTTTGACCAAAGAAGTTTTGATATAAAAACTTGCTTATATTATTATTATTATTATTTTAGCACCGCGTCTTACTACCCGTTCGGGTTATACGCATAAGTACTAATTACACTAATGGATTAGGAATTGGGGAGGTTGAATTAAAGGAAGTGAACCCGCATTTGTGTGGAGGGAGAGTGTAAAACCATTTAGGAAAAACCACTCCAGTTCACCCGACCGAAACTTGCTTATAACCCGGACAGGTAGTCAGACGCGATAATTTATAAACACTGCACAAACACTGACCTTTTCTTTCGTCCCCTACACCATAAAGAATAATAGGATAGTATCGACAGTCCCGACTGAACATATTTGAATGCAAAACAGTTCCAGAAGGGGACATGTCTTGCGCCACACATCAAATGAATCATTTCCTACTTTAAGCACCTTTCCTCCTCCCCCCCCCCCCATCCCCCAATCCCATCACCCCTCTCCTGCCACCACTTGGAAATGCTTGGGGAATACTTGATGGTTGTTTGGTTAATATTCTTTGCACAAGCTCGTGAAACCTTGTTTGTCTAAGCTGGGTTTTGTCATGTTGATCATGATGATGTCACACGGACCATACTGTCCTTAGCAGCAGTTTCGCCATTAACTTTTACATTTATTTTTAAAAATCTACTAAGCAGAAGTGAAATAGAATTCTGAAACTAATATGCTTAAACACGCCCTTTGTTTTATAAATATTTTACTTACAAATACCGTATCTGACTTTATAATTTAAAAAAATATGTTTCTTACAGATCTGAATTTTCAATAGTTTGAAGATTAAATTATACAAAAATGTTGAAAGAAGAAAATATAAAATGAACGTAACTACTACTAAACTGCGAACCAATTTAAAAGCCAACAGATCCAACACTCTACCATTTTAATTTTCCTTTAGTAATGTCACGACCTCATATAATGTGATTTTGAGTCCACTGAAAGGAAATATCTATCGTAAGATCTCAGCGGGAAGGAATTTAAAAGGAATACAAAAAAATATAGTTGTATAATTAAATATATATATATATATATATATATATATATATATATATATATATATATATATATATATTTGCAGTCAACGTTTATAAATATTTTACCTAATTGTCAGTAAGATTCCAAACAATATTGATGTTATTAAAATAGCGTACACCCCGAACGTAAAATTTGTATCAATGTAAAGTCACAGTTTTAGCTACCATGACTTCGTATCTTGTACTTTTTTTTTTTTTGCATATGCACTGGGTCAAGTTACATCAGTCATAGAGAAAGGTTGGCTGAGGTGGTAAAAATTGCTTAGCGAGGCTAGTCAGTCTATAGCTAATAATTCCATTGAAGAGTACAATTTTGTGTACTAACCTCTTTACAAATCATCCTAGGGTTATGTAATTTGTTTCCAATGCCTTTCATTATTATTAATCAAACAAAATTAAGTTGTTGTTTAGAAATTCAAAATTGAGTTTTATGAAGGGGCTATTCACATTTATTCATGCTTATCTGACAATTTTTAAAACTACTCTACCAACTTTCAGGCATTAATACGCTGATAATAATGGCCTAAAGCTATATTATAAAGACTCTGTTAATGTTGATTCATCTTTTATATTATTTGTTTGTATGATTTTTTTTTTTTCTAAAACTGGAACGCTAAAACGATCTTATGGTGAATAATACCTAAATTACTGTACACATGGCAACACTGGTATGGCGAGAAGGCGTAGTCTTAGGCGCCAACCTAGAGGCCAAGACATTTTATAGGCTTCCTCCACAAAACCTTGTAAAGACAACGCCCTTGAATGTTTAAAAGATGTCGTGCATTTTTTGGTCTGTTATATAGACTATTAGCGGCTGAGCCTCAAAGTAACCCTAGGGCAAACATAAATAAATTCAATTTTGGCCTACACGCACTGTTGTACACTCAGATTAAATGTAAGGCTCGTATAGTCGTTTCCCGTAGACTGAGATTTCAGGAAACTCCCAATACCGCTCGGGTGTACGAAGAGTGTTTTATTATAAATAGTTTCCTATTCTCCCTCCTTCAGGCAAAGGTGGACACATTTTATTTCACCTTTACCCACCTGTACAGTAATTGAAAGGCTTATAGCCCGAAAGGGGGAGGAGGGGGGGATGCGTTGGTGAAGAGAAGATATATTTTAAAAAAAACTTTGAATCTGAGCTGCTTAATTGCTGCCATTAGAAAATCTCAACTCTTATCTAAATTCAACCGGATCTATCACTTCGCTTTGCCTCGTGGTTCAAGGTCATTTTATTTAAATATGAAACATCTAAAATATCAACACCACAGTGCAAAAATGTTAATCCTTAAATAAAGGTAATTTTTTTCATAGTTATCTAATATCATTAAACTCAGAATATCTAAATATATATGTTAAAGGTTACATTTAAAGTATATATTTATTAAAGATGTTATTTAATTAATCAAAATATGCGGGTCAAGGTGGTATGGAAGAGGACGCGAGTAAAGGCCAGTGATTCTGTAGTTTTTATAGCAAAACTTTTTTTTGCTCAAAATAAATAAAATAATGCTCTAGTAGAAACATATAGTTTAATGTTCTTCACATGGTGATATCAAGAGTTGTTGAATATCTTTCATGAGCGTAGCGGCATTAGATAAGAAAACTTTTTAACCGAAGATAAAAAGTTGTCATAAAATTACAGGGCACTCTTGACAGACATTCAAGAACTTTTGATAACATCATAATGAAGAAAATTAAACTGTGTGTTTCTACTGGAACTATTTTTGATTTGTTTTGCTATAGAAATGCAAAAACATGGGCCTTTCTTGCGTCCCCTACAACCCCACGCATACAAATCCATTCTGATATAAATTGTTTCACATGCTTACTGAAAAGTCAATTATTTTGGAATATAACACTTTTGCACTTGTGTATATATATATATCTTGTGTGGTGTGTGTGTTTGCCCATAGTCTTATTTTTGCGCAGTCCTCCCCGCTTCCCCCATGATGTATTAATCTCAAAGAAGACATGTATGTTAAAAGTTATCTTCTCTAGTCCAGTGATCCTCGAAGAACGTTATATTTAATGAGGCGAGGAGAGGAGTTATCTATACAGGGTTCTCTACTCGTTGACCGCGAACTGACGTTGATCCGCAAAGAGGTGTTAAGCGAACACAGTATAATCTCTAATTCCCCTTATTATGTAATTTTACATAACAACCACCACCACCACCACCATCAGCCAATCATTTTCCACTTTACAAACTGATGAGGGACAATCCGTTACGCACACAATACTAAACAACAAATAATATCAACTTCATTTTTGTTTTTAATACCTCTTGAGTTTGAGTTTATTAAGCAAAATGTTTGCACTTAACAAAAAAGTCATCATATGCCCTTGTTGATCATTACATACCTACCTTCCACGGACGTTAGCTTCGGTGAGTCAACTAAACTGAGGTTAGCGACATTTCGAATTTAACTTTCATGAAAACCTCATTTAAATAACCGACTTTATTGCGATTTGGGGATTTACTATCACTCAAACTTTCTTTTGACCAGAGTCCTTCCATTAAATTATTTATTATTAAATAATTGAATTCTATGTATCAAAACGTAACTCATAAGTGAATCGGAAGAGTAAAATTACTATAACTTTTTTTTTGTTAGATCTGTGTATTTTATTTGATAATATCTTAATATTCTTCTGTGCTTGTTTTATTCACCCCAAAGTTTAGCCTATCAGGATAGGTTTTTTATTATTTATGAGCCATAATAGATCTGGCTGAAGATGAAGTTAAAGCATGTAACATCCGAGGCTAGGCAGTAACGCGTTGTGGGGTGGTGGGAACGGGGGTGTGTCTATCTTATATGAAGACTCCGCATCCAGGAAGCTTGCCGCATTTACGTTTATTTGTATCTTCCCGACTCAATCTGTGTGAAATGAGGCGCATGCGTTGGTATTAATTTTGTTCCATGTTCTGGACTCCTCGTGCGTACACCCTGACCACATACTGTCGGTAGCTTCCTTGTGGCCAACGAACTGGATTCGTCACTAAAGTCCGTTCCCAAGAGCTGTCTGTGATTTAAACCACAATTTTTTATTTTCTTGTATGGTTCCCTTTCCTTCCTTAATCTCTTTTTTTTATCAGCACCACGTCTTACTACCCGTTTGGTCTATACATATGTATTACTTCCGCACATAGTGTTAGGGAGGAAGAAGGTTGAATTTAGAGGACGTATATCCGCTTTAATTGAGTGGAGAGAGTGAAAAAAACAATACACCTGACTGGGATTCGACCCCAACTATCCCATTCATTGGCAGTCCAGTCTATTGCGAGTTTGACGCCCTAGGCAAGGGGTCGGCAACCTTTTTTAGTCCTTGATCGGGCTTACAAACCTATAGACAGTCAATGTTTCTCTACTCTAATTTTGGTTGGGTTTCTTTCTTTTGTACGGTGGTATACTGGCTAGTCGCAAAAAATAAGTGTTTCAAGTCCGTCATTTTGTACCCGATTGTGATGATTTTAATTTACGATGTAACAAAATTCAGGTAATTAAAAGACCGAATTAACTTCCTTAGATTTATCATACACATCATAAGGAGAACATTATTTTAAAATGAGTATTGCAACAGGTTCTAATTTTTAAAAACTGCGAATCTTGAGCATATTTCAGTTGATTGATGATTTAAATTGTTTTTTACAGTTCAAGGTTATTGTAGTAAAAATCATTAACCACCCTTTTGAAGGAATTAAGTGTTAAGAACTATATATATATTTATATATTAATATGCTTCCCAAAATGTCATTTTTTTTAATGACTTAATCGTAGAAATCATGTTTATGATATTTTGTATTTACCTGCAGTTCCAAATTTAGTCCATTCAACTATCGTATCAAGAAGGAATGCAAAATATATTAGCCAGCCCGGATCCTCCAGTTCTGAGTAGTAAATCAAATTAATTTAATTTAGAATTAAATTATTTGAGGAGGAAACTCTTTTGAATCGACGCAGAATGGCCTTCATTTAGCCGAAGATAGGCAGAGCTTATGACACTGAAATGACATAAGTGACGAAAAACTGTTATTTAGTTTTTTGTTTGATATAATAAAATATAGCCCTCATGCTGCTCTGTCAATTCACGAACATAATCTTTGTCTATATTTGTTAATTTTTGAATAGGAAATATTTCCTCAAAGCTTCTAATTCCCGAACTTTGCAAAAATATCTGCTCCTCTAGTTCCGTTATTAATGATTTTCAAAAATTCCTATTTACCTGAAAAATCGTTGACGCTCATTTTAACAAAAATGCTTGGTTAAAAACTGTGCTAACAGTTGATTCGTTCATCAGTGACCTGGAGGTCTATGGGTAAAGTGTCTGACTTTTGTGCCGGTGTCCGGGGTTTAATCCGCGGTCCCGGCACGGATTTATGATTGCCAAACCCTTCCTTCACCTCTGACAAGACGTGTATTAATCACAACTTGTGAATGTGTGGAATGCCAGGCCTCCACCGTGGTTCGGATTCCACGTTAAACTATAGATCCTCCATTTCATCTCACAATCGCCCTACCATTACACATTAGCGTAAGTGCGTATAACACGAACGGGTAGTAAGACGCGGTGCTAATAATGAAATAATAATAATAAATAATAATAAAAATTTGTCCATCTGTAAAATAATAGGAAAATAAAGGATTATACCTCTGCCTTTAGTTGTTTGATTAAGTTTCTCGCCATGCTGTCGAATAAAATTTGTCAGTGTACGATGATAGTTGGACCGAATTAATAGGAGTATATATTTTTTTTTAAATTTTAGCTACGGTAAATATTTCTACAGATATTTCATGAAAAACCTCCTTCATGAACTCACATAGGTGAAAACGTTCTGTTCTCACCATACATATGAACTTTGAAATAAGTTAAAGTAGCAGCAAACCACTCAACTAAAATTTAAAGACTACCTAGACACAGCACTAAACAAAGCTAGGCGTCGAAAAAGGTTTGGATCTGCAGGGATTTTTTTCTTAGGTGTGGTCGGGCACTCGAAATTTCAGGCAATGAAATCAAATCTTAAAAATCCCGGAATGTCAGGTGAGTATTTTTTATGGCCATATTTTTATCGGGTATCTCAAGAACTTGGTAAGTATTTAATACCATGTAAGCACTAAAACTTTGAAAAACTAGTGTTTAACTGATATTCATAGTTGAATTATTTCAATCAACTAATTTTAAACAAGGGTAAGTACAGTATTATTTTTTATTAATTTGTAAATTATTATGTTTGCTTTCAACAAACCTACGATAGTGTTTTTCACAGGCTACAAGTCTACAACATAGGAAGTTAAATCGTAAGAATCGTGATTTCGCTATGTCAATGACAACAACAAGCATATTCAACATTTTCACATTGAGATTTTTATGCCCTATGCTTGCGAAAATTAATCAGTTCCTTTACATTTTATAATTTAAATTATGATCCAACAAAACTTTCACAAAACAAAGCAAACTCTGCTCTAGTATTAACTATAAATACTTGAGCATAACCTAACCATTTACACATTTTTTTAAAAGTCAAATGTTACTGTTTTAACTTGCAATTTGAAAGTTAATAGGCCTGTGACAAAGTTTTTTGCCAAATGAGATGCCCTCCCAAGCCCGCCCGATAAAAATATTTGTAGCTCGACCACCCCCACTTTTTCTTATCACCGCGTATTACTACCCATTTGGGTTATACACTATTGCATTGATAAATCAAATGAGGTAGGGGTGAGGAAGTTGAATTCAGAAGATGTATACTCACATTTGCGTGGAGAGAAAAAGATAGAGCGAAAGAGAGAGAAAAGAGAAAGAAGAAGAAAGAGAGAGAGAAAGAAAGAAGACTATTTAGATAAACCACCCTTAGTACACCCGACCGGGATCGAACCACGATCTCCCAGTCATCGGCAGTCTAGTCTAACACGAGAGTAGCGCCTAAAACTAAGCGAGCACCGAATCGGGCAACTACTCTTAAATGGGTTAGCTATATATATTTTTTTTATTAACGACTTTTGACTTAAATTTAAGGGATGGGTTGTGTAAGTCAACATTGGGAAACCATACCACGGCCAGCTAGGAAAGGTGATGGGAATATACTCGCTACTCTTTACACCTATCCAAGATTTGAACCTTGACCTCCCCCTCCTCCCTATCCCACTGCCAATCCAGCCTATCATGATATTAATTCCTTAGACCACGTGGCCACCGGTTTCAGATGATTGCAAATAAAGACAAAAACAAAGACGTTTTTGTTCGAAATTAGTCTCCGAGCTGGCAGTAAAAGAATACTTATTTTACGATCTTTCAATTATTTTCTCCAGAATTTGACATGTAGCCAAAATCCCAACATCTGGGGACATTTTGTCGAGCAAAGTGTTTCGGATAATATCTCTACCGGATCGTACATATACATCTTTAACATATGCTTGTACCAATAAACTAAGCGTTTTATAGCCTTTCGAAAAATCCTAAAACGCTTAAGAACACAAACCGTAGGCATAGAAATAAGAGGCAGAACTTGTTTCAGTTCCGCAATCTTGCGTTGTTTATGCGTGGGTGCGTGCGTGCGTGCGTGCGTGCCTACACTAGCTGTCTAACGTGTGTGCGTTTGTGTGTGTGTGTGGTGACCCAAACAAACGAACTCGGAAATGCCGTCATCTGCAGCTTTGAGTTACCAGTTACCACACAGGCTTCAGCACAGGAGTGGGTAAATATAGGTCTGCTTGCACTCTTTCCGATTGGGTAAATATAGGTCTGCTTGCACTATTTCCAAGATTTGACCAAAGAAAATAAAGAGAAACGTAAAATAAAACATACAAAACAGTTGCCAAAGTGCAGTGGTAGCCAGAATGTATCTTCGGGTTGGGAGGGCTAGATGGAGGAAAATAGTATATTACGTCACCAGGAGTGTGTGCCTTGCCTTCATTATTGAGTAATCAGTACAGTCCAGTTCATAAATGGGGCAGAAAAGAACAGCAACTTGGATATCTAGATAATAATTTAAGTAGCTAACATACAAAATAGATGGTTCGGCGTATCTCACAGACTTTCTCGCTCCATTATCTAAATTATGCCTATAACTGAAATTAAATAATATAATTTTCATTTATGGTATTTAACGTTCACTTCTTAAACTGACTCATTATATCAGCAAACTACTTAAAAACTAAAATCTTAACAGACAGCATACACCACTAGGCCAATTCATCATTTTGAAAGGGGGGAAAAACACATTTCACCCATGATAAATTTTTCGATCTTGCCGGGAAACAAACCCGTCACCCTTAGCACAGTATACAGACACGTTATTGACTGAGCTAAGGTGTCGGACTGAAATAATATGCATTTTTTCAGAAACATAATGGCAAAAAGATCATATTCTACTAAAGAACATAAACGAAATAAAACCATACACTAGGAGGTATGAAATCCTCTTTTTCAATTCGAAGCGAACTCAAATCGAATATATGAAATAGTCTTGAATCCAAAATGAAGTTCGAATATTTTTTCTTAATTGTTTTAAGCTTGAAAAAATATTCGAACTTCATTTTGGTCATTTTTTATGTATAAAACTTTATGCACTAAAATCACTTAAAAAATGTTTTATTGCACAATTGTTTGTAATATTTAGTTTTATTCTGATAAACCTGAATATTATCACAACTTAATATTCAATTACTTAGTTTTCCAATAAATATTGTTTTATACCATATATGACCGCTCAGAATAGTAATAAATAATTATTATTTATTTATTTTCGAAGTGAAGTCGAAACTGATATTTATTTCGAAGCTTCGCACACCGCTACCATACACCATTACAGAAACACATTGAGAACAAAAATATAATCTCTGTTCACCAAAGAGCATATAATATTCCAAGACTGGTCAGTACATGTGTGATGTGAGCAATGGGATCATGACGTCATGGCACGGTCGGTGGGTGGCTTGAGGCAACTCTTGAGGTGTCGGTTATTACACTGTGTGTGTGTGTGTGTGTTTGTGTGTGTTTCTGCCCGCGAGCAGCACACGCACATAATGTTACTTCCAACGGGTCGCGTGATTAGGGATGTGGTACGAAATAAAAAGTGTGTCAATACTGTACTTAAGTATCGGAAGAAAAATATCGATGATAACGTTAAGTATCGGTATCGAAATTTTAATCTGGAAAAATATTTTTTTTTATCAAAGAATAATTTCAACTTTTGCCTAGAAATAATAAAAATGTATTTTCATATTTATTTAGACACTGAAAATTATAATATATTAACCATACTACAGTATACTTAAGTTTATCGCACCATTGTAATGTGTTGGAACTTGTAAGGTATGGTAGATGGTATTGTATAATGGATATTAGAAAAGGTTTTGTCACATCAGCTTTCAAAATGTATATGAAAATTTAGATGGAAAGTAATTTAATAGCTAAATATAATTAGTATTATAATTTTTCAATCTATTTTGTGCCCTTCTTTAACCAGTATAAACATGTAATACCAAATGAACAAAGAGAGCAAAAAAATTGTTTATTTCGATACCAATTTGATACCAGAGTGTGAGTACTAATATCAGTAAAACTATCGAGTAAAATACTAGTATCGAAAAAAAAAGATCAATATTAGTAAAGTATCGATACTTTTGTTCACATCCCTACTCGTGATGGTTATAAAGTATATTCGCGAACTGCGCGTCTCCTCGGGCGAATAATTATGCCACTATCCATTATTTTTAATTCAGAAGATAAATTTATATTAAAATATAGCCTCATCAGTGGTCACAATCATGGTCTAACGCTTCACTCTCATGTTGGATTGGATTGCTGTTGATGGGAAGATCGGGGTTCAAATCCTGGTCTGGTGTATTGAGGGTGGCTTATTCGAAACGGTTACTCATTATCCCTCCACGAAAATGAGGTACACTTCCTCTAAAGCCAACCTTCCTCATTCCCAACACATTAAAGAAGTTAATACATTTTTCATACAACCCAAACAGAGAGTAAGACGTGATGCTAAGAAAAAAGAAGAAAAAAAATTTTTTTTTTGTTTGTTGTGGAAATATATTTGGTTTTACTTTTGTTTCAAAAACAGGGAAATCACTGTTAAAGTCGCTATTTTAACACAAATTGTATCTCTTTTGCGCATGTGCCTGTATTTAACATAGCTGAACACTAGGACCTTAATTGCCACCAAAAAAAGCACAAGATTATATTAGAGCTATTTGCTCTGCCAATAAGTTGGACTTTCACACTTTGAAAGTTGACTTGTAGTGAATTCATTTCTTAATTATGTACGAGAACACCACTCGTCTGTACGGAGCGTTATAGAAGTTGATTTTAAGGCCGTGCCTACCCATAAATGCACGGTTCTAAACAAAAGAATTTAAAACAAAATATATTTAATAATTCAACATTGTTGTTTTTTATTTATTTTAGTAACATATCTGGGGATCTTTCATAATTCTTATGGAATTTTCAAACCATGCTAAAAATAGTTATTGAAATATTTTCATTAAAATGTTTCCATTTCAATGCATTTTAAATGGGAAAACAAAAATTATTAATGGATTTATTTATTTTCTTTGTACAATTAAGCTAGAGTGTTTGTTTATAACATATTATTTAATGAATAATTTCTTTTTCATTTCAGACATATTTTTTAATTTGGGTTAGCTTCAATAATCAGGACGATATTGAGCTCTAACGACTCCCAAGTCGACTCTCTAGTCAAAATACATGGTTTTAAATACAACTTTTCCTTCTGCAACTAGTTGTCATAGCTAATAATAGGTGCCGTTAGTATGATCATTACCCATTTACAAGCTAGTATCATTTTGCAAGCGTTGGCTAACCTGCTGTATCGGAATGCAGGCGGCAATGGAGGGTTAAACTAATCTCTGTAACCTTCTTGAGTCAAAGAAACATTAATACCATGTACGTTAGGATAAGAAGGGCCAATGTCCAATTATGAAAATTTGCGTAATTAAATATAAACAATTAAACATCTTAATATATTCAGTAACTAAAATACTCACAAAGTCTTCCTGCTGTGTGAATAAATATAGTTGGTCCCTACTTACTTCTATGAGAGTATTACTCTAGTGATACATTATTTTCAAAGAAAAAGCCACATGCTTCTCCATACACAAAGTTTTATGACATTAGCCCTTATTTAACTGAGACAGTAAAACATGTAAAATTCTTCACTCTTATCTTATATTCTTTCTTGAGTTTTCTCATTCTTTAGCACTACACGTTGTAATAATAAGTGTTAATATTCAAAATAAATGAAAACTACTGTACATTGAATTTTTAATCCACTATTATAATAAATAAAAATAAACATTCCTGCTCATATCAAACATAGTTATTTTAAATAAAGTTTGGTCTAAATGTAATTTGGAGACGTTCTCAGTATAATTTTATATACTAGTTTTTATTCTGCGGTCTAGGATTTGACTCTCATTGGACTTTGGAATAAGTTATTTTTCAAAAATTTAATGAACGAAGTTTTTGGTAGTCAAGATGTGAAAATGTTAATTTTATTTTATTAGCGTGTTAAATGTGATTACTTTTAATTTGAACCTGTTGCATTCTCGCAGTTTGTGCGCTCGTTTTGGAAGAAATGTATCGAATCCCGAACAATAAGTACCCACGGTGATTACTTTTTATATAATTAACAATATGTGACCTTTTTGCTTTCGAACAAAATCCAATGGATTGTATAAATTTTGAGGTGGAGAAGTATTTACAAAATATTATTTTATATCCTTGTGAATAGCAAGTTTATGAAGAAAGGGCGCACAAAGAAAATCAAAGATATAATTGATTATTTAACTTCTTGTAGTAAAGGGTAAGTTTTTTTTAATGGTATGCATATTACTGGCGCTTAGGCTATTTGTATCTACTAATTTAAGTACAATGGATGAGCAGCGATACTATTTTATTTACTGTAGAAATAATATCAAAATTAAGATACAAATAAATACTTCTATATAACAATGCAGCGATTATTATGATATTTCAAGTACTTTTTTTTTTTTTAAAGAAAAGCTCTTAGCTGAAAGTAAATGTTACTAACACTCTGTAACGCACTTATTGTATGTTCAAAATCTCGTGTGCCTTGGCCGAGTTCGTATCACGCTAGTACTAAGTAATTTCAACCTAACAGGGAATCGAACTAGTCAAGTTATTGAGCTGATTAATTTACGCACTCAGTGCTTAGTCATAGCACTTTAGCAATATTGACCACGACATGAAGCCGATGATAAGTAAAATATATTTAAAACCATTAGAGTTAATGAACTTTTGTGTTCCCTATGCCATAAAGTAAGTAAGTAGTTGATACCCGACCGCCTCTGTTGTATAGTGGTCAGATTTACTGGCTTCAGATACTGAAGTCCCAAGTTCGATCCCCAGTGCCCCTAATTCTGTCTGTGAAGCAGTGAGTCTGAAACAGAACCAAAATCAACCTCGTGAGGACAAATGAGGAGATAATTGAATGAATAAGTAGCGCTTCAGTCTAGAAAACTGAGATAGAAGTCTGGAGGGCTCGTTGTGCTAACCACATGGCACCCTGAGCTTGAAAATGTTGGCCCTATCTTTGCCAACATACGGCAGCCTCTCGATTGGTATGGCCTTCTTGCAGGCTGACACCATGGAGATATTACTCAAGTTAAACTCTACCAATAGGATAAAAAATTATTCCCAAAAACATTTATTTCTGGTAAATTGTGTAAATCCTATAGATGTTTGAAAACTGTAAACACCGTATTAAATAACAGATACCCACTTCAGTGGCTGAGTGGTCTAAGGTGTCACTAGTGTTAAATTGGCCTGCTGATAGCGGAGCACTTGGGTTGCAAATCCTGGTCGAGTCTATTGAGGGTAGTTTTTCCTAAATTGTTTCCCCATCTTCCAAAATAAAAATGCTGGTAGATAACCTCTCAAATGCTTCTTTCCTCACTACCACCCAATTAGATTATCATATATGCGTATAACATGAACAGGTAGTATGACGTGGTAATATCAGTAATAAAAATAACAGATATATTTATAGTCAAAATTGTTATAGTCTTCGAAATGAAACTGCTTTTAAAATATGTTATTGCCTCCTTAGCCTTTAGATTTTAAAAATTAGCCAAAGCACAGTGGCCAAATTTAGCACATTAAATTTTAGTTATTTTTTATTTTACATGCTTACTAATAAACTCAAATAAATGGTACGACAAAATCGTAGGCTACATACTAAATCGTATAGGTTATTTATTATAGTTAGTAACAAAACCTTCAAAAATAAGTTATCTCTAATTTTACCTTAAATAAATTTTTCTCTGATAAATAAGTGTACATTATTATTTATCACTACCCTCACCAGATATTTATTTGAAAAAATTTCAATAGTGGTATAACAGCATTAACCTGGAGTCACGTGACACTTTGATATGCTAATTACTCAAAATGGGTACGGGTACAAAACTTTCTCTTTGTGGTACAAAACGGTACAGAACTAGTACAAAACTTTGGCATGAAAAAATTCAAAAGTGATACAACAGCATTAACCTGGAGTCACCACTTTGATATGCTAATTACTCAAAATGGGTACGGGTACAAAACTTTTTCTTTGTGGTACAAAACGGTACAAAACTAGTACAAAACTTTGGCATCAAAAAATTCAAAAGTGGTACAATAGCATTAACCTGGAGTCACCACTTTGATATGCTAATTACTGAAAATGAGTACGGGTACAAAACTTATTTGTGTTACAAAACTATTACAAAACTTTGGCATCAAAAAAGTTCAAAATCAAAAGGGGTACAACCGCATTTACCTGGAGTACGCGGAGTACTCACTTTGATATGCTAATTACTTAAAACGGGTACGGGTACAATACTTTTTCTTTCTGGTACAAAACGGTACAAAACTAGTACAAAACTTTGGCATCAAAAAAAGTTCAAAATTAAAAAGTAGTACAACTGCATTAACCTAGAGTCACCACTTTGATATGCTAATTACTCAAAACGGGTACGGGTACAATATGGTACAAAACTAGTAATAAACTTTGGCATCAAAAGGTTCTAAATTCAAAAGTGGTACTACAGGTTAATGGACATCTAGTTGACTGGAATGAATAAGCTAATTTTTCTGCTCGAGAGTGTGATTGTATCTTGACGTTATGTCTCCCCACGTTTAGTCAAACTTGGTCGCCTACACACTTTACGGTCCGGCACTACACTTCTTATCTCTCTCAATTCTTGGAAAAAAGTTTGCTTGCTGCCTTTACTGATTACCGGTCGTGGTCGCCAGTCTCCCAATTGTTTAAACAAACCAGTAGTTCTGCCAACCTGATGGCTGGAATCCACCAGTTTGTATAACGTTAGCAACGCCATCTATTTTAGAGCTGAAAGCTCAACACGCCGCCAGGGAGGGTAGGCAGGGCCTTAAGACGTATTCTTGGATTTCCCATCCGGGATATCCGCATTGACTCTATTAAGTAAAATATTCCTGAAGGTAGAATTTAGATTACAATTTTCATAAGTCACGTGACGGAAGATTGTGAGATCATCAAGGAAAAACCACCCTCATTAATCCGAACAGAGATTTGAACCCCAACAACTCCGCTCATAGGCAAACAGGACTCGTTTAGTCCGCCTCTCCATCGATGCGGGTCACTTCTATTTTGATGGAACGTGTGTCTATTTTTCACAAACGATGGAGATAACTTTTGAGATCATTCTAAAAGAAACAGCAGGAAAGACGCCTATGTCAATCTGTCAACAACATACACATACTGATTGAGGGCTCACTTCGAAGAGATTGTTTCCTAGAGATCTGTTATCTCCGTGAAGTCAAGAGCCAGGATTGGTGTGAACTCGCTTTAGTTTCGCTACAAAGGATTATAATGGCTTGACAAGAAGGCAAGGATAACGCCTCCTTCTCAAACTTCCCAGAAACATATATTCCAGTTTCTATCAAGACTTCATAGCTAAGTTTGGCCGGACCAAACCAAGTCTATTTATATTTACTTCATAGCTTTATGTTCTTAATGTAGTATCCATTGCCCAAAACGTCCTAAGCGTCCTTATTGTTCTTGGTACCTTAAATATATTTTCTGTCAACGTCCTCTGTACACTTAACGTTCTTGGTGCCCTTTACGCTAATCATCAGCGATACAGTCTGTTTCTAGAGTAACGCCTTAGACTATTTATTATACCATCTAAGTGGTCTTGAGAATGGTTCAAAGTTATTCATTTAACTGAAATGAGCAGTTCATTTATCGACGGTGGTTAAATAGTTCATTCGTTCGCGAGCTACGACTTGTATTTCATTCTTCCACCAATATTGAAGCCTGTAGTACAGTAGCTTCCAACCGACCCACGGCTTGGGCTTAAGTCGTTCACTGGTTCATGATTTACACCCATTCTCATCCGTGATGGGGATCCGGGGTTCAATCCTCGGTCCCGGCACAAATTTATCTGATTACCAAACCCTCCCTTCACTTCTTACAAGATGTGTATTAATCACAATTTGTGAATGTGGGGAATGCCAGGCCTCCACCGTGGTTCGGATCCCACGTTAAACTGTAGGTCCTCCATTTTATCTCACAATAACCCTACCATTTTACATGAGTGAAAGTGCGTACAACCCATACAATAGTAGGGCAGATTATTAATTGCTAGGAGCTGTTGGGTGGTATAGTGAAAATAAGACGGGTAACTTTACTAATCAAATGATATTAAGACCCGTTTCAGTGGCCACATGGTCTAACGCGCTATTCTCGCAGTAGACTAGATTGCCGATGACTGGAAGATCAAGGTTCGAATCTTGGTTGGATGTACTGAGTTTTCTAAAAAGGTTTTCCACTCGCCATCAACGCAAATGCGGGTACACTTCCCATAAATATAATATTCATCGTCTCTAAAACCATTAGCGTAGTTAGAACATAAACGTATACAGCGAACGGGTATTAAAGACGTGGTGCAAAAAAAAAAAAATGAATCTTTAACCTGAGGTTTGGTTCTGATGTGCTGCCCCTCCATCAGAAGCTGGGCATACATTCAGCCCTATAGTCGGCTAGTGCTGCCCGCACCATCTGGGACAAAGACAAAGCCAAGACAATCTTCGTTTCAGTCCACATAGACCTGCCACGGCAGCTCATGGAAGAATCTAGGATTTTTCACTTCGTTTCTGTGACTGATATCGGCCAAAGAATCGCGGTTTCTTTTGTGCAGGGATGTGGTAGCTGAAAAAAAAAATTGATAACAAAATCCTTATTTTTCGATACCAATACCTACTGTTATCAGAATTTCATGTCTTTAGGTGTTTTTTGATGTATGATGTTGATGTTTTTCCTCTTAAATTTGCAACAATGGTTTTAGTCGGGTGTTAAATCATTGCGCATATTTTGGGTGCACAATTTACACCATTTTTGGGAATAGATTTTTTTAGAAGATTCGAGTACAGATTTTGTTCACAACATTCATGTGCCAGGATTCTCCAAATCCCCAACTATCATATTCCAAAATGTTGTATTTCCTTGACACACACAACACATACACACACATACACTGAACATACACTGAACATACATACATATATACATATACATACATATACATACATAACATATACGTATAAAGAATGGGGTGTCATTGCATGAGGTTTCATCGTAAAATCCGAAGGTGGCACAAAATTATGGATGTCTGCCAGTTTAAAGGATCGGCTACACGGAGTCGCATTGCTCAGCACTTTTCCGGTACGGTGTGGACCTTGTAGCCACCTACCACCGGAAATAAATGTTCGAGAGCTTCCGAACTTTGTTTTCATGGTAAAATTAGGTATTTCTTTCCCAGCCGTTGCACGTGTGAAGCTGTAGTTATTGTTTCCAACATTACGTACAAGATAAACAATATTATATACAGCAACTTATTGAACAACAAACATTCTTCTTCTTAATACTTAGCTAACTTAAAGCTTTATTCTTCATAATTAATAAATAACTTAATTCTAAGAAAATTGGTGAAAACCTATACAAGTAAAAATAAAAATACAAATTTATTTTGTAATATAACTCAGTCTATAAAGAATAAAAATTGTTGGAAAATGCGGTGCGGTGCGCTTCGGCTACGTGTAGCCACTTGCTATAAAATGCGTTGCGGTGTGGGTCGGCTCCGCGTAGCCACTTGCTATAAAATGCGTTGCGGTATAGGTCGGCTCCGCGTAGCCATTTGCTATAAAATGCTTTGAGGTGTGGGTCGGCTACGCGTAGCCATTTGCTATAAAATGCGTTGCGGTGTAGGTCGGCTCCGTGTAGCCTGTCCTACAAGGAAAGTTGTGCATATCTCCAGATTGTTGAGCCTGTTTGTTATCACTTTGATGGTTGTGTAGAAGAGAGGAAACGGAAATGACGTGACGTTATCCTTTCATTGGTTCGCGGAATGCTGCTATCCTGTAGTGGATCCTCTTACACTGATATCGTGATTAACTGGTGTCAGCTGAAAGTAGACTGGACATAGCATGACATCACCAAGTGGCAAATTGATCGCGATTAAGTTACGATCCGATTAATCTTAATGAAGAACAAGTGAACATAATTTGGATAATTTCATCTTTCATGATTCGTTTTAACTGAGGGTTCAAAGTAGAGAGAAAAAGGAGAGGGGGGGGGGGAAGAGATAAGGCGACTAATTAAGAAAGAAATAAAATGCACCACATTTGGTTTTAAGGTTGAATTAAAGAAAATAAGTTGGGAAAAATCAACCATAATACATATTATAATCAAATCTCCGGCCTTTTCAGTCAGATTAATGTGCATTATTCACAAATTTTAAAACATTCACTTTAATATTTTTTAATGCGCATCATTTTCAAGTTATATGTAACTAAGGCAAAATTTTGGTAGCGATAAACGTTAGAAATAATACCAACATGTATATTTTTTTACCTTCATAAATTATAATGCTCCAAATTATTAGCGTTATTCTATAGGCATGGATAAAATCTATCAAAATATAGGCCTAGACTAGAAATGGTATATTTTTACTTTAAAAATAAATAATTTCAGTAGAGAAAATTACTAAGAAATGTTTACATTTTTGAACCTTAAAGCCAAACTTTTTTTTAGCGTAACGTCTCACTACCTGTTCGGATTATACACTTGTGTATTAATTACACTATTGGGTTAGGGATTAGGAAGGCTTACTTTTAGATGAAATACACCCGAATTTGTGTGGAGGGATAGTGGGAAACCACTTAAGAAAAACCATTATATACACCCGACCGGGATTAAACCCCGATCTTTCCGTTCTTGGTAATCTAGTCCAACACTAGAGTAGCGCGTTAGATCACCGAAGCTGGTAAAAACTATATTTTTCAAGGTTATACCTTATGCTACTTTCAAAACCCAATGCTGTATCAGACTAAGACAATACACCTATAGTACATAATAACCTTTTAAGAACTTTTTCTGAAAATGTATTATGTTTCTTCACCTACTTTAGGGCCATCTCTTTATTGCTGTCACTTGATACTTGATATCTGTAAGATAGATAAAGTAAAACCTTTGTCACTGTTGCCAACTATACATTAATATATTTTTTTTATTCCAAAACGGTGTTTCCCAAACTCTCGCCAGCTGCATACCCCTTTTAGTAGCATAGTAGAACAATAGTAATATAATAAATAAATACCATTCATGTTGTAGAGGATAAATGATACTTCCAAATTTTAATAAAACCTTATTGCAAAGTTAAAAAAAAACCTTGACAGAGGGCTTATAAAAACCCAGGACATCTTGAAATTTGTTTAGTTGGACTATTATATAAAAAATTAATAAAATTCAGTGGTGCATCGTGCTCCCACTGTAATCTTTTGAATACTCCTGGTCGTGCGTGAACCTTGTTTTGAGAAACACTTAAAGAAAAGATTTTTCCACTTGCCAATCCGAATAAAATACTAAATGAACAAACATAGTATAGATTTCTGGTAGGAGGAAATGCTTATGAAATAAAATAACTTTTTGCGTTAAACATTGGTAACATTTTATTATTAATTATTATTATTATTATTATTATATTATTACTTTATAAGTATTGAGACTATCTATCAAAAGTGAAAGCTTCTTATTACATTAATGGACGCCTGGACATAATATTATTATTATTATTATTATTATTAGCACCGCGTCTTACTACCCGTTCGGGTTATACGCACTTACGCTAATGTGTAATGGTAGGTGATTGTGAGATGAAATAAATGTGTGCCGGGACCGAGGATTGAACCCCGGCCGCCAGCACAGAAGTCTGACACCTTACCCCTAGACCGCCAGGTCACCATGGACATAATAAAAGTAGCTTAAGTGACTTTTGTAACTGTCGGAGAATCCTACCTACTATGTCGCACGGAATTTAATATTGAGCTAGCAGCACGAACCAAGACACAATACCGAATTTCTTTAACTAGCGAATAGAATCGAACCAGGTTCGACTGGTCAATTCCTTCACTCCATTTGTAAAATACCATGGCGCAGTTGTTTGCTCGAGCTTTTATATCCTCGTGTCGTTACTCTTGACACGACGCAAATATATCATCGATGAAATGTGGAGTTAATAGGGCGATGACATCACTGTAACTTGAAGAGTTTCCAAACCCTCTGTCTCTTCATCTTGTCTGATAAACATACATTTGTCATTTTAAGTTCATGGAAAAGGTGTAAAGGGGAAAAACAATGCTTTGATCTAGCGTAAGCTAAGAGTGTTTTTATCATCGGAACTTGTGGCCACGCGGTCTAAGGCTCAAGGCTCTATCAACATATACTTTCCAATAGCTGTCTAATAAGCATAACCGTAACCCAATACAACAGTTAGCTAGTAAGTCTTAAATCAACGTAACCCAATACAACAGATGCCTAATGTGTCTTACATCCAGGTAACTCAATCCAACAGTTGCCTAAGTTTCTTACATCAAAGTAACTCAATCCAACAATTGCCTAGTGTGTCTTACATCCAGGTAACTCAATCCAACAGTTGCCTAGTGTGTCTTACATCACGTACTCATCCAACTAGTGTCTTACATCACGTAACTCAATCCAACAGTTGCCTAATGTGTCTTACATTCTGGTAACTCAATCCAACAGTTGCCTAATGTGTCTTATATCAACGTAACTCAATCCAACAGTTGCCTAATGTGTCTTATATCAACGTAACTCAATCCAACAGTTGCCTAATGTGTCTTACATCAACGTAACTCAATCCAACAGTTGCCTAATGTGTCTTACATCCTGGTAACTCAATCCAACTGTTGTTTAGTGGTTCTTACTTAAACAAAGCTAAATTCAACAGCTAATCTCTTTAGATTTATCTCGAGTATTTCCTCCTGCATTATGTTTCAACTGATCGGTTAATTAGACCATAACACCTTTCATTCATAAATATTATCTACACCCTCCTATCTCTGATTCATTATCCAGTCATTACTTATCCTATGATTTTGTACGATTTTAAACATGTGTATGTATCAATACACGACCTATGTCAAGAACATTTTATCGCTGACTTCGACAAAATATATTATTTTAGAAAGGTATTGTATCATAAGTCAAGTTTTATTTATCTTTTTCACTTGAGGAAAGTGTAATTGAAAACTAATTATAATATGCTCAATCAGCAAGCTATCCAGGCTTTGTCCTGTGCTCATGTACGTACGTTTTTCACTCATATTTCAAAAACATAGTCCATGATGAACGTGTGGAAATAATCGGCTACTAAGAACCGTCATTGTTACTACAGAGGCCGATGGGGGGGAGGGGGGGTATTTTAGACTGCCGTACATTCATGTGTATAAGTACTTCAAAACTGTGTAAGATTTAGCTTTCTGAATGATCCTTAGCTCTAGAAATTCATATCCTAGCAGTAGTGAGCAATTGTAATCTCGTACGGGGCTGTTTGGACAGGTGTAATACTGCTTCATGCACTTAAATGGAGTTTGTTTAAACATTGTATGTCCTCTGAATCTATTCGGAGATTGTTTTATTTTTAAGAGGCATCATTGGGGGGTGAGGAGGGGACTAAGGGGGGAATCGAAAAGAATGTTTATAAAAATAGTTTGTCAAAAATATTAAATGAACTTACGAACTAGACCTAAAATAATATATTAACTCTCTAGGATATTTGGAGCACCTTTTAGAAAATACAATGTCCTAACTTAAGGAAATCAAGGTATACCCAGACGTTGTGGAGGAACACAAATATATATTTTTTCATTATATTTAAAGGGGGGGAGGGAGGTGATTCCCCGCCAACTGCCCATTTATCGGTAAGACCATATGGGACTATTCGGCTAAAGGGGTGATGGCTGGCTTCCCTAGCTACATGTTCGCGCGACTGTATATTAACAGTTTTGAGTCAAATAAGAGTGGGCGTGTCAGTTGTCATTCTTCGAGTTGTGCAAGTCTAGTGAGGGCGATCCCTTCCCGTGTAGTATAAACCTCTCAGATCAATGGACCCTTGTTCATATTCATCCATGCTCTTCAAGATGTTCTTCTCTGACGTGTGTTTGACGAGTGGATGTATGTATGTGTGTGTGTGCGCGCGCACTTCTAGGTCACTGCCCGTGTTCCCTAGCTCTTGAAGCCGTCAAGAGCTGCATGCCATCCATCGCCAGACGTTCTTCCTTCTTGTTTATCTACCGTGTCAACATTGTGACTGCCACACGTTAGATTGATAGACGCAGGAATGTTTCGACGCGTTACGATACACTTTAGCTACGTCTCTCATAAAGTTTATGTTCCTCTTTGTAATTTAATAAACATTTTCATATACTTTCTTGTGTCCGGAAAATGAATCTATTGAACTTAAATTAGGATGGGAGGGGAGGCGAGAAAAAATGCAGAATTTTTTGCAATTTCTATGGGAAAACTTTTTCTTATGTTGAAATAAATAAAATACTTTTCCAGTACAAACATAGAATTTAATTTTCTTCAAATGGTGGTCTCAACATTTCTTGAATATCTATCAAGTCTGTCCTGGAATTTAATCATAACTTTTTATCTTAATTTAAAAAGTTTCTCATCTAATACCTCTATGACAGATATTCAACAACTGTTAATATCAACGTATGAAGAAAATCAAACTTTTTACGTTTTTATTGGATAAATAATTTATTTATCTTAGATAAAAAAATGTTTTGCCATAATAACTAATAAAAAAGGCATTTTCTCGCGTCCCCATCCATCCCACCTTAAGATTTTAACGGGGATGTACAGTAGTAATCATAAAATAGTTGCCGGTTCCTTTAAGTCCCATTCAAGGCTGGCTTTGTATGTGTGACCGACGCTACATTAGCAAGCACGAGCGTTATATTGTCAGGGTCATCTATTATTATAGCTGGCCGGTGACGGAAGGTTAGTGTTTTGAAACCAGGTCTAAGGTAATCCGAGCGTTTATTCTATCCATTACATTTTCTCTTTAGTTTTTCATTGCCACCTTACCCCCCTGCCCCCCCTTTTCCACCATTCTATTCGTTGGGTCAGCCAGCCCATGTGGTCGTTTGGTCTTTATTCCTGTTCATTCCTCTTAATTTAATAATAATAATTATGGAGAGAGAGAGTTGGAAAACACATTTAAATTAAAACACCTCACTTCACCCAGCCGAGATTCTAACCCCGTGACCGTTATACTAGTACAACACGAGAATGACGTTTTATAGCATGCGCGATTGATGCAGGTAAATTTATAATTACAAAATTTAAATTTCATGTTTCAAAACTTTGTTTTGTTTTTAATAACTATTATATTATTCATAGGTATAATATAATAGTGTTATAGTATTCTTTTTGTTTTTGTTAGGAACTGTATACCTCGCTTTCCCACCTGTTTAAAGTGAAAATATGAATAGTTTGATTGAATACTTTTTTTTTTTTTTTTTTAGAATCGCGTCTTAGGCCTACTACACGTTCGGTATATACGCTTATATAGTGATTACGCTAGTGGTTTTGGTCACTAGGAAGGATATATTTTGAGAAAATATGCCCGCGTTTGCGTGGAGGGGAAGTGGAAAACCACCCTCATCATACCAGACTGAGATTCGAACCTCAATCTCCCCGTCATCGGCAGTCTAGTCTACAGCGAGCAAATCGCGTTAGACCACGTGGCCACCGAAGTGTGTTTTGGTCACGAATTAATTCGTATGTTCGACGTCCTACTGTTTTAAGTGTCTAGGACAAGCTATAGAGTGAAGACTGGCGGAGAGGGGGGGGGGGTGCTAGGGTCTGGGTTCCACCCAGTGAGGCATCATTGTCCTTTGTCTCCAGAACCCCACCCATTAACGTCAGTGGAGATGTGCTCGGTCATTCTAGGCCGAGACACTTGCTAAACTACATTCACAACAGGTCCATAATGTGGGTGTTTTGAGGTGGGTCCGCCACCCCCCTCCCCAGTGACTCTGTGGTCTAAGGTTCAGGACTGGTGACGGTATGATAGCTGGTTGGAAGAGGTAGAGGCTCGAATCTCGGACCGGGTGGGTTGGAGGAAGGTGGATCCACATGTAATTAATCACTATTTTCCCCCCCCAATTCCTTTCTCCAAGCTAAAAGGGATGGACGACTTTCTCCAAACTATATTCTTGAATAGGTAGAGCGACCCAACAGTTATTAACAATGGTTTTAAACGTGACTTGTAATTTGAGTAAAATTGTCATGTTCAACTTTTCTCTTTGTCGACCTTGGTGGCCTTATGGTAAAGTGCTCACTTCAGGACCCGATGTTTGTGGATTGAAACCAAACTGTGGTGGACAGATTTTTCTTGAGCGACAAAAATCCGTAACACAACTTCCTTCGGCGAGGAAGTAAAGCTGTTGGTCCCATGTCGATTGTGGCATTTTAAAAACCCTGGAAGTTATGAGAAAATACCTTTCCAGGCAAATTTGGTAGGCTCTTTCGCTTCCATTCATAGAGATTTTGGTGTGATAAAATCAGTCGGTGTAGAAAGTACATATTAAATAAAATAAATAGACGGAAAAAAAACTTTCTTACTACCTGCTTCGGTGGCCGTATGGTCTAAGACGTCACTTTAGAAATATACTATGCTGCCAATGACGGGGATATTGCTGTTCGAATCTCAGTCGGATGTACTAAGAGTGTTTTTTTCCCTAAAACCATTAGAGTGATTGGTACATAAGTAAATGACCAGAACGGGTTGTAAGGCATGGTGCTAAAAAAATAGCCTTGCTTGTCTTAGTAGCTGGGTTTCTTCTTAAGTTCAGCGTAAGTTCAGACTTTTTTTTTGTTTGGTTTTTGCTTTTGTACAAATCTATAGCTCAATAGTAGGTGACCTGGTGGTCTGGGGTAAGATGTCAAACTTCTGTGTTGGGGGTCCGGGGTTCAATCCTCAGTCCCGGCACGGATTTATCTGATTGCCAAACCCTTCCTTCAATAATAATAATAATAATAATAATAATAATAATAATAATAATAATAATAAAGCACAACACCCACCCCCTTCCACCCACTTTTTAGATCTATATAACTAATCACTCTTTTATGACATCGGGAACCTTTTCTTTGTAAAGTCCCATTGACAAACGTAAATTATACATAGATTACGGCTCCACCTTATAAAATGTGTAAATTTTGTTGACTTAACTTGAACTAAATTATTTGTTACAGTAAAAAAATCTGTATGGTAGAACTGTATACATCGTCGAAATAAATCGTTATTTTGATAAACTGCAGCCTCCATTTCAAATATTTTTGAAAGTGGAAACTTTTGGCCAGATTCTCAGTTCATTAATGTATTTTTTTAATGAAAATGGTTTATTTATGGTTGAAATGGATCGCTTCGACCTTTAAATCACACATTATTAAAAAAAAGTTTTCGATATCTCTCTTTCTTGACACCAACTCATATTTTATGTTTTCTAGAAAGAGAAAATTAATCGTAAGCTGGTTTCATCGCAGCCCCCCATCTACCATTCTTTGCGCATTATCACCTTGAAGTGTTCTGGAATTACGGGTCCCTACGTTGTGCTCCAATTGTGATGTTCTGATATTTTACTGCACCGCGATGGGCGCCAATTGAAGTGTTCTAGATTTACGGGTCCCTCCGTTGGGCGCCAATTGAAACGATATGGAATTACGGGTCCCACGCCAATTGAAGTGTTCTGGTTCGGCGCGTTGAGCGTCGATTGAAGTTACACCGTTTGATTAGCTGGTAATTGCCCCGTGGTCGAGCACTAATTAAATCGGTCCGGTTTTTTGATGTTGTGAGTTAATTGGTATTTATAGCCCCGTGATCGAGCGCCAATTAAGGAATTATAATTAATAAACACTTATTATTTTGACATGTTTTTTATTTTTGAATCTCTGTTTATTTAATGAGAAAATAGATCATGTCGTTGAAATATATACGCGGCCTATTGTATGAGCGCGGACAGGTGTTGCTGGACGCCAAGTGCCCAAGTGAATTCTGTCCGTTTGGACACCAACTGCCTTTACGTTTCACCATTCTTTGTATATATCCCTTGCTCATGGAAGCTTCGAGAAGGTGTAGTTTAGAAAAACAAAATACAAGACAAAAACATCTCTGTTTTACTGGGAGGTTCTAGAGCCGGAAAATGACTCAAGTTACATTTAAAAATCTCTCTTCGAACCTTCGAGAAGAGGAAGTTATTATTTGAAATATATATATTGTCAACCTGACTTGACTAATGTCACGTGCGTGACGTCATTGTTCAGTGGCTTTTGCCTTCTTAGAAGAAGAAGTGTTTTAAGCGCCATTTAATATACTACATAATTTAAATGAAATAAGATACGTTTATAAAATTAAGACGATATTATTGTCAATGCTTTCACATATTCTTTAGAGGCAAATCAATTACATTACAACCTCATATGGCCTATTTGCATAACCATTATTTGTGATGTTAGTTTGATTGTATTTATCTCAGTTTAATAATTGGATTTATTGAGTGGGATATTTAGTAAACGAAGAATTATGCTATTGAAGGTGGCCAATTTATGAGAAGTGGGATGATTTTAACCATCGGAGATGATTGCATCAGTATTAAATATGTCAAAATTGACAAAATTTCAAAATTCACATGAACTGGAGTATGCTAGTAGTGCTAGTGACTTTCGCAGCCTGTATAGGAAACCAAAACGCCGTATATTTTGCAAGGAGGATACTCTTGTGTGAAATTTGATGTGTTTATTTACTGTTCCTTCTTTAAATCGCAGTATTTAACTTGCACCCATTAAACGTAGTGTAACAGCTAAGCATATGCCAAGCTAGTGTTATGAAGTAGATAGTTTTGTACAGATGGCGTCACTTTCGAAAACTCTAGAACAGTGGTCACCAAGTAGCCGACCGCCATCCGGACCGCAGAGACATTGTAAGGACCTTGATGAGATGGCGATAAACAAAATAAATTATGCTATTTCCGTGGTGGGCGGGGAGTAGACATGGAAAGCCAGTAATAACAAATAAGTAAAATAACTAAAATGAAAGATTTTTTTTTAAATCAGTACAGTCCTATTAGGTTTGAACTTGAACCACTGTTAAAATTTTGCCGGGACGTGGAAGTATATCGTGTAGCATGTCACTCAAGTAAAATGGCATCTAAAAACAGTTTCTGCACAAAATACTATACTGAATTAAAGGAATCCAAAGAAGAGAATTAAAACTGATATATTCTGAAATAATCTCATTTGTGTTCTACTCACTTAAAGTGGATGTTCCCTGATACAAACACCATGCTTAGACAAACTATTCTGCAAGTATGACGGAAGCGAAAGCGTAGCAGTTTTAACAGACGTCTGAACCCTTGAACACTCGGATGTTGACGAAGGACCTGATTGTCGTTGGTTCTATGCCTCGAGCTACGAGCACTGCTTCCCTAGCGGACTTCCTTGGAAACTCTTTCTCCCCTATTCCTACCTTCCCCCTTTCTTTTCCCTCATTAAATGCCCATATTTGTTCCTGTTTAGAGTCAGAAAATAGAGTATATAACGGGTGAGCCTTAGGTTCATTCTACTGTAGTTCATCATATTATATCCTCGAAGGAGGAACCTCTGCTCCAGCACCTAAAGAAGAACCTGGTTATATTGATGTTTGGCTTGTGGGTCTCACAACCTCGGCGCCGAGGGAATCTTGTCTGATGTTCCAAGTACTCAACAAATATCCAAGTCCTTCAGACTTGTAGTAGTCAAGGAGACTAATTTTGTTTCTGTTAATAGAAGCGGCTATAATGTTTTCTAAGTCCTTCAGACTTTCTGTTTTAGTCAGAATGACTAAATTTTTGTTTTGTGTCCTTCCTACTTAGTTTCTTTAGTCAGATAGTCTGACTGTATATTTTTCCAATGTCCATATAACAGAGCTTAAATATAAGGGCTTTGAGCTCTATATATTATAAGGACCTCGCTTTAAGGTTCCTCTTCTCCAAAGTTCATTATTCCGTTTTAAGTCCTTATGACTTCACAATATCCATGACGCCGTGGATGTCATGCTAACTTGTTCGAATTTTTATATGGCTACAAGCAGCTTTTCTAACGTCTTTATTAGAAGACCTAATTAGGTCAGTATCTCACAGCATTCTTGTTAGCACCCCTCTTTCTGTGTTACTATTTTTGGTGGGCAAAGTGTGGAACACGGCTAGTTTTTTATAGTGGCCCGCGCAGATAGTATTTTCATTTGCCCCTTGTTGGCACCTCATTAGTCAAAGTATTTAAAGTTAGTATGTACTAGATTTGATGGATACCCAGGGAGTGTGTAATTGTATAAATGTCCTATGAGTGCTTTGGCAGTACCCACTGGGAAAGGACCGGCCATAGTACTATTTTGTGTTGACTCCTGATTGTTAGCCATTGGATAATGTAACTGACAGATCGTCCTCTTACCATTTATTATTTATTGTGTCTATGGGAGTTGGAACTTTCTTAATTTCAAATCAAGCTAGCTATCCTTGGCTGATATTTAACTTAGTAACTAAAACTATAGGGTTTTCAGTTATATTTCTAATAGTAATTAATTCACCATGTATTACTGTTTATCTTTCTTTGGTCCTGCATTTAATCGTGTCTATCAATTGTAACCCTATATCATCTTTTTATGTTTTTTAATAATAAATCTATTATTTTTACCTATTTATTTCTCTTACTCTAATGAAATATTTCCCATTCTCTACTTTGTTATACATTTAGTTTTTAATAGTTATAGTTACCTTCTCTACATATTAGAGTGAAGGGAAAGTCACGATACAGTCGAGTTTTTAAAACCTTCCATCAAAAAATATTTGGGGATCACTGTTATAGAATATTGTTATCTTTTGTCAAGGTTGACTACAGTACATGTGTGTTCTAAAAGGGCTAAGGCTATCCAACTTTTTTTTTTTAAATACAACTTTGGTAAAGGCCTTACTAGTCGGAAAGATTTTCAAAATTAGGAAACTTAAGTAAGAACAGGCGTTAGGGAACGCTAGATAAGGCCAGTGTTTCTTTGTTTTTCGAAAATAAAATAAATATTGCTCCAGTAGAATTTTATTTTTATTTTTTCAACAGTTGTTGAATATCTGTCATGAGCATAGCGGCATTAGATGAGAAACCTTTTAATCGAAGGGAAGAAAAATTGTCAATAAATTCCGGAACATCCTTGACAGATATTCAACAGCTGTCATCACCACGTGAAGAAATTAAGCTCTGTTTCTACTGTAGAATTATTTGATTTCTTTTTTCCAAAAAAGTTTTATCATAAAAACTGAAAATACACTATCCTTAACTCATGTTCTTACATCCCCACCTTAAATGCCTGCAGTAAAATTGAGTAACAATAAAAAATATATTGTAAAAGCAGTGGAAAAAATGGACTTTTTAACTGTCAGCGATATATGTATTATGTTTATTTTACCAAACGAGCTTGTCCATAAAATATAAAGAAAACTATTAACATTTACGAGCGAGAACAAAACTTGATAAAAAATACTATATATATTTTCAGTTGGCTCCTAAACCATTAACCAGATAACATACCTTTTTAAGCTCCTCGTCTTACTACCCGTTCTGTAACACACCTATGTACTAATTACGTTAATGGTTTTAGGGATTATGAAGGTTATATTTAAAGGAAATGTATTCTCATTTGCGTGGATGGAGAGTGAAAACCATTTTGAATAAAAACACCCTCAGTACAGTCGACCAGAATTTGAACCTCAATCTCCCAGCCACCGGCAGTCTAGTCTACTGCGAAACGAGAATAGCACGTTGGACCATGTGGTCATCTAAGCGGGTGTGTTGTTATTATTATTATTAATTATTATTTGTTAGTCATTGCATAAGTAAAATTAATCTTCATGCCAAATTAGCATGCAGAATGTAGGCTAGTGTAGGATGAACCGTATTTGACAGTTACAAAAGCTATTTACAAAAGTTATTTAAACTATGTTCATAAACCCACATTGGTTTGAACTTGAAATAAACGTCAGGCCCACTCATGTTGGTTTCACAGGTGACGAGAAAATAGAGAATCAAGCCTGAAATCGTGTGAATTTCATGTGTTTTATAGAAAAGTTTTTACCCTCTCAAACTCCATGCAAATGCCTGTACATTTCCTCTGAATTATATCTTAATCCTATCACAATTTGTCTAAATACGCTGACACCATGAATGGGTGGTGTACAAAAAAAATTACACACATTACTATTTATCTCGTTAAAAACTCACCAAATACACATTAAAAAAACGTTTTAGGCATTTTAAAATAATTCAAATTTTCAAAATTATTCATTGGTAAACTATCCCTTTCCCTTTTTACAAAACACTAAAACAAACGAGTAGGCCTATAATTTTATTTATAATGTAAAATACTCCCTTGATATCCATTTTATTGTAATAGTTATGCAGATTTTCGGGAAATACCAAATGTTCAAAACTCTGTTATTATTTAACCATGCACTCTTTATTTGAGGAATAGTATCAAAACTAAAACTCCTGTTGGTTTATATAAATATATAAAATTAGTAGTCCATCAAACAATTTTGGCTTTAGATCCAGGGTAAGAAAGACATACATTCATACATAATTTAAAGGCCCACCCTTTTTTGATTTCCTGAAGAAATAAGACGTCAAAATTCATTATCTGAGCTAGAAAATTTTACAATTAAATAAATATTGTAGAGTGATATCACAAAATTTGTGTATTTTCTAAGAGATGGATTGAGTCCTATTTTCTTATAATCATAATCTTAAAACTTCTTTAAAATCTCGAATCTTTAAAAAATGTACAGCTTTGGTTTAGGTTCAAAATATTTAAAATTTAATTTTAAAAATGTTGTTTAGGGGTTGACACCACTGACAAATATATGTGTTTTGTCATGTCTACTACGTCATAAACAACAAAGATTTATATATTTTTAAAATTTACTCTAGTACAATTTTGTGATTTTGTTACCCTCCCAACTACAGGTGTATATTTAATTCATTTTTTTTTTTACCAATTGATCAAACATTTTATTTGAAGTCAAGGTCTTCATAGTTGTAATCGAGATACTTTTTGAGATTTTTACAAATCTTTCTTAATACCATAAGATTCTATGGATTCGAGCGTCCAATTTATAGTATTTTCCAACCTTTCTTCTTACCATTATCCACTATATCTTAAGAGAAAGTTAAAAAAGACAGCCGGCTGATGAAACTTAAGAATAAATCAACAGAAGTTCAACAAAAACGGTAAACGTGGGAGGCTGGGAAGTGTGGAATCAAATCAAAGTGTGTATGTCACTGTTGGTTAGTTGTCACGCCACGTTCCTCGGAAGAGGGTCGTCACTCAGAAGATGATGGCTTGGTGTTTTATCACATAGCTAAGGAAGTCTATATAATATGTCGATTCAGGGGAAGGAACAAAAAAAAACTTGAATGCCAAATACGTATAAGCTTACATGCGTGGTAATAATATCCTGTCTTCTGTATGTCACGTATTTGCTTTCCACTTGGCGGATGGGACATTCTTATGAACTTGGCTTAGCCGCCATCTTTATTGTAAGAAACTAGTTGTTCCTTATGTCTTAAAAAAAAACTTTGGGCTCTGTTTCACTACCTTAAATATGCCCACTTATAAAAAAAAATATTTTTTTCAAGCATCACGTCTTACTACCCTTTCGGGTTATACGCTCATTTATTAATTCGCTAATAGTTTTAAGGACTAGGAAATTTACATTAAGAGGAATTATACCCACATTTGCGTGGGGGGAGAGTGAAAAATCACCTCAAAACCCGACTGAGATTCGGACCCTAATATCCTCGTCACGGCATCTAGTTTACTGTGAATAGCACGTTAGACCATGCGGCCACCGATGCTTATAAATAGATTAAATAAGGTAGATATTTTACAGGAAGGTCACCTGATTTTGCGGGTAAGGAGATAGATATTAACTCAGGCGAAGAACCAAAAACCACTTAGACACAACCGAATTAAATAACTGTTTCCACATTAGTGACTATCAACCAATTTCTTACAATAAAAATATTCTGTTAGCTCACACTTATCTACTTTCCTACCATGGAAACCCAACGGGTTTTGTGTTACGTTCGACTTCATTTGTACATAGTACCAAACTTTTATTAAAATAGCCAATATCAAATTAATTGTATGGTTTATGTTTAAAAAATCACACTTTCCATTATAGGCCTATCTAATAGTAAAATCTGAGACCTCTAATATATTTTTATAAAGTATTATAGCAGTTAATTTATTTGGGACAGGAAAAGGGTGGGTGTAACAATATAATTAAAATAATGTTTTTTTTAAATTGTTATGATGAATAAGTAATTAACCAAGAAGTCTTGTGAGAAGCAGAATATTTGATATATTATTCTGCTTTATTTAAGTGAAGAAATATATTTTCTAAATGCCTATATTTACCCTACATCTTTCAAGATCCAAAATTCTGTCGAAAAGGACGGCTTAGAAATAAAAATTGCCTGATATGTTAATACCTGAAATCTATAACCACGCCGAAAAGGGACAGGGTGGCCCATAGTCAGACTTGGGGTCTGGGCAAACTTAGTTTGTGGGAACCCAGTTATCTGCCCCTTTGCCCTCCTCCAAATTAAAAAACTTAATATTCACCACAAACAAACAAATACAAATGGTTCAATAAATTAAACCACAGTATTATGTTTTTATTTGTTTTTAAACTTTGATGATATTTGCTAGATCGCCTTAACAGAGAACCTACTATAAGAGTTCAAAAGCAAAAATTCCCACTCAACTTGTTAACACCCCCCCCCCCCCCCCACCTCTAAGCAATCATTAGGTCCCCCAATCGCCTGGCCCTTTGTGGTTGCACCATTTGCACATCTCTAAGAGTGGCCCTGAAAAAGAATCTAGCCCACTAAGAAAACAGCTCGCTAATAGAACTGACAAATATATGTCAATAAATCAATGTGTGGACCACTATAGCGGTGGGCTTTCCGGCCCAAATAGTTCGATAGAACGCCTTTCGATTGTGATAAGTTTGTGAGTTTGATTTGCATTCGTTATTTCGCGGTATCGAGGTGGTTTTCAACATATCATTTCAACAGATACTCCATGAATAATATTTAAAATCTTAAGTGTGATCTATTTTTATGGATGATAAAATTCTCGTAGATTACGGTGGGCAAGACATGCAGTGCAAATGGTAGAAACTTGAACTGTATTAAGAGCATTGACTGGCAAACCAATGGAAGACACAATAGAGAAGGCTAGTCACAAATGGGAGGAAAATAGAAATGAAAAGTTGGGAATTAATGAGGTGGATTGAATAGAACTAGCTCAAGGTAGGAATAGAGATTATTGGATTGTGGTAATCACTTTGTCTCTTTTAAAGTGTCCTGTGTGATCTATACTATCATGAATTGTGATTTGTGGTTCGTAATTTGTGATTTTCGCTCAATTCGTGAACCAGGATGCTTGAATGATCTGTTCAGGGCTTACACTATGTTGGGAGGTTCGTGATTTATTCTTTGAGGGCATTTGAGGTTTTTAAGGGTTTCTCATTTGCAGTCGTGGAGTTATAGTGGCCCGAGGTACGAGTTCTTTAATTGAATTGATGATATTCTGAGTCACAGTTGATTGTTCTTTTGGCTACAAGTAACTATTATAAAAAAAATTGCGCGGGCCGTGATTATACTATCATCGCTACTTGAATCTTCATCCTTTTATTTTATTATTCATCGTTAATTCTAACGTTATTCATGTTCAACTGATGCTTAGGGGTGATCTGGCGGTCTAGGGGTAAGGTGTCGGACTTTGTGCTGGGGTCCGGGGTTCAATCCTCGGTCCTGGCACAAATTTATCTGATTACCAAACCCTTCCTTCACCTCTGACAAGACATCTTGTGAATGTGTGGAATGCCAGGCCGCCACCGTGGTTCGGATTCCACGTTAAACTGTAGGTCCTCCATTTCATCTCACAATCACCCTACCATTACAAATTAGCGTAAGTGCATATAGCCCGAACGGGTAGGTAAGACGTGGTGCTAATAATAATATTAATAATAATAACTGATGCTCAATATGCATGCGGTGGCCTCACGAACCTTCACGTGGCGAATAACAAATTACGAATCAGCGTTTAGTGAGTGAAGAATTGTCGATAAAAACCTAACGAATACTATGCTTAGTGTAAATGAAGCTGAGTGCATTATTTTACAGACATTGATAAAGAGAGATAGAGATAAATATAGGGATAGAGAGTGAGCGAGAGATAGAAAGAATCTAAGATAGCTAAAGATAATGATAGATGTGAGAAATAAAAATAAAATGAGAGTGAAACAGAATGCATGAGTAACAAGAAAAGGAATGCGAGTACGAGATATAACTAAAGCGAAGGAGCGTATGAGTAGGGCCTAAGCGAGAGTGAGTGTGGGATGGAATGAGTGAGCGATAGCTAGTGAGAGAGATATACAGAGTGAACGAGAGGGAGTATGAGAGAGAACCGAAACATTCAGACGGGTGAGAGGGTGGGGGAACAAACAGGTAACCGTAATCGCAGTCTGTTGGTTATTCCTGCAGCCTTATCATATCGTCAAGCTGAGGAAACGCTGATCTAGGTCTGCCCAGTTGCAAACTGCAGACTGCAGGAATGCAGTTTCTCTAGAGTGTGGAGACAAGACCAGCCCCCTCCTCAACTCAACGATCCGGAGACTTGTTTGACGCGCCATGAAAAGATACGCTTCATCACCGCGTTCCAATTAAACCGGCCGGCTACTTTAATCGTGTTTAGATAAGTGAGAGCATGCTCGGTGAAGTCTGGTTCAAGGAGAATCTAAGGGTCGGTGCCAGAATTGTAGTTTTATAGCCATTTTGACGAGTTCTTTACCAGACAAGCGATGCTTGTGGATGGTTTTATTTTTATGGGTTCGTCTTGTCCGTCTGTCTTTCATTGACGACTCCTGATCGAGGAAGGGATTGAGAGGAAGAGAGGGATAAGAAATAAATTTTACGGGGAACCATGCTTACTTTTACCTAAAAATGGAGATTTACCCTAAACACTGGTAAGATATGTGCATTGATAAGATATTTAGAGGAAAGGAACATCATTGTTCAAAAGAGAGCATAAGAATCAAACTCGCCACTTTTCAGACCTCAATTAAAATATATATATATATATATATTTGTTATAGCTCGTAAACTCTTTTGTTTTATAAAATTTTGATTTGCATTAAAAGTTTTATTTTTATAGCCCTACATCTTTAAGATGACTAAGTTATTTCATAGCTCCAATAACTTTGGAGATATCAACTAATGTCAATTCATGTAAAGTCAGTTATTTAAGGTGGCATGGCAATAAAAGGTCAGTGTTTTTTCAGTTTTTATGGCAAAACATTTTATTTGCCAAAATAAATTAAATATTTCTCCAGTACAAACATAGAGTTAAATTTTTCTTCTCATGTTGATATCAAAACTTCCAAAATATCTGTTATGAGCATGGTGGCATTATCTAATAAACTTTTTAAATGAAGATAAAAAGTTGTCACTAAATTCCATAACACCCTTGACAGATATTCAAGAAATTTTGGTCACCATGTGAAGAAAGTTAAATTCTGTGTTTCAACTAGATCAATATTTTATTTTATTTGGCCAAAAAAAGTTAAGCCATAAAATATGTAAAAAAAACTGCCTCTTTATCGCGTTCCTCCTATCCCACCTTAAGTAATTTTCCCGCGAAAATGAGATGCGCCATTTTGTTTGTAATATTAAACTGTGCCCAGATAAGAATTATAATCAATATAGTTAAGCAAATTTCGATAAAATGTTTTCTCTTTTCGCTCTGAAATAAACCACTCTTAATTTTAGGGATAGCTGTATAAGTACATAGACTCCTTCAAGGATTCTTATGAAATCCCTGCATACCAATTTTTAGCTCAATCGCTGAAACGGTTTTGACTCTAGGTCAATATACAAGCATTCCGAAAACTTTTTTTTTTTGTTTCAGGGGTTTATGAAACGTCTACTTTCATCAAAATCTCAACAACAACAAAATTCTTAAAGATTACAAAACTTTATTTCTTTAAGGGGTGTCAAGAAATAAAAATCAGATAAACATGAGCAGTAGAGCTATGTTTCGATTTATTTATTGAAATTGAGAATCATGATTTGTAATGCAACCCCGTGCACAGGTTGTAACGTGGTATAATGTGCAAGGTTCAAAACAAGATTCTACTAACCTTGGTGGTGATGGTCGTGGTTCGAACATAAGTTGGTGCACTAGGGATGATTTTAACGCGTAATTTACCTCTTTATGGTTTTCGATCTTTCTCCATGCCAATGGGGGCACACTACACTGCCTATGAAATTCCCTGTCATACATACCTTGAAAAGAAGTTTAAATTCACTAATAAGATATGTAAAATTTGTGTCAATTTCTTTACAGCTTCGTGTAAAATATATCCATTTCAGACTGTTCAGAATTTGTTCATACTAATACAGGAACCCTTTCGAACACAATTGATACGATACCTTTTTTAGCACCACGTCTTGCTACCCGTTCTGGTTATACACTAATAGATTAGGAGTTGGGAAGGTTATATTTAGAGATAGTGTAGCCACATTCACGTGACTGGAGAATGGAAAACGATTTTAGAAAAACCACCCTCAGTACACCCGACCGAGATTCGAACCTCGATCTCCCCGTCATCGGCAATCTAGTCTAACACGAGAGTAGAGTGAAAGACTATGTGGCCACCGAAGTGGGTAGTAATTACTTGAATTAACTTTAAAGTTCGGTAATCTGGTGGTTTAGGGGTAATGTGTCGGACTTCTCTGTTGGGGGTCTGCAATTCAATCCTCGGTCCCGGCACAGATTTATATGATTACCAAACCCTTCCTTCACCTTGGACAAGACGTGTATTAATTACAACTTGTGATTGTGTGAAATGCCAGGCCTCCACCATGGTTCGGATCCCACGTTAAGCTATAGGTCCTCCATTTCATCTCACAATCACTCTACCATTACACATTAGCGTAAGTGCGTATAGCCCGAATGGGTAGTAAGACGTGGTGCTAAAACTAATAATAATAAATTTAAAGTTTTTTATTTGTACCCTAATCCCTATTACGTAGGTGAAAAATAATATTTGGATTGACCGGAAGGAATACGTGGCTTGAACAACCTAATCTATTAAAAAGTTGCATTTAATTTTAGCTACATGTGTTATAAATTAATATTCCAAGGGGTCAATGCCTCCTACCCCTCCCCTGGCTACGTGCCTGGAATTAAAACATAGACGTGTATACGCAAGGTGGAAGTAAATTGTTTGAGGATATTGAAGTGTGTTTGTGTGACTCAATGGAAATACACTCATCTGCGACAGACATGTTCCCAAAAAAAAAAAAAAATTATGTTACACTCGCATCTCTACTGCTCTACCCATTTCGTGTTTTACGCATCGCGATTTCTTCTAGATCAGGAGTCGGCAAAAGTTAGATCGTGACCGACCGGTCGATCTCACGGATATTTTCAGCCGATCACGCAAGGAAACTTTATCGTCATGGAAAGTCAATCTTCGAACTTACTAAACTCACAACTGGACCAAAGAACTATCAAATACAATTTTGAGTGAGACCAAAATAGTCTTAATTGGTAATAACCAGCCCTCTTAAGTTCTAAGAAAACCAAGTAGTTGAAAATGAAAATGAACATTTAGTTTACTCTAGAAAGGTGATAGACACAAGTATTTGAGGAAAACTTAAAAGTTAAAGATAAGATGTTTGGACGAAAAAAAAGTAAAAATAAAATGAAGAGACGATGGGTGATCTCGGGAGCTTGATAATTCTGTAAGTCGATCACTGGCCCAAAAAGATTGCTAGCCGCTGATCCCTGTTCTAGATTGCTACGGTACGGCTTTTTCTCGTGGGGGGATATGGACACAGCTTTTGGCCACGTGGGCTTTCCCATCTGATTGTAGCTAGATTAGGATTATTGTGTAGTGAAACTTGATATATATTATTTTGTGGTCAATATTGTTTTTGACATTTTATTATATCATTGGCATTATTTTATAGGTATGTATAAAAAGTGACAGTGGCATACCATATAATTAGATATATAAAACATGTGAAAATGGTTTGAGTAATATTTTTAACCGTTAATAAAGTTTCCTGACATTTAAATTAGCATGACAATATTTTGCTACTTTCAGAAAATACATGTTAACTTTTTTTTTCGGCTATAAATTTTAACACAAAGGTTATTAACGACTTATTATAAAATGTAAGGATGGGGAATGCTATTTTTTTTTCAGAACCACGCGCTTGTGGACTAATTACTGTGTGATAGGGATTAGGATGGTTGAATTTGACCACATTTGCGTGGAGGCAGATGGGAAAATATTTTGGGAAAAAAAACAACACTTTCAGTACATTTGACTGGAATCGAACCCCAATTTCTCCCGTCATCGGCAGCCAGTCTTACGAGAGTATTATTATTATTATTATTATTATTATTATTATTATTAGCACCACGTCTTACTACCCGTTCGGGTTATACGCACTTACGCTGATGTGTAATGGTAGGGTGATTGTGAGATGAAATGAAGGACCTACAGTTTAACGTGGAATCCGAACCACGGTGGAGGCCTAGCATTCCCCACATACACAAGATGTCTTGTCAGAGGTGAAGGAAGGGTTTGGAAATCAAACCTGTAGACTGTTTTTTTGCATAAAATTCGTTTACAAGTAATTTATTTTTAAAAATATTTTTTTAAAATTTTAATGTTTAAAGAAATGTTTTAAAATTTCATTTGAATAATTGTGTTTATTATGATTAACTAGATGATATATTTATTTTACTTAGGAAAACTTACTAAAGCGCAGTTTACCGAAAAACGGCTTTTGAAAATTGTTTAAACCTGTTTGAGAAATTTTGTAATTTTGTGTCCTACCATTTATTTATCGTTAACTTTCTAAAACACAAAATTACTACAACATTGTCTTACAAACTATCTTAACCTGGGACAGCAAAAACTAACATCCCAACTGAACATCAAGAGTTTTAATATTATCTTTTGTATTTATAATTGTATATGTGCTCCGCATTCATTCATTTATAAGCACATTTGCACTAATGAAGTTAGGCGAAGACAGGAATAATTAATTTTAGAAGAAATTTAGCCATACTTGCTGAAAGAGAGAGCGAAACATTTTTTTTAGGAAAAATTACTTTAATACACCCCAACCTGAATTTGAGCCCTGACCTTCCCATTACAGACATCCATGCTAGACGAGACCGATGTCTTTATCCATATGGCAAACGCTGCGAGTATGTATAAAAGTGTAGAATGGTATTTTATTTTAAAAAACACAACAAATATTCAGGTATTCCTATGGATATAATCACACAGCCATAGGGACATTGCATTTTTTTAAGTGTAAAAAACATAACTACGTGGGGCAGGTATACAAATAGTTTAGACCTAATTGTGTTTTTACACACTGTATTATTTTTAAATTTAGTGAGTGTTGTTATGAAAAATGGAAGTAAAATTTAATAAAATATTGTTTAAAACGTACACCTCTTGTTATATGAAATATTGACCTGAAATAACACCAGCAGGCTAAATAAAACTTTATTTTATACAATATTATTTTAATGGTTTTTATTTAAACGTATTAATTTGCTTTAAATAATAATAAATACGAAGTAAAAACGAGATTTAAAAATAACAACAATAACATCCAATAGTGGGTCCGAAAATATTATGATTGTGCTAGTTAGTAGACTTATACATTTTTTTAAATGTAAATAATCGCACCAGTGATCATAAGGTTTAAGGTGTTGGTGTTGCAATAAGAATGAATTTCCAGTGAATGGTGTGTAGAAGCTCGAATCTCGGCAAGGTGTAATGGGGTTCTCAGTTTAAATGATCAATCCTATCCTCCCCCCTTCAATACTCTCTCCTCGTCAAAGCGGGAACATTTCCTCTACTAACAGTATTCCTACACGCTTAGGTGACTGCATGATCTAGGTGTTTTTCTACCCTCCTAAGTAGATATTTTAAGTATTTTTGAAAAATTTTGATTTAAAAAAAATCACACACATCAAGTGAGAACAAAATCCAGCGAGCCGTTTCTGATCCAGGTAGATGGACAAACTGACTTGCAAAAAATAATTGTAAATCAACTTGTTAAGGATTGAAGTCATATAAAACGCAAAAATTTTATCTCGACCTCATGGTCTAAAAAATGTCACGTAACAATACTTACATATGAGAAAGTAAAAAAACTGAAAGTGCGACAACAAAGGACAAAGATAGCGAAAATAAAATTAGCATTTTCCACACGCAAACAACTTTAGTATATTTTAAGTATTTTTTGAAATGGTTTTGCTAAAGATTTGCTTAGCAAAACACAGGAAACCGTTATTAAATGTACTGCTTTGCAGGACACTTGTGAAGCACAGCTTTGTTGAAAGGATTTGTGTTTGTGTGTGCAAGTTGATTCAGGTGGTACCAACATCCTGGCTGTAAATGTATCCGGTGTACCTTATAGATAGCAAAGAAAGCAAAGTAACGTAAATTTTATTATTAGAGTAGCAAGATTGTTTTCTAAAGATAACTTTTCATATTCATGGAAAGGATGTAGCACATGGATTATATACAGCCCACAATACATATGAAAAACCTTATCCGACATAATTTTAGAACTACTTTCACGTATTCATACGTTAACTCATGTGATCAGCAGCTGCCACTTTTGATAAATAGTATTAATGCCTTTGAAATATTTCTAATAAAATAGTAAAATGCTATCATTGTTAAACGCAAAAAAAAAAGTTTTTTTCATTTCTAAAGGTTTCCTTAACACAATTCCTACCATAGATTCATACTTATGTGCAAAAGTGTGATTTAAATTTAAATTAAATAAGGGGTTTGTATTGACTTTAACTTGACTATTTTCACGGGGGAAATAATATTAGTCGTTGAAGTGAATAAATATTTATACGTTTTCAGAGAAAATATATCGACTAGACTCTAGCATCTGGAGTATCGTTGAAAGAAAGCAAATATTATAAAAAATAAAATAAACTCTTTTGAAGTATTTGATTTTTCTATAGTCTGATCCGGTGACCTGGCGGTCTAGGGTAAGGTGTCAGACTTCTATGCTGGCGGCCGGGGTTCGATCCTCGGTCCTGGCACAGATTTATCTGATTACCAAACCCTTCCTTCACCTCTGACAAGACATCTTGTGAATGTGGGGAATGCCAGGCCTCCACCGTGGTTCGGATTCCACGTTAAACTGTAGGTTCTTCATTTCATCTCACAATCACCCTACCATTACACATTAGCGTAAGTGTGTATAACCCGAACGGATAGTAAGACGCGGTGATAATAATAATAATCATAATCATAATCATAATCATAATCATAATATAGTCTGATCACCGTGGTAAAAGATTTAAAAAGTAGCTGGCACTCGCTAGAGTTCACTAAATTTATATCACAATAACATTTGTCAAAGTAGAGAACACATTCCAAATATAAGTTTTGTAGAACACTTGACTCGAATTAATACATGAAAGTAGATATCTTTTTGAACTGTTTGACAAGTGCTTTCCAATGGTAATCTAACTATAGTATTAGTTTGAACTGGCATATAATGTTCCTATGAGGTTCATCTTACAATATTGATTTTAAAATCGCAACTTATTTTATCCATACAATGATTCAACCTGGTAACTTATTGAATTGATGGATAAGATTAGCTTTATGGCGATCTCACTGTATAAACTTTCCTAATTGGCATTATTTTTATAGGGATTTTACATGCTCAATTTTTAATTATATTGTGATCATACTATTATAATTGAAATTCAAGGCTATTTCTATGAAGATCTGACTATAGAGCATTTGAATTGTCAGAAAAGGTTGTTGCTATGATGGTCCAACTATATTAAAGTTTGACGTCCACAGCAACTGTGTGAAGAAGACAGTGAGAGAGTGTTATTTACATTATAAAGCTGGATATGTGTTTGTTGAATCAGTCTTTAAAATAATGTCAGGAGCGTTAAACCCTTCCTATTTGAATTGGCTAAGCTATTTTATCTCGGAAATTGTAAGAAACAAAAATATAGGAAGGATCATTCTCTAAAAAAACTGAACAAATATACGGAACCTTAAATATATTCATTGATTACAATTTTAACTCTCATTCCCATCAGTTTTTTCAGTGCAAGTTAAGCGGGACCAGACCAACCTTGAACTATCGAATACTTGAACTTAGTGGAAAACTGGGAAAGCTTAAAAATAGCTACGTTTAAGTATTTTATTCTTAAATTTTCTTTTCAATGGAATCTTTCACACTTCTAGTTAGCTGTATTTCAAGGATTGTTAAAGTTTTTCCCAACATTTATTTGTTATTATTCATCATTAATACAGTCGACCTCAGTTGTCTTGTGGTAAAGTGATCACCTCAGGATTTGAAAATGGCTCTCTCTTGGTAAATTTGGTGGGTTCTTTCGCTCTCACTCGTATACATTCTCGTGTGCTGATATAATAGGTTGGTTTAGAAATAGCACGTTAAATAACTTAAAATAAAATAAAATAAAATAATTTTAACAGTAGGGTTTTGGTAGTAAGAGCCATTTAGAAAATACAAATATTATTTTTGAGATTATCACTGATGGCATCAATATATAATAAAAACCCACTTCGGAGGACGAATGGTCTAAGACACCACTCTCACAATAGACTGAATTGACAGTGAATGGACGATCGGGGTTCGCATCCCTGTTGGGTCTACTGAGGGTGTTTTTTCCTGAATAGTTTTCCACTCTTCCTCCACGCAGATCTGAGTGCAATACCTTTGAATTATATCTTACTCATCTTTAACACATTAGCGTTATTATTACAGCATCACGTCAAACGCGCATGTACTAATAATGCTAATGTGTGAAATAGGAGTAAGATATAATTCAAAGGTATTGTACTCAGATTTGCGTGGAGGAAGAGTGGAAAACTATTCAGGAAAAAACACCCTCAGTAGACCCAACAGGGATGCGAACCCCGATCGTCCATTCACTGTCAATCCAGTCTATTATGAGAGTGGTGTCTTAGACCATTCAACCTCCGAAGTGGTTTTTGCTAACTAATAAAGTGTTTATAGGTATTGATGATATCATTTTTCAAATGTGACAGCTGCAGAAAACATGACTTGACGTATGAATACGTAAAGGATTCCTACTTGGATTTATGCCTCGAACTATCGAAACTACAGTTTAAACATTTGCCTTTTGTCTCTCGAAAAATTGATAAAGAGGCGTTTAGTTGCAACATAACTATATAGGTGTGTGTTAGGTAGGAGGCTCAATTAGCGGTCTCACGTGGTATTTATAGTAACCTTATCCTCAGACTTGTATAAGTCATATACAAAAATAGCTTTATGTCAAATACTTTGAGCATTGTGATATCTTCCCCATACACACACAATTTACCGGCTGCCGTTTTCATTTCCGGTTTCACTTTTTTTTTTTTTTTCATGGCCTTTCAAATCCCACTAGTCTTTAACTAGGATTGTTTTACCGCTGTTTTCAGCATCCCGTGGGTCGCTCGCCATTTCGTTTGATCTGTTGCATTTTTCATGAGTAGAAACTCGCACTAAGAGCTGTAGGGATATATACATCTTGGCTGTTGCACGATTCCGACGGGTAGGAATGTTTTGTTTTTCTCAAATCAGAAACCGGAATTTAGGGTATGGTGTGATGCTACCCATTTAGAGCTGCTTATGCATTAAACACCTCGGCTGGTTAGTGTTGACTTCACCATCTGGTAGAGATACGAAGTCTTTTTATTAGGAAGTATTGTAGTTCCAGTTGCCTTACACACTTAATTGCTACGAGCGATAGGGAAAGGATTTGCCAATTTTGCTGGGTAAGATATTTTCAAATACCTTTCAGGGTTCTTTTACATGCCTCATTTGACATGGTACCTACAGCTTTACTTACACATCAAAGAAAGTTGTACTATGGATTTTCATAGCCCAGGAAAAATCCATTGACCCCGGCTAGGTTTGAACCCACCAACATCGGGTTCTGAAGCGAGCACTTTACTCCCAAGACCATAGAGGTTGATGAATTGGAGTAATTCCATAATGATACTTTCTATCAAATATGACACCTGCTGATAACTTGTATAAATATATGAAGATTGTTTCATCAACTTTTATAATTGTCTTAAAAAGTACCTTCTTATTTAAATAGGACTGTACACATTCGTATGCATTTATATTAAAGTTGTACTTTTTAATTCCACTACAGGCGATCATTTGTAACAAGCTAAACTAAGGAAAAAAGCGTTATAATATTAAAACCACCACAGTTCGCCTGAAATGAGCTATGGAAACCACTCGGGGCGGAAAGTGGGGTGGGGGCGGTTTCGTCTTGTTTGGTTTGCTGGGGACGTCGAGGTCATGGCTCAATTTTACAAACTCATTTAATTGAGGGTTTTCCCTCCTGTATATTTGTACACCCTTCCTTTACGGAAATGTGGGTATATTTTCTATCAATTTTACCTTACCCTCACTAATATAACTGTTACCATAATCCATCATCACGATCAACCAAATCGATATTGTTTGTATTGTCATCACGCAACGCAGACCCAATGTCGAGTTCGTGCAATCTGTGATTTGCTTATTAGAAAGTTGGGGTTCGAATTCTTACTGGGTGTACCGAGTCTTTTTCCTTATAATTGTTTTCCACTCTTAACGCGAATGCGAGTGTATTTCCTCTCAATTCTACTTCATTCAACCGAGTTTCATTATTGTAGTTAAATATAGAGTAGAAAGACGTGGAAAAAAAAATCACACCCCTAAAATTAAAAGCCATTAAATAAAAACACCGTTTTTGTGAAAAGAGGGACAGGTTTTAAATATAACTTTGTTTTCTTAAGATATGTGTTTTTATAAAGCTGGGTATATTTTAGTAGGGACTATTTACTGAAACTCCCAAGCTCCAAGTGCAGTGAACTTAATTCCAAACTGTCGAGGGTATAAAAGACGGTCTTTTTACACCCTCAAAACTCCCCAGCAATCTTTTCTACCCAACCCTTCTTTTCACGCCTTGCTAGAGAGTTGAGTGTTTCTCTTGACTGGACTCCTTCCCCCTTCCCCTCTACAGTGTTTATTTTTCTTATTTTCAGTCTCACTTTCTGAAAAAGAAAAAAAAAAAGGAATAGTAAGGGGGATAACGCAGAAAGGAAAGAGTATAAAAAATACTCTCTGACAAAGTTGTCATTTTTCAATCTGTCTTTAGGTCTCGTTTAGCCACCATCGAAAAAGACAGTGGCAGGGGGTGGAGGGGAAGTAAGGCGAAATTTCTGCGTGGAAAGCTTTGCGAGTTACACAAAGAGGAAGTTGATAAACCGTGCAGAGAAACACAATAAAAAAACGAACACCCCTTTTCCTTTTTTTTTTTTATTTGTGCTACATTAATTTTATGTTCTCTCAAGTAGACACCTGAAGAAATAGGTTAAATTGTTTATGAATAATTTATATGTTTATCCACATTTAATTATACTAATTAGTAGAGATGAGGAAATGTACCCACACTTAGCGGGAGAAAGAGAGTGGAAACCATTTACGAGAAATGTCTTCAGTACTTCACGGTTGGGACTGGAATATTGACCTCTTTTGAGTCACTGGCAAATTAGACCGGAGGAGCCTGCCATTTAATCAGCGTGCCCACTAATGTGGGTTGTTTGGATAGTAATTCAAAAATAATTTACCGACATTATACAACACGGATGCTCAAAATCTGATATAATTAAACGACGTGTTGTCATGTTGATGCTAATGGAAGTGAAAATAGAAATGGTTCGCAAATTGAACTAAGAGGGGGGGGGGGGGGGATATAGGGGATGCGTCAAACCGTGGGAGTATTTACAATTTGTATAGCAAGACAATTTTTTGGCCAAAAAGATAAAAAGCACTGCTCCAGTAATAAAATTGGGTATGTGTACTTATGTACGCGCGTGAGAATTTATACTTCTTTGGCATCATTAAAAAATAGTTTTTAATTGGATGCAAATAATTAATTACAATAAAATGATAAAAATACTGGAAAAGGATAGTCAACACAGTCAATAAAGTTCAGTTTAAATTTGAAAAATTAAATAAATAAATATTTATTTTCTTACATTAAGTGTAACATAAATTCTCTCATTATTCGAATGTTATTTTTAAATTATGTCCACTGCCATAGCATCTTCCGATATCAATAAAAAAAATAAAGTTAAATTTTCTTCACATGGTATTATCAACAGTTCTTGAATAATTGTCATAGAGCATAGCGGCATTAGATGAGAAACTTTTTAAATTAAGAGAAAATGTCATTAAATAATTAAATTCCAGGACACCCTTGATATTCAACATCTATTGATATCATCATGGGAAGAAAATTAACTCTAGGTTTCTACTGTAAAAATATTTGATTTCTTTTGGCCAAAAAAGTTTTGAAATAAAACCGCAAAAACCTGACTTTTTCTCGAGTCACCTACCCTCTCAGCTTAAGAAAATGCTGTGACTTTTTAAACTAAAATATGTAATTAAAAATAAGTATTGAAATTGGAAGCAGGTAGAGTATTCTCCGAGGGACAATCGACACAATTTTGGTTGATTTTTAATACAGGCATACCACTTCTTAACACTTTAGACGCTTTTTTAAATTGTCACCATACACAGAATTTGAGGCGCTTGGTTCTGATTCAACACCTCAGGAACATGACGCTACCATCGCGTCGCACCGGATTCCACCACTTAGCTTTAGAAATACAAAGCCTCCAGTGTTTATTTTACTAACAAGTGTGTTATTTACTGCGGTAATGTCCATGTTCGATGATCGTAGGGCTGTACATCCATCGATAAGAGGGAGATAATAAGTATTGTTTTGGGTTGCGACTATTTTTGAGCAACGGCAGTGATCTGCCTAACTAACATGTTTTAAGTGTGGAGGATGCGTGTAATATTTATAACCCCAGCGTTAATACTCACCAATCATTTAATCCATTCGCCCATATAATTGTTTTTACTGCCTGCTCATTGGTGACCATTATGACTAACGCTTTCATCCATTACTGGTTGGCATTTTAACCAAAATAGCTGACAATTTTTCAAAATTCTTTGGGGGGGGGGGCGGATTGGGAGGTTTTTATTTTAATTTTTATTTCACCTACACCCTAATGCGGGAATATTTTATCCAAGCTATACAAGCTAGGCAGTGTCACCACCTAGCACGACACGAAGCAAGTGCATTTCTAAACCAAGATATTATATTTGGTCTAACCGTACTTAGGCTCTGATAAGTGAGTGCTACTTTAGAGACTAACCCTTTCTACCTCATGACAGCACAACAGGACGAGGTCAACCACTTGACCCTTTCTACTAGAAGATAAGGAACTGAAGAAGATGCCATTTCCCATTTACTACCATCTTGCCAAACACTCTATTTGAAGTAATGTTACGGTGTTTTTCCAAATATTTAAGTTCCTTTACTAAAACAAGCAAAAAAAATTTTCTCTTATTTGACTTTTCCAGGAAATTTATTCGTACCATTTATAATTAAATTTTTGTAATGCCCACACAATTTTGTACGAGCGCCTATTTACACATCCTCAGACCACTCAAGTTTTGTACAAGACATTTGGTTTTTTCATTCTTTCTCGTTTTCTTTTACTTGCATCCCTTTTAGGATGGAAGGAAGAGCTGTATAGGTTCGTATTTGTTGTAATTTTTATAGCAAAAAAAAACAAACTTTTCGTTCAAAATTAACTAAATATTACATCAGCGATTAGTTCCACACACAGTGTTATCATAAGTTCATGAATATTTCTCATAAGCATAATGTAATTTGAATAGATCAATTTTCTTGATTTAAAAAGTTTTTGTCCATATGTCACTATGCTAGTATTCAATATTTAAGGAAACACTTTTGGGATTAGCTTAAAATGTATATAAAATTAAGATAAACGTATCTAGCTAGGCATATTTTTGTCTAAAAGGTTTGGTTATTAAAAACACTGCAAACAATATTTACCTTAATTCCTCTTCCAACCCAACTTAAACGTTGGGAATTTCAACTTGTGACTATCCCTTTTTCCAATATTTTTTCAACAGACCCAAGTTCTACACCAGCATCACTCACAGTAGAAAGATGGGGTTAGGGGTGGAAAGGATGTTGATTTATAGGCCATGGCAAGCTTATCCTCAATTTCCCCTTGCACAACCGCCGAATGCCGATCTCATTTTGCAAAAAAAAAAAACTTTTCGCTTCACTTGTAAACGTTGATAAAATCAACTTATTGCTAGTTTTCGGCTTGTATACACAGTTGTTGATTATCGTTTTGTTCCATCTTGGCATATTGCTTTCTTAGTTGCTATTAGTGATTTTTTTAAAAGTTAGTATAAAGGAACTACAAATCACCAAAAGCTGAGCACAGTGGTTTAAACGTCATGGAAATAGTTAGCCTATCAAAAGATTTCACCTTGATCCGTTAGGCGTTGGTTGAAATATTTTTCAGGATGGGCGAGAACTTTTTTTAATTCAGATGATATCGAAATGAGAATATTAAAAAATATCGAGATGCGAGAACAAGACAAGAAAATTCCTTTGACATTGCAAAAAAATTAAATCTTTACTCAAGTAAATATATATAGTTTGAGCTCCTTTTGTATTTGGGCTTGCGCTTCCTTTGGAGATGATCTAATAGTTTATTTAAACACTTGAGATATAACTCATACAATTTTAAATGTGATTAACAAATTGGTGAATTTGCAATTTATACAATTTGTTATTTGATGTTGTAGTGTAAAGCTTATATTGTCAAAGTTTGATATTAAAAACACTTTATATTAAAAAAATCTTGATTAAGATGGTTTTTTGGAGAAAAGTGCTGCCTATTTTAGAGTCTGTACGGTATTATTAACTCACATTTACGTGGAGTAAGGGGGCGGCCAGACTGAGCGAGCGACTAAAATATAAAATAGAACAATTGGTTGTAATGAGAGGTGGCCAGACTAGAGCTGTGCGCTTGAAAGATAGAACTGGTTTTATTTTTCAAGCGCGTGCGCTCGACCCGGTACAGTCTGGTTTACAGGCGCTAGGCAATATTATTGTGTGTTTGTTCATTGAGTGTAAAACTTCTCATTTTGACATTTGTATTACTATAGGTTTAGCAACTTGCTACTAACGGCCTATTAATTGGATGTACTCCTACTTTTTTATTTTTTTATAAATACACAATATTTGTTGTAAGAATTTTCGAGGGGCAGAGATGTACCAAGTGTCTTTGACAGAGACATCTTCACTAATGAACTAGGATTAGTCTGCTAACTACGCGCTCACTCGCTCGCTCGCCCTTTTGCCCACCAGTCGCTCAGTCGCTCGCGTTCCGTCAGTCTGGCCGAACCCTAGGAATGGATATCCATCTAGAAAAGAGAGATAGAAGTAGACCCGGTGGAGATTAAAACCCCAAACTCCTTTTTAATCGGGAGTCCAATCTATTGAAAGAGCGCGATGCCCTAAACCAGCGGTTTTCAACCGGTGTAATGTAACACATTTGTGTGCCGCGTGAGTTTTAATAAAGATAAAAAAAAAAATGGATAAAAGTAGACTTTAATATATATATTAAATGATATAATTTTGGAATTTTGACTACTAATCTTTTAAACACAATCTTAGTATATATTCTTTTGCGATAAAATCTCTACCACTTAAGAACTGATGGTGTTCCTTTACAATCTTAGAGCCTTGTTCGGTGTGCCATGAGTTGAAAAAGGTTGCAAATCGTTACCTTAGACTTGGTGGCCATTGAAGCGGTTTCAACCAGTTTAAAAATAAGAACTCTTTACTGCACGCGTCGTATGCACTCCGCGTCCTTGTTTCGGATCCTGATCGCCCTGGATTTACGTGCGTCTGCTTGTAGCTCAGCGCTAGTTCTAAATATTTATTGTGTCAGTGTGCACAAAGTGTGGGAGGTAAATGGTGCTTTTTATCATTTCCATTCCCTTTAGTACTTCATTTAGTTCTCTTCGCAATCTCTCTTCGTCATGTCCATTCCATTAGTTTATCTTTTCAATAATAATCAACTTTTAAATGTCTTTATTATAGTGCTGGTCAAAAGTCACATGATCTATAACAGGCCAATGGTAAAAAGTACATAAATACTTAAATAAAAACAAAATACATAATAAAAATATAACAAAATTAGTTAAGTAATGAGATGTATGAATAATCAGCTACTACAAGATAAGGAAATTAATAGTAACTACATTGTTAAAGAGAAGAAATGAAAATCAATCGGTATTGATATCGGTTATAAAAATAAAAACTGTAGGCAGGATAATGCAAGTTTAGATATTAGAGGTGAATTATGTACTGATTAAACTAAGATAAGGGAGTTCCGTAAATAACTTTCCTGAGTTTTGCTCTTAAAACTCGATAGAACTATAATTTGCGCTATGGATACGGTTCATCTTGTAAGAGTTATTGTAAGAAAACCATTTTGGATTACAAGAGGCATGAAAAGGGGCATGCTATAGTAATAAATAAAATAATAGCAATATAGTTTATTTTAATTAGCTTTAGTGAGCTTTATTACCGTGAAAATTTCTAATTTTTATTTCGTCACGGATATTTGACTGTTGCGATTTATCGGCAGAGCAACTCGGTCTGTCATCCTCAGAAAAAAAAACTATTTCCCCTCCTTCCCCACTCCCTTCCATCCTCCACCCCTTATAGATGGTTTTGCTATAAAATGGCCTTTATTACACGATGGAAATACTCGGTCGGATTGGGTTTCCATTATTCGCAGCGAGTCGTTTTTCCTTTCAGTCAGAAGGTCCTGAATCCATCTTGAAATGCGTTGTATTCTGACAATCTGTGGTAGGTTAGACGATGTTATTAACTAAAGAAAGATTAATTTATTTTTATTTTCTCTCTCGGAAGGGAACTGTATTTATGATCGATTCATCTAAACGACAGCCGATTCGTTTTCGAATGGTCTTAAGTCGTCACACCCGCGATATGCTTGGACTACCGGTGATGGGGAGGGGGTTCGAATACCTCTCGAGTGAACTGAGGATGTGCTTTAATAAGTGGATTTTCCTCCCTCTCCACGCAAATGTGGGTACACTTTAAATTTAACCTTTATCATCCAAATACACATACATTAGCATATTTAGTATATATGCGTATAATGTGTAAATGGTTATAAGATGGAATAGTAAAATGAAATGGGCTACGAATAATAATATATTTATTATTAGCACCGCATCTTACTACCCGTTCGGGTTATACGCACTTACGCTAATGTGTAATGGTAGGGTGATGTGAGATGAAATGGAGGACCTAAGTTTAACGTGGAATCCGAACCACGATGGCGGCCTGGCATTCCCCCATTCACAAGATGTCTTGTCAGAGGTGAAGGAAGGGTTTTGGTAATCATATAAATCGTGCCGGGACCGAGGATTGAACCCCGGCCCCAGCACAAAAGTCTGACACCTTACCCCTAGACCACCAGGTCACCTCAATAATACTAGAAAATGTGTACTAAGGTTTTTAATTTCCCTTCGTATGTAGGGGGAGAGTAGAGAGGCTTTGGCGAATTATCTTTGGTTTCAGGGGGTCCGTGATTTGGGAAAGGTGGGAACCACTGATATACTGGTTTAATATAATTAGTTTATTTTTTCTTGGATGGTCTCCCACTTTTCCTTGACGTAACATTATGGTACATCTCCTCTAAAACCACTTGTAATTAAATTCGTAGAGCCCGAACAAGTAGACAGATTTTCTTACCAGTGGACATTTAAAATAAACTTTTAGAAAATATATAAATATATAATCATATTTTTGGTGGTCAACCTAAATAAATTGTTGCTATTTTATTATTATTTTTAATAGGTATTTATAATATCAAAAGTGAAAGCTACAAATCATATGACTTTAAGTATGTATAAGTGAAAGTAGTTTTCATAGTTTTCTCTATCTGTCAGATATGTCAATTTGTAAGAAAATGTGGGTATAGTAAGACACGGAACAAAAAAAAATCAAAACAGATAAATTATATCTTATGTTAAAATAGGGAATAAATTGACGCCTTGTGTTCAGACCTAATTTAATGGCTGGTATTATTTCGGTCACGAGATATACATCCTCGATGTTCTGGTTGACTTGAGGTACAAATACACAAGTACAAGCAATCGTTGATCCTAACACCCTAATAATTTTAATCTCAAATAGAAAATTACTTACTTTCCTTGATTTGAGTGTTATATCTATCATGTCACTGGGAAAGTTATTGTTTGTTTAAAAAAACTCAAATTTTATTGAAAGTTTTTACCTTTGATTGATCTTGTTCAATTTAATACTTTTTTTTTTACTAATATTGTTACCCCATTCTCTATCGACGTTAATTTGGGGAAATTTTATCTTTCTAAACATATCAATATCCACATCAGTACCCTTAAATATTGGATGCAGGCTTGGTATACCTGGGTTCAATACTCACCAGTTGCACTGACGATATTTTCACATAAAATAATTGTTATTTTCTATTGAGGCAATAAAAATGCGGTTTAAATAATATACCTCCTCTTTCTTTAATTCTACTCAGGATACCCGCCTCTGTGGCGTAGTTATCTACGCGCTTGTTTTGTGTTCAGATAGACTGCCGAGGTCGGTGAGATTGAGTTTCGTATCTGTCAGGTGATCTGAGAGTGGTGTTCATAAATGGTTTCCCCCTATACCTCCACGCAAATGCTGGTTCACTTCTATAAATTATATCTTCCCAATTCCTAACACAGTAGGTAATTAGTACTTAAGCGTGTAAGTCTAGCGGGTGCTAAATAAAAAAGATTAAAAAAATTCGAGAACTTGCGCGTTGAATTCTGAACAAATATGAGTATCCAAAAATTGTCCAAAACATTTTTGTCGTCGCGTCTCACTACCTGCTTCGTTAATACAACTTTGTACTAACTACACTAAAGTGTCATGGATGAGGAAGTATACCTACATTTGCGTGGAAGGAGGGTGGAATTTTTTTTAAAATTTAAAACACTCCTCGGTAAAATTGAGTGGTATTTAAACCCCGATCTCATCATCATCATCGGCAATCAGGTCTATCGCGAGGGTAACGCCTCAGATTATGTGGACACCGAAGTGGATCTCATCACTCGGTGACTCATACGGGCTTGTAAGAAAACATTATCTAGAGATTTGACCCTATGGAGACGTCCCCCTTAAAGATGGAAAGGTTACATAGTTACAGTCGTCATCGCTGGATGTGGGTTGTTCTTGCACTTGTATACGGGATGTTATGTAACCGAGCAGTAAATCATTGTGATGAACACCGGACCACTTAACCACAGATCATAGCTCGTTTGCTCTCGTGTTCCTCTTGATACCAAGGTCCCATTCACGGTATAGAGCGTGAAGGCTATGGAGCCTTAGACGTCGACCCAACAGACACCCTAGTCTTATCTCAGTCGGGTCCAAATTTTAAGAGGCCATCTTACGCCCGATTATCCGGGAAATTATGTACAAGACTTCGCTCGAACCAGAAAACGTATCGAAGTGTGGACTTATGCATTCTTCATTTGACAACAATGATATGGAGTTCACTTAGCGATTTTTTTTAAATAGTTTTTTTTAAATAACCGCACCAAGCCGCCTGGTTGGAGCTGTATAAAGTAAGGTACTATCATTAGGATGAGACAGGTTCTTAAGGCGGCCGCCTTGGTCATTGAGAAAGTAACAATCGCTTTCAGGCCACATGGCTTAAAATACAAGGTTTGTTGTCGTTTACTGGAACTTTTTCTCGAACCATATACTCTTTTAATCCCTTTCGTCTTTTACCTACAACCACCCTTTGCCATGTCAATAATAAAGATCTAGGAAATAAAAACCACTAAACTTCTTATCTCAAGGTAAAGAGAAATCTCGCTGCTAGCTATCAAGTATCTTAATATTTTCTTTTGTAAACCTAAATAAATTACTTATTGAGAGTGCGTATACCCGAGGGTAGTAAGACGTGTGCTAATAATAATAATAATAATAATACTTTATTGACTAAAGGAACGCTAAATATAGAGCTATTTTTTTTTATCAAGCCTCGTTTCATAGTTCCGCAAATATGCTTAAAAAGTAGTTGAAAATGAGCTAGTGTCACAGTTTCACACAATAAAAAAAACACATAGGGTTGTTAAGGAAAAAATTCCCATTGAAAGCTCTCTACTTTATTTTGGTGTGAACCATATTTTGAAATAACACATCATAGAATTAAATATTGCATTAGAGCTGAACATCTGCGCGGCAAATTCTCGCTCTCCGAAGCGGCCCCCTTAAGACGGGCATGTACTGAAATCTAATAAATCTCTCCACACATTGCAGAGAACAAAGCCTGAGATATCCCGGGGGCGACTTAGGTAATTGTTTGAGGAAAGGTTTGGTAACGATAGTTGGGTGTCGGCCGATCCCTGTGTGATGCTATACCTTCGAATGATCGGTCTTCCATTAATCTAACTTGAGGTATTGTATTCGGTTTATTTTAAAATATGACGCATGGGGTAATTTATATAAATCAATCAAGTAACCACTGAGTGCCTTTGCATGTAGTAGCATTTCATAACTAAATTATGTTAATATATTTATTTATATGTACCACGTCCTACTACCCATTCGTGCTATCCGAATTTAATCGCCTTAATGAAGTAGGAGTGAGTAATGACGAATTTTGAGAAAGCTACCCTTATTTGCCGGAAAGAGCTTGAGGAACAATTTAGAAAGATCTTAAGTACACCTGTATGGGAATCCCCTCCCCCCCTCGCCATCTCTTCGGCCTTCCTCTCACCAGTTGACGTTTAAGGCCGTTGACGCGTTATTAGTGGAATAATGCAAGTTTACTAGTATTAGCTTACTAACATGCTATTTGTGTTGACACGCATTTTTTTACTTGTATTAGTATCGCTTTTAAACATGTTTTATCACTGCGTCTCATTTCTCGTTCAGGTTATGTACACGCATATACTAATTAAGTTTATGTGTTAGGAACTATGGAGGGTTAATTTAGAATAAGAATGGGTGGCCAAATAAATTACAATTTTTCAGTAAGCGCGATTTATCATAATTAGTTGGCCTATTTAAAAAACTGTTTTATACAGACAACATAAAGTTAGTGATTAGTATGTCTCTATTTCTTAATTACTTAATACATCAAAATATATTTCAGTTGATCCCGGAAAATTATATTATTTTGCTTGATTTGTTAACTTATTTAGCATACGTGTTAAATAAAATTAAACTCAAATAAGTTAAATAAATCCCAATACAACCAAACTCGGTTGGGCATTTTTTTTAATAGGCTTAACGCAGGGTTTTTCAGTCCTGTTTTAAATGTTGGTATACTAATAACAAAATATCCTGTTAAATGCTAGCTAGGCCTAAAATATTGTTTAAAAATAATAATAAATTAATTTGTAGAGGGGTTAAAATATTAACTATCTGGTTTTCTATGAGAACGATATTATGTTTTGTATCTACTCAAGTTGCCAAAGCATTACTACAAAGTGTTTGAAGTGTATGAGCTGAACATTATTAATTAATTTGTAATAGAATTCAATTGTTGGTAAAGTTGTGCAGTTTGTTTATATATAGCATAAAAACATATATACATGATGTAATATAATAATAATATAGGCACAAATTTGATTCATGTATGAACAGATTGGTAATAATAATTACAAGTTATGATATCTTATAAAGACAAATATGATACAATCATTGAAATTATAACAAACATCTAAAAAGTTTAATACATATTAAAAATTGTGGACTTTTTATTCAAATTGCATTGAAACTATGATGATGGGATGATGGTATAATGCAAATATTACGTGTCTTGTATTATATTGGCAATTAAACAGAATAAGTTGTGATCATTTTGAAAAATATAGAATAATATGTAAAAATTGAATTTCTTCCTTATCTGTAATTCCCTGTTACTTGGATACTGCTTCAATCCCTGCAACGTTTTTAGAGCTTCGACATGTTTCGATACTACGACAGCATCATCCTCAGGTCTAATGAAAAAAAGAAAACACACCAAATGAAATTATGCCTGAAACACACCGCGTTAGCCAATAAATTTAATGAAATTTAATTGGTTGTAATATCGAGAGTTGATAATTATTATTATTAGCACCGCGTCTTACTACCCGTTCGGGTTATACGCACTTACGCTAATGTGTAATGGTAGGGTGATTGTGAGATGAAATGAAGGACCTACAGTTTAACGTGGAATCCGAACCACGGTGGAGGCCTGGCATTCCCCACATTCACAAGATGTCTTGTCAGAGGTGAATGGAAGGGTTTGGCAATAAGATAAATCTGTGCCAGGACCGAGGATTGAACCCCGGACCCCAGCACAGAAGTCAGACACCTTACCCCTAGACCGCCAGGTCACCTAAGAGTTGATAATAATGAAATATTTACCACAGTTAAAAGTTATTTAGTTGAGAGTTCCATGTTGTTTGAGAAAGGAAACCGAGTTGAGTTTAAAATTAAAGTGTTTGTATAAAGTGAGAAGAAACCATTCTAGAAGGATACCATTACAAAGTCAAAGATATTAAATATCTAGGTTGAGATTTTGTACCAAGTTATTATGGGATGAGATGGTAGATAGATAGCTTTGGAGCTTATTATAATAAATGTGCTGTAAGGATTATAAAAAGAGAATGACAAAAAGGAAATGAATATAGGGTGCAAGTTAAAACTTATAAAGATTGGTTTAAGTGTCAAGTACGGAGATTGGAAAGCTTGCCGGTGATTTCTCGTGTAAGCCGCCGGCCATTCATACCTTACTTGCCGATAACACGAATATTATTTTGCCGACACTAATCACGGTACTACTATGTTGTATTATATTTTGTGATTGCATGTAAAAATAATACACATACCACGTTGATTGGTAGGAAATAAGGGTTTGATAAAATTATTTATAACAGTTGTTTACCGATTATAAATAATATCTCTCACAAGGCGCATTTGCAATATTTACGTAACATTTTATTTTGGGCACTTCTTAAGAATATGTACACCTGATATAACTCTACAATATCCTCTAGTGCAATATTACTCGCACTCCTATCTTTATAATCTCATTTCGGTTTTCATAACATTCCACAAATAAGTGACCCCTGCACAACAAATTTTTTAGTTTGCCGCCATTTTGAATTGTCTACTTGCATTAGTAAAATTGGAAGTTGACCAACTTTTTCACTGGCAAGTGGGCTTGTTTGTTAGTAGCTTTCTTTTCCTGTTTACACGGTGCAAACTGTGCGCGCGCAGCCAAATTAGTGTACTTGCATTAGTCATATAATACCGTGTCAACGAGCCTATATCCACGTGTCTGCCATTGCGAGCACTTGTGTACTAATAAGTATTCCCTCCACTAATACATTTAAAACCATTGTTATAGATTACTTAATCTATAGGGTAATGATGAGTATGGTTGTTTTTAGAAGAGTGTACCAGCATTAGTGTGGAGGGTAGGGAAAACTACCCAGAGATATCAGTCACAGATAATTGTCTCACGAGCCAGACGTCTTTCACGTGATTACAAATGCGGATTACCACTTATTTTAATGCCACTTCCCGTGTAATGAATACATCCAAAAAGGAAAAAAAAACTTCACTTTCAGATTCCATTGACATTTTTAATTGGAGAACTGGTATTTATCTTGCACTTTCTAAACGCATGATATAAAGACATGACTTACAAACTAGATAATACAATTTATTCATAAAACAACACACTAATCCTTGGTGCCTACAGTCAGAGTCAATCATAGAAGTTACTAAAACCATTTTTATACATCCATACGTCAAGCCAAGTGATCAGCGACAGTAACCTTTGATATATAATATTCATATAATAAAATGTTAAAATATTGACCGCGAAAAAATACTTTTGTAATATTTAAAGGGTTCTTTTTACTAGAGTATCTGTATGAATCTGTGTGTAAATAAAATAGTAAATTTCTCAATCACTACCTCTGATATCGAACCAGTGTCCCTTAGGGTTCGGCCAGACTGCCAAGCGTGCGAGCGAGCGCGCGAGCGAGCGAGCGAGCGCGTAATTAGCGGACCCTAGTTAGATTATTATTAGCACCACGTCTTACTACCCGTTCGGGTTATACGCACTTACGCTAATGTGTAATGGTAGGGTTATTGTGAGATGAAATGAAGGACCTACAGTTTAACGTGGAATCCGAACCACGGTGGTGGCCTGGCATTCCCTACATTCACAAGATGTCTTGTCAGAGGTGAAGGAAGGGTTTGGAAATAAGATAAATCTGTGCCGGGACCGAGGATTGAACCCCGGCTGCCAGCACAGAAGTCTGACACCTTACCCCTAGACCACTAGGTCACCGCCCCCCACCCCTCTAGTTAGAGAAGATGTCTCTGTCAAACACACTTAGTACATCTCTGCTCCTCGAAAATTCTTACAGAAAATATTGTGTATTTATAAAAAAGAAAAAAGTAGAAGTGCATCCAATTAATAAATTGAGAAATGCGTATGGTACTGTACTGAAGTGTTTTAAAATCAGATTTGCCGCACCAGTGGCGGAATGGTGCGTTGCACTCGATAGCTTTTGACTAGGAGGCAAAGGTTCGAATCTTGGCTCAGTGAACTGAAGGTGATTTTTAAAACCTATTTATAGTTGAGGTTTTTTCATACTCTCTCCAAACTAATGGTTATTCTTATTTGTAAAGGCCTACTTTGATTATAATATTGAATTATTTTAACATATCGGGTTTACATATATACATTATATTATTTATGGTCTTACCAATTAAATGAGGCCATTATTATTATTATTATTATTATTATTAGCACCGCATCTTCCTTCCCGTTCGGGTTATATGCACTTACGCTAATGTGTAATGGTAGGGTGATTGTGAGATGAAATGAAGGACCTACAGTTTAACGTGGAATCCGAACCACGGTGGAGGCCTGGCTTTCCCCACATTCACAAGATGTCTTGCCAGAGGTGAAGGAAGGGTTTGGTAATCAGATAAATCTGTGCCGGGACCGAGGATTGAACCCCGGCCGCCAGCACAGAAGTCTGACACCTTACCCCTATACCGCCAGGTCACCGGGCCATTAATAGCAAGTGTGTTAAACCTATCACTGATAGAAAAAAGTCAAATATCATGTCAAAATGAGAAGTTTCCCCAGCACTCAATGAACCAACATACAATAATATTGCCTAGCGCCTGTAAACTAGACTGTACCGGGTCGAGCGCGCGCGCTTGAAAAATAGAACCAGTTCTATCTTTCAAGCGCGCGCGCTCAGTCGCTCGCGCGCTCGCTCCAGTGTGGCCACCCCCCATTACAACCAATGTGTTCTATTTTATATTTTAGTCACTCGCGCGCTCGCTCGCTCGCTCAGTCTGGCCGTACCCTTAGGCATATGGTCGCCTGCTCTAGCCAATTTGCCACGAGGACAAAAGCTACAGTACTTTTTAAATACATATCGTGACCCGGTGGTCTAGGGGTAAGGTGTCAGACTTCTGTGCTGGGGTCCAGGGTTCAATCCTTGGTCCCAGCACATTCATCTGATTACCAAACCCTTCCTTGACCTTTGACAAGACGTGTATTAATCACAACTTGTGAAAATGGGGAATGCCAGGCCTCCACCGTGGTTCGGATTCCACGTTAAAATGTAGGTCCTCCATTTCATCTCACAATCACCCTACCACTACACATTAGCGTAAGTGCTTATAACCCGAACGGGTAGTAAGACGCGGTGCTAAATATTATTATTACTTGTTCAGGCTATACGCATAGATGATAATTACTCTAATGGGGTAGGAATGAAGCATTTGAGAGATTATATACCTGCATTTGAGTGGAAGGAGAGTGGGAAACCGTCTAGGGAAAACCACCCTCGGTATATATGACCGGGACTCAAACCCGATATTCCCATCATCAGCAGGTTGGTCTAATACGAGAGTGACATCTTAGACCAATGTGGTGCAAACTTAGTTAGAGGAGGGCTAAATGAAGAGGGAAAAAAAATTGGTGGACCGAAGACTTTTATTAAGTTAACTTTAAAACATTTATAAATACACAATTTACTCACACGAATAAGTTGAAATATATTGAGAACACACAACAATCAGAAATATCTTATTGGTTTATTATATTTTTAAGTTTGTTCAGAAGATTTATTTGATGGGGGTTGAGATGAGTGAGACTGTGAGGAGTTGATTCTCAAGAGAGAAGACGTATGTTCATTAGTCAGTCCATTTTTAAGATTAATTTTCCTAAGTTTCATTGCTAAAAATACTTTCGCTTGAATATCAGGATGGAAACATTACCATAATATATTTTTGGGGATGATTTTCCATGTTCAGTAATGATTAGCATCATGGTGGCAATATGACTTAACAAAACGCAGCATATTTAAATTATTTATCACTTGGGCCGGATTCATCACACTGGTGGGCCATATTTGGCCCTTGGTCCGTAGTTTTCACATCCCTGCCTGAAACATTTCGGCCACTTACGATAGGGCTGCTTCAAAGAGCAAGGTTTTAACTGCGACTACATGCGCTGTAATTTTCTGCGTCAGTCAAAAAAAAAAAAAAACGCGGCAGTTTCGATGTTTTACTGCCTGAGATTAGGGCTGGTTCCATTTTTGTTTAGGATCTGGACGCTCTCCGACTCCACACGCGTTAAATAACCGCCCGCGCTTGTCCACATCGATTACATAGTTAATTTGCTTGTATAAGTTTAATTTTGAATGTCACCATAATTTTGTAAGGTGTTTATTTGTTAATTTATATAGTTTAAGTTTAGTTTATGTATGTTAATATTTAGTGTCAATCTTAATTGAATTTTGACAGCAAACTAGTTTCTAAAGCTGAAAAAATAACAATATGAAAATAAACCCATACACACATTATGAGAAGCACGCCTTCATTTGCAGTTCTGGACGAACTGCGCAGTGAAAAGGCACACGTGAAGCCATCCCACGGCTGCGTAACAGTTATTTTCCCACTTGTCCAAAAGCAGGAATCTTACTGCTCATGTAGCCAGCTCAAAATAGAAGCCATTCTAGCAGTAAACCCGCTCTTTTAAGCAGTAATTCATGCCTTTGGCGCTTTAGCCACGTTGGCCCCCCAACGTAAACATATCATTTGTGGGCTATCAAAACGGAATAAACGAACATTTTTCCGGAACAATCCGTAACAAACGAAGAACAAACGATTGCAATCATAAAAACTTGAATTTTTAAAAGTGGTGGGGGGGGGGGGGGGCAAATTCACGTACGTGCCTTAGCCTTAAGCGAGCAGAAAGCTACAGTAGCCCCATGGCTTCTTTGGTGCCGACTGACAGCTCACAGTTTGACTTCTGACAGTCACCATTTAGGTACATACCTAAATTTTGACTGTCTAAGTAACAGCTGCTAAACACATGTTTTTGCAAATCATATGGTTCGGCGTAGGGATACATAATTTTGTCTGATAACTTTTCAAAGTCGTCAGCTGTCAGCTGTGAGCTGTCGGTCAGCACCAAAGAAGCCATGTGGCTACTCTACTTACATTGGTGAGTGATGAGTGATGACTAATGATAAACTCTTTGAGTCTTGTCATCATGGTGGGAGGACCGAGTGCAATGTCACGTGGGGCAGCAAGGATAGTGGTTATTATCTCAAAGCGAGATAAAATTGCAACACCTTGCAATTACCACGACGCCACAGTCGGTATTCCATCCCCCTCCGCTCTAGGTGCTACAACAAAGAAAGTGGGAATGGTTCACCTCGGATTAGTGTCGCCGCGTTGAAACCGCTTCGCCAGTTTTGTTTTTTTAATTCCAATATACAGGTGTCCATAAAGATGTTAAGCTTGTGTCAGTCAAGGTGGCTGTTTCGGTCATCAAGAAAGTATCAATCGCTTACAGGCCACATTTTTCTATTATGTCTAAATTTATTCTCCCCTTAGCCTTTCCCCTACAACCACTCTTTGTCATGTCGATAAGAAAGAGGAGAAATAAAACTACGAAACAAGTTTTTCATAAAACCATAGATAGGTCATTGACACGCCTGGGAAAACAACAAAGCGTGGAAAGTCAGAAATTTATTGTGATAGGAAAAACTCAGGTTAAGTCAGGGAAATTTTAAAAACCCAAAATAGTTTTCAGATATTTTCGCAATAATTCACACTTTAGTGAAATCTATTAGGAAGACAAAACGAGGGGAAGCGTATCCTCATTTGCTTGAAGGGAGACTGGGAAACTATTTATTAAAGGATATAGTAAAAAAAAAAACACCTCCTTGGTACACCTTCCTGTCACTGACAAACCAGACAAGGCGTGATTCAAACCTTTGTCCACATATCCACTGTATGGGTGCCAGGTAAAAAAAAAAAGTAGATTAAGTAAAGTAGGAGATAAATTCGATGTATCAGTAAAACAATTAATGAATCGACCAGCTAAGGAAATAAAATCATCATAAATACTAGAAACGGGGTAGAAAGTTAATAAATTGGTTAACTTAGGGGGAAAAAAAACAACAAAAAACGCTCTCTTGAAAGGGTCAGAAGAATATCGAGGGACAAGGCCGTAGCTAGGTGAAAATTTTGAGGGACTAGGGTGAACACTTACATCCAAATCAGTTGGTTCAGAAAGTGAACGTTAAATACCTCAAGTAGTAATAAAAAAAATTGTAATCGTTAGGCTTTTTCTTATATTAGTCACCTTTGTTATGTTATAACTTATTTTTATTATTAATGTTGGACTTATGAGAACACTTTATAAATTCGACGATTTAATTGCACTTTATTTATAAACTGACTCAACACACTTAATTTTAAACACTCGAATCTAGAACCAGGAATTTTAATATCCTTGCACCGCATTTTACTACCCCTTGGATCGCGTCCTACTACCATTCCGGACTTTCCGCAGCTTCTCACTAATGAGGTAGGAATGAGGAAGATACAATTTAGAGGAAGTGTACTCATATTTGCGTGAAGGAAACTTGGGAACCATTTAGGAATAAAACAACCTCATGTCACCCTGGCGGGATTCGAGCTTTGAACTCGCCGTTAATCACAAGACGAACCTGCTTCGGTGGCCGCATGGGCTAAGGCGCCACTCTCGTGTTAGATTAAGACTCCCGATGACAGGGAGATCGGGGCTCGAATCCCGGTCGGGTGTACTGAAGTGTTTTTACAAAATTGTTTTCCACGCTACCACCACGCAAATGTGGGTGCACTTTCTCTAAATTCAACCTTCCTCATCCTTAACTCACTAACGTAATTATTACATATGCGTTTCACCTGAACAGGTAGTAAGACGTGGTGCTTGATAAAAATTAAGATACGAAATTGACCCTTTTGTCCACTAGCCCACTGGCGCAGAAAGTTTCAATATATTTTTGCCCTAACATTTAAAAAAGACATAACCCCGTAATATTCAACATTCGCACTGAGGCTTAATGTTTATCTTATAGCTGTCAAAATTGACACACTTGTCAAATATGACATCTTCGACACAAGGATACGAGGTAACACAAACACGAACCTAGACTGTACACTAGGGGTCGGAAACTTTTTTTGGGGCCCTGATCGACTCACAAATCTTATCAAATGTCCCACGGTTATCCATCATTTTCCCACTTTAATATTGTCTTTTTAGTTCCTCTCGACCTCTCTGAGAGAGAAGTATTATGATTGTCAAAAATAATGAACTCGATATTTTGATAATGTCGACGTTTCATGACCCGAGCAGATACCATTTTACCTATTGAGCTAAATTGGTATTTAGGGCTTTTATATAAGGTCTCCCTTCTGAGGTGATTTTGGAATTAGATCTCAAACCTTAAAACTAGGAGTAGTTACTGAAGGGTAAAAAGAGAAAAAAAATTATTATCTTCAAATACGATCTAGCCATTTTGATTAATCTTTTTATCTACACTCTTTAACGTTACAAATAAAATTGCCATTTTAATTACCTCATAAAAATGACTTTGAGGGTACTCTACAATAGCAGAAATTTAGAATTTTGATCACATCCTTAACTATTTGAGATACAAAATAGCTTATCAATGTAAAAATGTACCACTATTCTAAAAAAAAAAAAAAAAATGAAATAATATTTTTATAAAACCAATAGTTCCTGAGCCATGTGCATTTTTTTATGGGTCACTTTGAAATTGATTATGTTATTTGGTGGACATAGATATTATTTTCTCCCTCTTTCTTTAACAGTGTATATTATTTCATTTATGTTGGTTGGCGAAGTGTTTCTCCAACAATGCAGTGGGCGCAGTACACTAAATAAATCCGATTCCTGCGATCCGCCCGGTTCGGGCTAGTGGACGCTTACCTTTTAGTCGTCATTTTCGCAACAGTCTAGACTGCTGATGACGCGAAGATTGGGGTTCGAATCCCGGTCAGGTGTACTGAGGATGGTTTTACCAAAATAGTCTTCAACTATCTCTTTCACCCGCCTAGGTGGCGTAGTTAGCTAACGCGCAAGTTTCGTGTTGAGCTAGACTGTCGATGATGGAGAGATCGTGGTTCAAAACTTGCTCGGGTGAACTGGGAATGGTTTTCCACACTCCCTCCACGCAAATGCGGGTTAACTTCCTCTAAATTCAACCTTCCCAATTCCTAACCCATTAGCGTAATTAGTATTTATGTGTATAACCCGAACGTATAGTAAGACGTGGTGCTAGAAAAACTCTCTCCACAAAATGCGACTACACTAATATATTAAACCTTACTCATCTCTTAACACATTAGCATAATTATTAAATACCAGTCCAATCCGAACGGGTAGTAAGATCTACTGACGAAAAAAAAGACAAAAAAAAAGAGGAGATAAACGTAAACCTGGGTTTATTTTTAATATACGCGAGCGTTCTGTTACAGTAGCCCCATGGCTTCTTTGGTGCTGACTGACAGCTCACAGCTTTGAAACGTTACCAGACCAAATTATATATCCCTACGCCGAACCATATGATCTACAAAAACATGTCTTTAGCAGCTGTCACTTCTGACATGTCAAAATTCAGGTATATACCTAAATGTTGACTGTCAGAAGTCAGTTGTGAGCTGTCAGTCAGCACTAAAGAAGCCATGGGGCTACTTAGTTAGTGTAGACATCTCTGTAACAATCCGGGTTTTGGAGTCAAGGATGGCTTGTATTACATTACTAACAGCGTCAGATGAACGAACGTAAGTTATCCTAGCCGTTAAATATCAACAAGTTTAGTCAGAAGCCCGCATTAGTATTCTAGGAACGACATATTTGTTGAGGTCAACGTCGATAACATTTTACTAATGAGTATTATTTCATAGGTATTGGTATTATCAATGAAAATTGACAGTAGCATATCACATGATTTGCACGTATTAAAATATGAAAATGATTTTAGGAACTGTTATAACTTTAACAACGCTATTGTCTCTCTTAATAGTACTGTAAAAATTAGCCATCCAGGGTCAAATCAAAAAACCTTATTTTTGGTAATTTAATATAGTTTAAATAGTTAATATGGAGTTTAAAAATGAGCTAAAAATTGAACTAGAAGAGTTTATAATATTCATTGAAAAGAGGCAAAAAAAAAAAATCTTTTTCTGGTTTGACCTTAACCGATATAGTGGAACGGTTTTTTTTACACACAAAAAGGTATTGAATTAAATTTTGCTATACTAATAGTTTTTATGAGGTTTCAATTTTGGTTCATTTCGTTTTTACCTGAGGGTAGTATACCCTTAAGTCCCTAAAATAGAACCGAAGCCTTGAAGATTCGAATCCTGGCGAGTATTAGTCGTGTCAAGTGTATCAAAAAGTTTATGGATCACTGACTTGCGAGACCATATTTTGGCTGGTCCTTAATTCAGAACGACGTGGGCTGTGTGTTGGCACACTGACCACTAAAGTGGCCGGTTTGTCCTAATGAGGTAATTTCCTCTTTCTCCCACGCGCACTCCCAAGTTGTACATTGGTTCGTTGGTCTCTTAAGTGCCTTACCATCTGTTGGATACAGTGTTGTGGCCGACATATAATACAGGTGAAACTAATTACTTTATGATATTGACAAAATAAGATTTTAAAAGAGGAAACTTGTGAAAATATACAAAAAATATTTGCTGACAAAATTGTTTTTTTTTTTACTAAATTAATAAGTTATTTTTATTGTTGATAGTATCTATCAAAAGTGACACCAATATATAACATGACTTGACTTATGGATACATGGAAGTAGATCTAGTAACTTTTCCAGCTGTAACGAAAAGGTTTTCCTATGAATAATAATAATAATATTTAGCACCCTGTCTTACTACCCGTTGGGTTATACGTTTTAAGTACTAATTACGCCAATGGATTAGGAATTGGGAATGTTGAACTAGAGGAAGTGAACCCGCATTTGCGTGGAGGAGAGTGGAAAACCATTTAGGAAAAACCACCCCAGTTCACCCGACCGAGATTTGAACCTTGATCTCCCCGTCCTTAGCAGTCGAGCTCAACACGACAAGCGCGTTAGCCAACTACGCCACCGAAGCAGGTTTTTCCTATGAAAATGTATCTGTAAATATAGTTTAACAGCTAATTACTCCCCTTTTATGGCAAGGTATTCTAGTTTTCTTAAATGAATTAAACGTATATCAAACGGCTCTGATTGTTTTATATAATGAATTGGGGTGAGGAGGGTGGTCTAGATGAAATGCGCCTGCATTGGCTTAGAACGCGCGTCCGTCCAAGGCACCTGAAAGAAAATTTAGTAATTCGAAAGGAGCTTTTTTTAAAGTTGTTTTAGCGCCGCATCTTACTACCCGTTCAATAATACCACTTTGTACTAATTACACTAATGTATTAGGAATTAAGATGATTTAATTTAAAAGTGCACCCGAATTTGTTTGTGGGTAGAGTAGAAAACAATTTAGGAGGGAAATACCTCAGTGCGCCCGACTGGAATTGAACCCAAATCTCGCCGTCTTCAGCAATTTAGTCCTACACAAGAGCACGTGTTAGACCATACGACCACGGAAGTGGTCTCTTTTAAAAATTAGTAAATATTACTCCATTTGACTATAATAGTTTGGAATATGTCTTTTGGACTGAAACTGTGTTTATTAAAGATCCGTAGCCCGTGATTTAAAAATCTGTTATTGACTCGTTTTTGAAAGTTGGTAATGTTTTTTAAAAAGGTTCATCGCTAGCGTATATTTACATTCTAAACGGGGCATTTGAAAGGAGGCTGTCCTGGCCTAAACTTTTTTTTTTTTTTTTTAAGTTTGCTTGGCAACTGGTCGAATAAAGCTGGGGTAAAAAAGAAACTGTATGAATAAAAGAAAAGGGGATAGAGAAAAAGACGTGGTGCAATTTGCGAGCATTTTTCATAGTGACGCGGCCTGACCCAATCTCCCTTTTCTGTGTATATATTTTAATATTTATTCAAAACCCTGGTCTCTGTGAAGTTGGGCGTTGGGCCTCCCTTGTGTTTGGAGGCTATGGAGGAAGGAGTGGTATGTTTATAAATCAATCTATGATATGAGCGACGTATTGTCATCTGGGGACTATTTCTCAAAATAATATCCTGGAGCGATTCTGATAGCAAAAAAAAACCTATGCTACTATAAATCTCCTTTGTGTACGTGTGTTTGTGTGTGTGTGTGTGTGTATATATATATATATATATATATATATATATATATATTATATATACAATACACACAACTATAATGTTTAACACCAAAGTTACCATGTTTGGTTTCTTACTAACGGTTAGAAATTAAAAGAAAAGTATACCCGCATTTTCGTCAAGGTGGAGTGCCCATCCGGGAAGCTAACCCCGACCTCAAAATTTACTGGCACGCCAGGCAAGGTTGATTCTGACATCTTTGTCCACATGCCCACCATTTCCGGAAACACCTAAATTTATATTTTTTATATTTACCACCGCGTTTACTACCCGTTCGGGTTATACACTTAAGTACTGATTACGCTAATTTAAGAATTGAGATGGTTGAATTTAGAGGAAGTGAACCCACATTAGCGTGTAAGGGGAGTGGAAAACCATTTAGGAAAAAAATCAGCCTTAGGTCACCCGACCGATATTCGAACCTCGATCTCTCCGCCTTGGCAGAACACACACGCACAAAAAAAAGGCTCGTTTAGAGGAAGTTCATCCGTATTATCATTGAGAGGGACTGGGAAAAATAAAGTTAATTGATCATACGCGAAAAAATTTATCAAGATATCCCGGATGGGATTCAAACTTGGATCTGTCATCAGAAACTGATGTTATCCTTTCGGCATAGTTCGCGTGCCAACCGATACACATATATTACAGCTTTCATTGAAAGGGCCTTTTAGAAAACTAAACATTGCTTTGGGTCAAACTGATAACATTTTAATGCATTATTTACTCACCGGTAGGGCCTATTTACATTACTTACATTACATTAGGCACCCGAAAATTCATTGCCACACTTACAAAAGTACGCCACCTATCCCTGTCTTGAGCTAGTTCTATCCAGTCCATCTCATTAACCCTTTCTCTATCTTGAGAGATAGTTCTTATCCCAGTCCACACTCATTAACCCTTTCTCTATCTTGAGATAGTTCTATCCAGTCCACCTCATTAACCCTATCCCTATCTTGAGATAGTTATATCCAATCCACCTCACTAACCCTATCTCTATCTTGAGATAGTTATATCCAGTCCACCTCATTAACCCTATCCCTATCTTGAGATAGTTATATCCAGTCCACCTCACTAACCCTATCCCTATCTTGAGATAGTTCTTTCCAGTCCACCTCACTAACCCTATCCTTATCTTGAGCTAGTTCTATCCATTCCACCTCTTTACATCCTTTCTCTATCTTGAAATAGTTCTTCTATCCAGTCCACCTCTTTACACTTTATATATTTCAGGTCCATTCTAAAATTATCCTTCAATCTGCGTCTAGATCTTCTCAATAATCTCTCTCCTAGATTACTATCCCATGACTCCGCCCGGAGATACGATTGGGGGACTATTTTATCTTTTCATCAAACTCACGCCCAACGACCACCTCTATCGGCTGTTCACGACTTCTTATCCGATATATTCGCAACCATCCTTAGTATCTGAAGCTGTATCCTTTTTCCAAAGCCCATGTATGTGGTGCCGTTAGGAATAGTGGCCCAATTAGTGTTATTTAATAGTTATTAAAATACTATCAAACGTGACCGTAACAGATCACATGATTTGACGTATGAATTACTAGAACGTAGATAAAAACTTTTCTTCAAGTTTTTATTTGAATGCTTTACTAATATAATTATACAGTAGTATGGTTCTTCAGTCACCACACTTAGAATTGAACAAGGGAGTCTTAAATGCTAACACTTGACTCCCGTTACTACAAATATGAATCTGCCACAAGTAGGTCCATTATTGGACAGTAAATGGACGGCTACTGAATTATTTTATTTACAATCTTAGGTCAAAACAGGGTCATAAATACCCTATAATAGGCCTTCTCGACTACTCCATCATTGTACTTGTCAGTAAAATTAAAATAAATTGTAATTTTTTTTTTTGCACGATACATCAACTATTTTATAGCCCGTATATAAAACTTGCCTAATGGCATAGCCGGTTTTTCCACGTAACTAATACACCATGAAGGGGCAACTTAAATCGAGTTGGGACTCGCTGGTGGCTGTTGTGGGGTGTGGGGGTATCCGGTTTATATGTCGTTTAGACTAGTCTGGTGACTAAAGGGCTGAGGATCGAATACCGACCGGGTGAAAGCTTACTTTGGGAGTTTTGTTCTTAAAAGGTAATCTGTTTCCTTTTCATCATTATCTCAACACCATTAGCGTAATTGCGAACGGAAAGACAAGACAAGTAGTAGGATTGTGTGAAATCAAAACAGGTTTGGGTTTCTTGTCATAAACAAGAAAATACACTTTAGGTTTTTGTTCTTACTTTTATTGACTTATTTGGCAGGTAATTTTTACACTGGCCTACTGACAACCTTTGAATCCGGTCAAACTCCTTAGCTCGATGACTGATGATAATGTAACCTCCACGTGGTGGGTTTTTTTCCTTCGTTAAATGACGCTATGCCTTTGGGCCATGCGGTGATCTAATATTTTATGTGCAATAGGCCCCTTTAGGATCCTCCCGGGCCGACCATTTCGCTTCTAAAGTAATCTTAACCGTTGTAAAGCGATGTTCGGGGAGTATAAAGTGGTTCATGCCTAGGGTGATTCAGGATTGCGTCAAGAAGATTATTTGTCGAGGTAGTGTATGTGTACTATATTTTGTTTATAACACACTTGTGGGACTTTTAAACTTTTTGTTGTTTTCCAGTGGTTTTTTCTGGGATATTTGATTTTCCTTTCTTAACACATACCCGAACTATAAAATAACTTAATCTAAGGAAGTACGCGTAATACTACACACAGCTGCAACACAATCATTATTTCCATAGTAAAAGGAATGAAATATCGTTACTTAATTAGTCAATATATTCATCAGTACCTCAAAGGATCTCCCGGAACGGTGTTCACACTGCCTATGGGGTAAGTCTCGCAATTACCAGCTACGGGGAATTTGAGGCTCGAAATGGCGTCTAGGACACATTTTCCCGCCCTGCTGATATAGGGGCTTTAACCATTATACTACCCATCTCGTCCTACCCTCTTAGATGATTTTATAACCTACAGTAGCTCCATATCTTCTTTGGTACTGGCTGAAGCTCACAGCTGACTTCTGACGGTCAACATTTAGGTATATGTATACATTTTGACAGTCAGAAGTGACAGCTGCTAAAGACATGATTTTGCAGATAATATGGTTCGGAGTAGGGATACATAATTTGGTCTGGTAACTTTTCAAAGCCTCAGCTGTGAGCTGTCAATCAGCACCAAAGAAGCCATGGGCTATTGTATATTACCTTGTGACTATCCTCTACTGCACTATTTATTGTGTTATCTTGAGACGATGTCAATGCGCTCTAACGAGCCTTTACTGCACTAGCTACAGACAACTCTTAGTGGACTCGGTTGTAGTGAACATTCGGCTATAGTGAACCTAATTCATTTATCCCAACCCACATACATTTCAATGTGTGATAGAAAATTCGTTTATAATGAACCCTCAACTTTGGTTTTAGTGATACATACGTCAAATAAATCACAAACATGGATTTTTTATAATTGTCTTTAAAAAAAATAGAGCGTTAGGATTTATTGTTGTTTTCTAAAAAGTTTTATAACCCATTTGTGTCTGGTTTTGGAACAAAGATATCTGTGTGGTCGTGCCAACAGGAAGCGTTCGAACGTGCGTATATCTCGGAGAGGACTTTCCTTTTCTTTGTTGAAACTTAAATAAGAGAATGAGATAAATTATTTCGAAATCAAGGTGATCTGTGTGCTTTCAAACGGGTGCTGTTTTTAACGCTGTTTCGACAGGTTTACTACATTTTGAAAAATAGCCATTAATAACGGTGATAAAATTGATTATCTTTTTAAGACCAAATAACCTAGTTTATTGAATACGAAGGAAATAGAATTGAACCCTTTGAAAAATTTTATTTATGGTTTTGCGTTCGTTTAAACTTCTTGAGCGCTCTATGTATAACGTAAACACGTTTTCGCCGTGTTGCCATAAATTTGCACGATTAATTCCTCAGTAAACAAACTTCTTCTTTGGTTTTCTTGTTACAAAATAGATTAATACACTCAAATATTCAGTGTTCGTTCGATGATTTTACATGGATTTTTGAGAATCACGAATAATATACTTTATATTAAACTAATTTTTCTCCAACATCACAAATAAAAATTTTTTTTATACCACTGGTTTTAGTTAGAAAAAGTGTGTGGTGTTTCCGAGATTAGCTTCTCAGAATTCCAAAATTGGCTCGGAAACTTAGTTCACAGATAATCGATAAAAGAAAATGGTAAAAACCCAACTAGATTGAGGCACGGAAAAGCCGTAAAAAGAATAGCCCGTGCCCGAGTTTGGTGAAATCATCTACTAGAGCTAATAATATTACAATTTCCGAAAAATTTAAATTGTGCCAATTTACTGTTAATGTGAATTAAGTAATATAATTGGAGAACTGTACTAAATATATATTTTAGCACCGTGTCTTACTACCCGTTCAGGCTACAGCTTTATGTACTAACTAGATAGCTGTTGCCCGCGGCTTTGCTTGCGTGGAAGTTGATTATATACAAATACGAAAATATACATATGTATTTACAGATTAATTTAAAATATTACGTTACGTTGATGACCATAACTTGACCTCAGATCAAAAATAATGCAAGTCCGATACAAACTTTCACCCCCTTTTTTCATCCCTTATTAAATAAAATTTCCAAAATTCCTGAAACACGTATTTATTTGTTTTACGTCAATAACCGAAATACAAAATTTTGTTTGTGTAACTTTCAAAATGACGGACTTTCATACATTTTATCATCCCCTATTTTGACCCTTTTGGGGTGGAATTTTCTAAAATCCTTTCTTAGTGGGTGCCTACATAACAAAATGAATATACAGTCCGAATTTCATGCTTGTAGCCTTGATAGTTTGCGCTCGGCGATGATGAATCAGTCAGTCAGTCAGTCAGTCAGGACATGTTATTTTATAAGTATAGATTACGCTAATAGTTTTAGGGACTATGTAGATTATATGTAAAGGAAGTCGACCCGCACTTGCGTGGAAGGAGAAAGGAAAACAATTTTTGGAAAATAATCCTCGGTACACCCAACCGAGATTCGAACCTCATCTACCAGTTATTGGTAGTCTAGTCTAAGACAATAGTAGCGCGTTATACCACGCGGCCACCGAAGCGGGTTAGTAAATATTCAACTTTAGGAATATTTATACTAAAAATATATCAGCCTCTCATATATATTTACGAATTTCAAACAATGACCAACTACCACTGAGATGTACAATATATGATATTTGTTTTAATATAGCCTATATGAATTTTATATTAGTCATCGTGTCAAGGGGCTCATAGGTGTGATTATTCCTCCGGGGACCATTAAAGTCTAAACCATTTCTGAACCAACTTATTAATTCAACACACATCAAGCTTATTTTTACCCGCTTCAGTGGTTTAATAACCAAAGGTGTCGGCTACTCTCGCATTACACTCGACTGCCGATGACGGGAGTACCAGTGATCAAATCCCAGTCGGGTGAACCGAGGGTGAATTTTCAAAAAAAAAATTTTTTTTCTCCCTCACTCAAATACGGGTACACTTCCTCTAAATTCAACCTTCCTCATCTCTGCCATGTAAGCGTATAGCCCTAATGGGTAGTAAGGCACGTTTTTTTTTTTTTTTTAAAAGCCAGCGTCTTTAGAACATAAACAGTACCCAGTCCCCTTGTGAACGAGGGGGGATATTTCTATTTTATAAATGTCACAGAGACGGGAGTCGAGTCCAGCCTCGTCAGCTCGGTAGACAGCCGTGCCAAGGTGCTTGACAACGTGAGGTGAAAGTGGGTGGGATACACATGAATGGAAGTTCACTAACAGTCTGGTCCCAGGCGCGGCTAACCCCTTTTGTCCAAAACGTTTATAAATAAGATTGAAAAAAAGAAAAATCCAATCTGATAAATATGTTTACTACCTTTTGTAAACTTAAGCTCTTATTTACTGACGTCTAGGTTGAATGACCCCTTGAAGAGACTGAGGTAAGTACACATCTGGCAGGACTAAACCCTTTGTAAACAAATGACAAATCGTAAAGTATGATGAGGAAATATCTAAGAAGCTAGGTTTCACTTTGCTTTCTACCAAATTTTAAAGATTTACTACTGGTAAACCAATAATTAATTGGCTGGTATATTGAGTTAAAGTAAGCATGCTAAATCAATAACATATTTTTTTTTAAACAAATTCTGACATTCAAGATAATTTTATACATGCATCTTTTTGCTTTGGGTAATTAATTAGGGCTCTTGGATACAGAAACTATTTGTAGAGGTGTGATTTTTTTTTAGTTTGATCTATTGGCTAGCAAGTGAGTGGAGGAAACCATTTTGTAGGATCGGATTGCCGTGTTAAAATTATTATTTTTCGTTAGATTTACTTTAATTTATTTATACACGACAGCAACACTTGAAGCGACATAACAAAGTTAACACCACTCGTGTGCACGTGCCTAAATCAATGCTGCCCGACTTAGTAAACGAGGACACATTAAAAAATTACCTTCTATCTCTCTCTCTCTCTCTCTCTCACTGTTATATATATATATCTATATTAGTTATATATATAGATATATAATATCATATAGATATATATAGATATATAACATACTATAGTTTATAAACTATACATTATATATAATATTATTATATATATATATAAAACTATCATATATATATATATATAAACTATACTATATATATATAATATAAATATACTATATATATATTTATTAAACTATACATATTATATTTATATAAACTATACATATATATTATTTATATAAACTATACATATATAAATATAAAACTATATATATATATATATATAATAAACTACATATATATATTTATATAAACTATAATATATATATAAAACTATATATATATTTAATAAATCTAACATATATAAATAAAATATACTATATATACAGATAGAGATATCGATATATATGTGTTATATAGATATAGATATCGATATATATATATATAGGGTGGATATTAAAATATGGTGAAACTTTGGCCTTTAAAACTTAAAAAATTTCGTAATAAAGAACAGTCATGATGCTTATAAAAGTCATTGAAACACTAGACAAGATACAATTATTGTTTATAAATTCACCATTACTACATTTTAATATCAGCTCAGCAATTGGTTTTTTCACTTTCTAAGGTAACCATATATATATATATATATCGATGCCGATAGTTGACAATTGCAGTAAGTGTGAGAGTGATTTATCAGTCGGTGAACATTTGTATTTGAATATTATGAATTTCATCGTTGAAAAAGTGTTTCACAAAAATATGTGCTCCCGAGCATTGGGTACATCGTAAGTCCAAAGTTCCTTAATTTTGAATAACACTTTCTTGGTATTAATTTTATCTATAGCGCACTTTCTGAACTGACTGATTTTGTCAGCACACAACTTAACTTAAAATCTAGAACATATACAACATCCAACCCCCAGCCGTTAATTCATTGTGATAAGGTAAGCCCACATTTCATCAATGATATATTTTTAGCCCATGCCGGGAATTGAACCAGGGACCTTTAGCTCAGTAAACAGACACGCCACCATCTGAGCTACAATGTCAGACAGTAATTAAATATATATATTCTACTTTTTTTTTTATTCAACCAGTATAAAAGGTTCGATTGCAAATCACGCAGTTCCAGTTGAAGGTTAAGTTTTCATTGCTGAGCATGCGCTTTGAAACGAGACATCTAACGTTGATAAAATGAAATGCACTTGAAGTCGTGCTTGGGAAGATAGGTTCGCACTCGCTCATGTCTTTCGAATAGCTTTTTTTTTTTTTTTTTTTTTTTGCGGGATGTAAATCATCCATAGCCCACACACAGGATGGCCGCACAAAATCGTTCCGCGGACAGGCTGGTCTAAATAATACAGCTCATTTATTCTGGTTTTACTGGTGATAATTATATCTCAGGTTCGAATCCTGGCCGGGCGTGCTGAAAGTGACTTTCCCTAAATGATTTTCCTACTTTGCCTTCACGCAAATGCGGATACATATCTTACATTCTAACATGCTTGCTACAAACTAATTGACGTTCACCCAAATGGGTAGTAAGACGTGTGGGGGGAAAAAATAAACAGATGAAGATACATAAAGTGGTTCGTTTGTCGTTTTGGAAACTACATATTTATTTTTTATATCTTCTTGAATGTTCATATTTTAGAGAAAACATAAGAGAATTAACACTATAGCACTAAGTTGTAAATCAAAGCGTTGCGAGATCTTAGCATGTGGTCACGAAGTTTAAGGCGTAAGTATTGCAATAGATTGGATTAGAAGACTCGGTGCATTAGGAACATCTTTCAAACATTTGATATATCACTTTTTTTTAATCATCTCTCCACTGTAATGTGGGTGCACTTCCTCTAAACTACCTTTCTCTTCCGTATTCTTAAGATTAATTCGCTACTAGCCCTATTGGTAAGAGTAATAATGTAAAAAAATTCTAATTCCTATTTTTCGGGTCAGATCCATACTTGCAACATTGTCACAAATAATCATTTATATATAGAATTAGTTTTTTACTATCTTTCACCCCTATAATAGAGAAAGTATTGTGAACTTCAAAAAATGTGGCGCTCAAGATTTTGATTAGTCTTTCATTGATTAAAAATAAATCATTATTTTTAATTTACTAAGCAAATCTCAACCATTTTTGAATATTTATCATTAGCATAGTGGTTTTTATTAAAAGCAACTTTTTAAGGTGGGAAAAATGTGTTGGTCAGATTCTTAATGCGTGCAATAAATATCAATTGTCGAGATTACTGTGCGTGGAAAATTAAACGTTTTGTTCTAAAAATCTTTTTTAAATCATGATCCTAACTACTAGAGCTACCATTAAAACTGTCGGGAGTTGAGACGCAACCCAACTAACACGCCCGATTTATTACCAACAAGTGGTCTCTTAATATTTTCTCCTTTTACACGAACTCAAGTGTAACATTTTACACACCAGGGATTAAAAATATGGACGTGGTGGTATGAAATCTAATACATTTCTTTTTCTTTTGCTTACAGGTAGGTGGATCCAAAAAGTGTTCTACTCGAAGTTGCAATGTTGTTCTCTTGGTCTGGAGATAATCATTAAAGGGGTATGTAATATAAGCAACTAGAGTAGCCCCATGGCTTCTTTGGTACTGACTGACAACTCACAGCTGACTTCTGACAGTCAACATATAGGTATATGCCAAAAAATTTACTGTCAGAAGTGACAGCTGCTAAACACATGTTTTTGCAGATCATACGATTCGGCATAGGATACATAATTTGGTCTGATAACTTTTCAAAGCCGTCAGCTTTCACTGAGAGCTGTCAGTCAGCCCCAAAGAAGCTATGAGGCTGCTGTACGTACGGTTACTACGATTGCCTCTTTAATTGTGTACACGGTGACCTGGTGGTCTAGGGGTAAGGTGTCAGACTTCTGTGCTGGCGGCTGGGGTTCTATCCTCGGTCCCGGTAAAGATTTATCTGATTACCAAACCCTTCCTTCACCTCTGACAAGACATCTTGTGAATGTGGGGAATGCCAGGCCTCCACCGTGGTTCGTATTCCACGTTAAACTGTAGGTCCTTCCATTTCATCTCACAATCACCCTACCATTACACATTAGCGTAAGTGCGTATAACCCGAATGGGTAGTAAGACGCGGTGCTATAAAAATAATAATTGTGTACACACTGTTGCAATATAAGCTCGTACCTCTCGTAAAAATAAGGTAATACTAATAATGATACTTAGCATCGCGTCATACTACCTGTTCGTGTATACGCTTAAGTACTTATTATTATTATTATTATTATTATTATATATTATTATTATTATTATTAAGCACCGCGTCTTACTACCCGTTCGGGTTATACGCACTTACGCTAATGTATAATGGTAGGGTGATTGTGAGATGAAATTTAAGGACCTACAGTTTAACGTGGAATCCGAACCACGGTGGTGGCCTTGCATTCCCCACAAAGTACTAATTACTCTAACGAGTAAGGAATTGGTTAGGTTGAATATAGAGGAAGTGAACCCGCATTCACGTGGAGGAAGAGTGAAAATCCATTTTGGGAAATAACCTCCATTTCACCCGAGTGAGATTCGAGCCTGGATCTCCCCGTCCTCGGCAGTCTAGCTCAACACGAAGCTAGCGCATCAGCTAACAACGCCATTGAGGCGGGTGAAACATTAGAAGCATGTCATTATATGCATGCACAGTCCAGTTTGTATATGTGTAGTCTTACAGCTAGAAAATTTTACTTATGCTACTTTCACGCTTATATATGTGATCTGCAGCTGTCCCTATTGATATATATATAATACCACTTTATAATAAATATTATAATATTACTGATGGATTAGTCCAATGTTTTCATGTTGGCTCCAATAAAACTTGGACTATATTATACTGTATATGTTAGGAGGAACTGTCTTCTTCACAACGTCATATAAGGCAAGGTTAAGGGAAAGAGGAGCTTAGAAAGGAGCGGGATTTAAATATTTAATGACTTGAAGGAAAGAAGAAAATTCCGAAAGTTAAGGGCAGAGGCTAGGGCGCATTGTTGGTCTAATTTCACTGACATTAGGATTTTGCATGTATTAGGACAGAACACATAATAATAAATGTATTTATTTACACCTATGAAAGACTAGTAGCTCAAGAAAGGGATATATGGCGACTTCTAATGCATAGTGAGTAAGTAATATAACTACTATATATTTATATATATATATATAAAAAACTACTTTTATATATATATATATATTTATATATATATATATAACTACTTTTATATATATATGATTTACACACACGATATATATAATATATATAATATATATATATATATTATATATATATATATTATATAAGAATATATTTTGTGAGCCGTGTCTTAGTGACCTTTTGAGCTAGCCGCTGATTTGCACCAAAGAGTAAGAGGTATAGATGAATAAGGTAGAGTTTAAAAGAAATGTAGCTACTTAGCTACTTAAGTTTTCGTGTAGGGAGATTAAGAAAATATTTAGGGGAAACCAACAGTCGGAATTTCAACCTAAATCTTTCAGTCAACAGCAGTCCTTTATTTTTCGAGACTGATTCTTTAGACTATGCAACCACCAATGCGGGTGCAAATATCACATGGAAATGATAACTTTGATAATTGTGGCTAACTAAAATATTTTTTTTTATAGTTTAGACACCCTTTTGCCAAAATGGTAGGTAAAAATATCGTAAAAACATATAAACCAGAACGTTTGTTTTGAGCGAATACTTGTGCAAAATTTTGAGTTAAAATCCGCTTATTTTTTTTAAACGTTTTAAAGGAGACAAATCCCCCACTGATTTTAATTTTCATTAATAAGCTTCATTGCCAGTGTGTTGGTTGGCAAGGTTGTGGGGGAGGGGTGGTGGGTGGGAAGGGCTTAACCTACTTGAGGCCAGAGCTAGATAGTTAATTTACTCTTTTGTATAAAGGACAAACCCGATTTACTATTAGACAATTTTGGTCTCCTCTTAAATTCAACCAGAGACCTGTCAGTAGCATCATTTTAGATAGTGAAAGAGTAATAATATATTTATTATTATATTATTATTATTATTACTACTACTAGCACCGTGTCTTACTATCCGTTCGGGTTGTACGCACTTACGCTAATGTGTAATGGTAGGATGATTGTGAGATGAAATGAAGGACCTACAGTTTAACGTGGAATCCGAACCATGGTGGAGGCCTGGCACTCCACACATTCACAAGTTGTGATTAATACACTTCTTGTCAGAGGTGAAGGAAGGGTTTGGCAATCAGATAAATCTATGCTGGGACCGAGGATTGAACCCCGGACCCCTATCACAGAAGTCTGACACCTTACCTATCAGTAGTTAGACCTGCTTCCGGCTGAATTAAAAGTGTAAGACCAAAATGCCAGAGGCTTGTTTCTATATTTCTATGTAAAACGGTGGGAAGGGGGGGGGGGGGTCTCGTTTGTGGGACCTTAACGCTCTCCACCAGGCCAGGGCACACATGTCATATGTAATTGGTGGGAGGGGTAGAAGGTTTAGAACAACTCTGGAAGACAGTAGGCGTATTTCTTACGACAGCATTTGGTACTTTATCCTTCGAGATTCATTTTAGCAACGTCAATTTATCTTCTTTCTGTGATGTCCTGTGCGCGTGCTCTTAGGATTATAAGCTAAACATCTCCACAACAAATAGGGTAGCGACGATGGACTGAAGCCATTGCTTCGACAACGCACGGTAGTATCCGTCGGTGATCTCATTCCGTTTCGGGTGATACGAATTTATTTTTAGAACGGACATGTCTGGCCGTAGCAACATTGTGTAATCTCATTTGCTGATTTATAATTTAATGCTCTAGGAACAGTGGTGTTAAGGAAGTGTTACTTAAGTGTCTTTTCCCCAAAGGAAATCTTATGTTGGTGTTGAAGATGAAAATTTCCCGGGATTTTTTTTTTTTGCAGTGGTGGCTTGCGGTAGGGGGGCTTAAATGGTAAAAGTGGCACCTAAAGCCTATTATACTTGAAAATATAGTGTTTTAAGGGTTGCAAGAATGGTGAAGAGGATAGGGAGGGGGGGGGAGCAGGTTGTATATAGGATGCACGTAAGATAAGGGGGGGGGGACATGTTGGGCCAACCTTTACATTATTTTAATTAACTTATTGATGATAAAAAAAAATTGTATGAGTTATGAGCATAGCGGGTCTACAAAGGCTCATATTAATTTTGTTTCCTTAGTAAATTTTTTCTAGCACCGCATCTTACTAACCGTTCGGGTTATACGCTTATATACAAATTACGCTAATGTGTTAGTGAGGAGGTTGGTTGAATTGAGAGGAATTGCACCCAATAGAGTAGAAAACTATTTAGGAATACTGCCCTAAGTGCACCAAACAAGGATAGAACACAGAGCTCCCTATCATTGGCAGTATAGTCTATTGCGAAAGTATTGCGTTTGACCGTGTGGTCACCTAAGCTCGTTTGATTATGTTTTTGGTGTTAACGCTCTTAGGAGAAATTAATGTTAAGTATACGCGTTGACATTTGGGGGTATCTTTATCTTGATTAAATTAGTTCCATTATGGCACTAAAGTAAGTTTCAAGAAACTGTCCTGTGTTTTGCTATTAAAAATAATAAATTTAACATCTATTTCAAAATCACGCTGTGATCTTAGTGCAATTTTAAAGATTTCATAAATTTTAACTTCTTTTTCTCTAATTAATGCTAAGTCTTTTTTTTACATTTAAGGACGAGTATTTAAAATAAAGATGAGTCCTTTGTTTTAATGAGACGTTTCATTCTACTCCCCCTAATCCATGAAAAGGATCTGTGGCTGGGTAAAAGGCACGCCCTCCCACCCTCCCTCCTGGTGAGCGTTTAGAAAACAAACAGTGGGGATGAGTGCGATGTGACGTCACAGGACTGATCGGTCTGGATAAGGAATGGTCAGCGTCCTATTTCTTTTCGCGGCGTCTCCTTCATCGCCTCTCATAACCTTACGCGCCGAATGATGGATCGCGAGAATTCTGCATGTCTCTCTTTTATTGGTAAGCTTGTTGATGATGAGAGAGTATTTCTTGTAATTGTCTAGCTTCTCTCTCCCTCCCTCTCTCTCTCTCCCTCCCTCTCTCTCTCATATATATATATATATTATATATATATATATATATATATATATCCTTGTAATATTCTCTCTCTATATAAAATGCATCCTTATAATATTCTCTCTCTCTCTCTCTCTCTCTCTCTATATATATATATATATATATATATATATATATATATTTGTAGTATTCTCTCTATATATAAAATAATTCTTATTTATTCTATCTCTCTCTTTATATATAATATTCTCTTCTCTATCTCTCTCTTTATATATATAATATTCTCTTTCTCTATCTCTCTCTTTATATATATCTTTGTAATATTCTCTCTATATAAAATATATCCCAGTAATCCTATCTATCTTTAACTATATATACATACAGTAGACTCTGGTTATAAAGAACCTCTACGGACATAATATAATCTATTTTTTCGCCATGTCCGAAGTTCACTAAAACCGATTTTCTTTTAAATTTGAAAGTAGTGGCTTAGTGACAAACCAAATAAGAGGTCAAATACAATCACTCTTTATTGAAATCTATTAAATAATCTTTTAAAAAAATCGGTTATATGCTGCGTTTAACTGTTTACTTTTTAAGTTAATATATTGTTAATATATTGATTGATATATTGGGGAATGCCAGGCCTCCACCGTGGTTCGGATTCCACGTTAAACTGTAGGTCCTTCATTTCATCTCACAATCACCCTACCATTACACATTAGCGTAAGTGCGTATAACCCGAACGGGTAGTAAGACGCGGTGCTAATAATAATAATGATTGATATATTGATTGTGTGTGTGCGTGTGTATATTATATATATATATATGTATACATACATACATACATACATACACACACACACACACACGTATACAAGCCCAAGTTTGGGGTGGAGTTTGAAATTTATATTCTTTTGAATCTTTTAATATAAAATCATATCCATAAGGTTGAGAGGATTCGAAGCCTCAACGATAGATTCCTTATATGTATGTAGAGGGATTTAGTAAAAGACTTTGGTTATAGAGGGAATATAGGAGAAAGGGCTGGAAAAGGTTAGTCTATTTTAATAATATGCGATATTACTCAACGTGCTTCCATTTTCTAGGTGCTTCATATAGTCATGTTGTTTAAGGTTCTAGGTTTACATTAAACTGGTAATATTTGGCTGTCTAACTTCATCATAACCACGTAATTTGATTTTTTAAACGTTCTTTTCTGTTTTCAAAATTAAGATTTTTTTTGGAAAATTCGAAGATTTTATTTTGAGAGTTTAGGGTAATCCTGTATATTATTTGCATCAACATGATAAAGGGAAAGTTTTTATTTAAATACATCAGAATTTGTCTGTAAAGAGGATGGAAAACAATACTGTTTTAAAAATAACCACAAATGTACCTTGATAAGGATTCTTATTCCCGCCTTTCGGGTAAGAGAAAGGAGGGTTAGCCACTACTACAAAACCAATCCTACCAGTACATCTCAATTTTTTTTTAATTCTCGTACTTCCCTTTAAGTATATGTTGATATATATTATATCTTGTTAATTTTCTTGTGAACTCAATTTTAATGACCTTATAAAAACAAAACATAAATTTATTCAGAAGATATATGTCTATTCTTGTGTTCATAGGCCATAGTGTTTTTTCAAGGTCTGTTTATGTTTTAACGCTCGCTAACTGGCTACCCCTTGTTACAGTCTGCTCCGCGTCGCTTCATTGGTTGCATGTTTTCAGACGGGTAATGATGGTTTGCGTTGAATATTGAGACAATTATTGATCAAATAATTTTAACCTAATTGGCTAAAATAATTAAAATTAAATAAAAATAAAGATTTACAATTTTTTATTTCCTCAACAGATTTTCTAAATCACTTGACTGTTTAAAATTTGAAATAAAATGGCCAAGTTTTTGGTAGTATTAGTGATATTTAAATAGTTTAAGATTAGACAACCCTTGTAACCCAAAATGTAAGGGCATATCGTTATATTTTAGCAATTTAATGCTGGTATTTGTCAAGGACATAAGTTTTTTTTAGCAAAAATATCACTAAAATAATATTAAAAATAACTGCACCAAAGTTACATTATTTAAACAGTTTTTTCAAACACATATCTTACAGTAATAGAACCCGGACCTCCCGGTCTAAATCAGGTATATCTGTCTTTCTACACTTTTGGAGACGTTCGAATTATATGGACTTTAAAAATGTTATTAAAAATACAAGTTAAAACAATTATGTAATTTATCTTGCTTTTATAAAGTTAATGTTTTAATATTGTTTAAAAAGATCTCAATAAAATTTAACCAAGGACTATTTTTATATTTAAAAGTATGGTTTCGATATTAACACAACGAAATATTATTTAATAAATTGGTTATTGATTTAAATTGAATAATGTGATTGTAGTTTATTTGGCAATGTTAAGTTTAAAAGTTAAGAAATATTATGTTTGGTTTGATGGTGTTAATGGTAAAGCAATAATAGAATAATATTGTGATAGTTTAATTAAAAATTATATAGATATTAACACGTTCTGGTAGAGAGAGGATATTCAGCAGTCATCTAATTTACAAGTCGTACCCCGCATCGGTGGATAAGCGCACTAAATGCCAAACTCGTCTAATCTCTTTTGTCGGTGCTGGGAATGTTAGTGTTGAAATGTATTGAGGGTGGGTTTCCATAAATTTTCACCCTCTCTTCCTTCACAGAAATGTGAGTACATTTCCTCTAAATATATGTTACTCTTCCTTGGTCCATTAACGTAAATGAGTGTACCCTGGATGGTTAAGACAAGATGTAAAAAAAAAATCACTAATTACCAACTTCGATGGGGGGTGTTTAGTAAAATAAAATATATTAAAAGCAACATACAACGTAATCGCACTCGCTTCGACTGTAGAATTGTCATTCCTAAACCACGTAACGCTTTTTCTTACCCCCCTCGCCCCCGTGTAACTCCAAGTATACTTTTACCCTAAACCCCGTCCCACAGCCTGTGTTACGTAACTTTACACATCAAGGGTGAATCTTATTATTTCATAGGGAAGTTTTTGTGACACTAAAAGAGAGACTCACATTTTATAACACAATTTAGACCCTACTTTATTTATTTATGGTCTACCCGAACATTTAGAAGATTATTGGTAAAATAAACAACATTATTTAAAATGATTAAACAACATTAGAATTAACCCTTCCTTCACCTCTGACAAGACGTTTAATAATCACAACTTGTGAATGTGTGGGATGTCAGGCCTCCACTGTGGTTCGGATCCCACGTTAAACTGTAGGTCCTTCATTTCATCTCACAATCACCCTACCATTACGCATTAGCGTAAGTGCATATAGCCCGAACGAGTTGTAAGACGCGGTGATAATAATAATAATAATAATAATAATAATAATAGAATTAAAGTATAAGATCTGTGTTACGTAACATTGATGTACCCACCCTCCCTCCATGTGACACCATGCAGACATTACATCTCCCTCCCTCTCTCAACAGCGTTACGTGGCATATGAATTACCCTTAAACGATCACACTCACAACAGACTAGATTGCTGATGATAGAGACGGGTCTTGAATCCCATCCCGGTGTACTGAGTTTTTTTTTTTCATAAATGGTTTTTAATTCTTCCTCTGCGCAAATACGTGTAAATTTTTTTTCTGAACTTTACCTGCTTCCTCCGATCTAACTCATTAGCGTAATTAGTACAAACTGAATAGGTAGTGTTTAGAAACTATAAACTTGGCAACACCTCAACAAGGAATGTTTCAGTGAACCTCTATCTAAAGACCTGCCGTAAAAGCACGTTTCAGCACTTAAACTAAAGAGTAGATTAAAAAAAAATGTTTTTTCACTACATCATTCTTTCGACATTCGTATCAGTGACCGTGTCGAACCCGGGCTATTGTGCGAATTATGTGTGTTTGTGCGGCCATTCCTTCATATATTATTATTATTATTGTCGAAGTGTTAGGAAAGAAAATTGTTGGGAGGCGGGGGGGAAAGGGGGCAGTTGACCCTTTCTTGACTATCAATTTTTTTTGCTCAAAGATATACATTATTGGTGTCGTTCTCTAAATATTTTCATTGCTTTATAAAAAAAACTAGCGGAAGCATCTGGCGTCACCCCTGGCAACGCTATATTTTGCTTCAAAAAGAAAGAAAAAAATCTCTTATTTATTCCGAACCAGTTTTTAATCTATTAAACAAAAACTAATCCTAATATTAAAATTCCATCTTTTAGCTGCCCATGTTCGTGTACAGAGGCAAGTAATTTTTTTAGTTTAAACCCTTTGATTGCGGAAGTTATCGTGCATCGCTCATGACAGACAAACTCTTCATTTTATTAATAAATATAATATAATATTTATTGAATGCTATGAATGATTTGTTAGTAAAACAGCCACCAACTTTAGTAACACGTTAAAGATTTTCTTAAAACAACGGCCATTTTAATAAAGGTCCTCATCATTGTCTATTTTATAACAAAGTATGTTTTTAGAACCGCGTCTTACTTTACTATCTGTTTGTGTTAAACGGGTATGTATAAATTACGATAATATACTAGGGATGAGAAAGGTCGAATTTAGAGGAATTATAGCCTTATTTGTGTGGAGGGAGAGTGGAAAAACCTCTTCAATACACCTAACTAAGATTCTAACCCCGATCTCCCTGTCATCGATAGTCGACTCTATTGCTAGAGCGACGCCGTATACAATGTGGTCACAGAAGCAGGTTGCTACTAATTATTATAACATTTGTACTGAAGTGTTAGTAAGAAGTTATTAGCAACCAGCTTCTTATATTAATTTAAAATTTAAATTCATTCCTGTTTCTGTACGGAGTTTTTCATGCCTGATTGACTTTTGAAACTAATTGTTCTATTAGTTATTATTTGACTTGATGTAACTCAATGTTACCTTACAATAATGAGTTTAAGTAAATAGTTATTTGCTTTAACTATAGGTTTCTCCCTTCTTCTATTATTTTACCTCTATCTACTCTATTTCTCATTTATTTAGTATTATGCACATGGCATACCAAAATAAAATATTAGTCTAATAGATATGTTTTGTACTGATTTATCTAAAAAAAAGTCATTTATAAGTAACAGTGCTATGAAGAGGAATTAAGTAACTGTGTACTCAAAATGCCAAAATAAGAACATTTTAAAGCATTTAAAAATAAATATAAGGCAGCTATTATTGACACATAAGGTTGTTGTTATAATCTTGTGGATATTAAAAAAGTCCTATTCTCATAACATATGGGTTGGCGTATCAAGACATTAGATTATGCTTAGTAACATTAATTTAACTGTTCGCCATAATTCCCTTGGTTTGTCCAGCCAAACTATGAAGAATAGGGCAACGTGGAGTGTGTTAAGCCAAAAGTTACAATAAACCGGTAAATTAGCATGGCTTTTACAAATAAACAAGGCCTGACCATAGAGTAAATAACAAATGCCATTAAAACCTCGTGAAAACAACCGGCCGGACCCGACGTGTGTGTGGTTAACTGAATCATACTGTGTGGCGTTTTACTTTGTGTTTTACTTGGCGGCCGGACCATAAAATATTCGTTGAGGGTGAAATGGGAAAGATTGGGCGTCCATCAACACAGTATTTTGATTTAACGTGTTCATTTTCTAAACTGGTGATGTGGCAGACTACGACTTGCAGAAAACCAAACCCAACGGAACATAAACACATGAGGGACTTTGTATGCCATGAATACGTCTTTTTAGAACAATTTCTCACCAAGCTATTCCATTTCTATTGTTTATATGTGTGCGGCTGCAGAGGCGGTTGTGCCTTTTACTTCTGAAGCCAAGACTAGCGTTGGAATTTTTTTTAAATTTGTGCACACCTATCTTTTAAATGGTTCGTCAGGCACAATGTGTTTTTTGTGTTGAAGTACAGCTTTCGTATTTAAAAAAAATTACAAATGGATCCGCTCTCCGCATAGGTAAGCTGCATCAAAACTATATAAAATTCCTGTTTACATGATCTAGCCTGATCGCTCATAAACAATAATTGACAAACAAAATAGACCAAAAGAACATAAAACATGAGTCAGCATCAAACTCACTTAACCTCTTAAACCCTAATATAGTTAATTATAAATTCACTCAAAACAATCGCTCTATGAGATACAGTAATAATTTTATATCAACTTGACACAAACACATCGAATAATCCACCTAGTAAACTAATACTAACTCAAATATAATCCTAAATTTAACCAGAATACCCCTGGTTCCACCCCCTTGCACTACATTCTTGGAAAAAACTGTTTTAAAAATATTGTGGGTAGCTACAACATTTATATCATTATTATTAGCACCGCGTCTTACTGCCCGTTCGGGTTATACACACTTACGCTAATGTGTAATGTTAGGGTGATTGTGAGGTAAAATGAAGGACCAAAAGTTTAACCTGGAATCCGAACCATGGTGGAGACCTGGCATTACAAACATTCACAAGTTGTGATTAATACACGTCTTGTCAGAGGTGAAGGAAGGGTTTGGCAATCAGATAAATCTGTGCCGGGACCGAGGATTAAACCCCGGACCCTCTGTACAGAAGTCTGAAACCTTACCCCTAAAGCGCCAGGTCACCTAAACCTTTATATAACAAGTGTGTCAAGTTTCAGCTCATTACCTTTTCGGGAGGTTTTAGAAAAACTTTGGAAAGACACAACACAATAAAAATGGTCTCTATAATAAAGATAGGCCCTACTTTAAAAAATTACATAACCATTACAAGGTCTTATTTAAAGACGCTTGAATACATTCTGTTTGTTTTTTTCACATCCTAATATGTATTTGTCTTTTTATTTATCACAATGTGAACTATCAGACTAATAAAAGTGATTTTTTTTTTTTTTTCAAAATATCACCTGTGCGTGGCTTCCTTATAGTGCTAACTCCTGTGCGTTTCAGCAGATGATCTTTATTAAACACTTTTTTTTAAAAAAAAGGGATTTTTGAAACTGGTGATGTACACTTCGGTTACCCCAAATGGCGAGAAGCTTTGCTAGTTGGGTTAAACTATGGTTAAACCTATAATATAGGGTCATACCGAAGTCCAATAAGATAGGACGGCTGTCTTTAATGGTAAACTGAGTGTAATAAGTCTAAAATAAAACTGTTTGTAAAAAAAAGATTTTGGAATACACCATCTCCGTTTGTAGGTAGCCCTAAGGATGACCATTCCAGTCTTTTTAATTCTCAACCTCCCACACTAGTGGTTACAGGATCTACTTCACTCCGCAGTGTATTGAGTTGCCACTGATGAGATACCGGTTCTTATCTCGGTTGGGTCCAACAGGGGTTGGTTTCTTCATGTTATTGATAAGATTATTTTACCCAATCCCTCTCCAATCTTCCTTCTTCATCAAATACTCTTTTAATAAAGCCATCAATAATCTTGTTGAATACACGTAAAAAAAAATCTCCATTGATAACTCTAAATCTTTGTTTCACTTCTAAAATCCCTGGGACGTAAGTATTGGTTTGTATTCATATCGATACTGGTCTTGTTTCGCGCCCATTTTCAGGAAAGTGGCAATACCATTCTCTCCACCCTTAGCTGTTACGATTGGTCATCGTGCTTATAAGGGTATGTCTATCGGCGGGTCGTTCCAACCCTAACGGTGAGAGTCCGAGGCATGTGCGTCGGATGGCGCACTGCGTCCATTCTTTCTCCGACGTCCACCTGTGGCCGAATATACCGGATTCTTGTTGCGTACAGATATCTGGTCACGTACGTAAAAAAATAAAAGAAAGGTGGGGGAGGGAACTTTGTTTCGAGTTAAAGGGTAGAATTGTGAGGGGGGAAAATGTAGGGAGGAGGGGTAGAAAAGATGAAGTGGTAGAAAAGGCTTTTGGCACGAAATAGGCTGTAGGGAATGTTGGTAAAATGTTGGTAGCATACATTGTAAGCACGTGCAGACATGCTGTTCGCAAGGAATTGAGAAAAGCGGGAGGGAGAAAATCTTGTTGTTGGGTAAATCGCTGGTATTTGTGTGTGTGTGTGGTCGTGCTAAAATGAACTATAACTTGAGGGAGGGGGGATTAGTTTATAAATCTCCGCTGTCATATGATGGAGATAGATAACCCTCTTCAATAGGTAGTTTGTATCGATATCACTAATATAGCGAGGTGACAGTTCTTTGAAATATTGAAACTGGCAACTAGTTTATTCGACATCAAAGTAGGACCCACATCGGTTACCGAATGGTCTAGGGCAGTTTTGGCTAAATTATTATCCACGAGCTGTTGTGGTCCGTCACAAATTTGTATCCGGTCCGCGAGCTATAGCTTTGTATCTATCAAAATAATGTTTGCTTAAAATACCTGAGTTAAAAAAAAATATTCCTATGAAAGTATGTAATTTTCTATCAAACACAAATAAACGTGTGAACTTAAACCTGAGATGATAGACCTGCAGTGTAATTCAATTCTAAGAAAATGACATCACTTCGAAGAACTATGTAGGCTAGTTTTTATAATTCTCTCGACTGTGACGAAATAGAAAACATTCAAGATTTTGCTTGAAAATGCTGGTTATTTTTGTACCAACTTAAACACACACATATATATCTATATATATACATAAATACATACATATGTGTGTGTGAACAAGTATTATTTATAATTTCAATAAAAAACGCGTTATGATCAATGGGAATTTACAAGGAGTTATGAGAATCTCAACTAAAATATATACACCTGACGTTAAAGAAATTATTAATTATATGAACAAACTTCATTAATTTCACTAAGCTGTGTGTTTTATTCGAGAGTCAATTACTTTAGCTTTTATACTGTCTATATAACTTTTTATATATAATAAATTGCACCTACTGTAATACAATATTTTATTTGGTGGCCCGTTATTGTTTTTAGATTCTTAATGTGTCTCTCCAGTTAAAAAAACTCAGATCAGGTTTAAGGCGTCATTCTTGCAATATACTTGACTGCCAATGACTTGAGGGATCGTGGTTCATTCAAATACCTCTTAGATGTGTTTAGGGTAGTTTTTACAAAATAAGTTTTCCAAACTTCTTCGGTGTTAATTCGAGTATAATTCCTATAAATTCAACCTTCTTCATCCCTGACACATTATAATAATTAGTAGGGCCTATATATGCGTATAATCTGAACAGGAAGTATGAACAGACGTTTTTATAAGCTTACAGTAGCCTCATGGCTTCTTTGGTGTTGACTGGCTCACAGCTGACTTCTGACAGTCAACATTCAGGCATATACCTAAATTTTAACTGTCAGAAGTGACAGCTGCTAAACACATGTTTTTGCAGATCATATGGCTCGGCGTAGGGATACATAATTAGGTCTGGTAACTTTTCAAAGCCATCAGCTGTCAGTCAGCGCCAAAGAAGCCATGAGGCTACTGTACATAGGGGTACAGGTAGCCTATTGTACAATTGAGAGTCTTTCAAGATGTTGAGGAATTTTTTTTTTAATATTCTACAGTGTGTAGTCTGGGGTTCAATCCTCGGTCCAGGCACAGATTTATCTGATTGTCAAACCCTTCCTTCATCTCTGACTAGACGTGTATTAATCACATCTTGTGAATGTGTGGAATTCCAGGCCTCCGCCGTGGTTCTGATTCCACGTTAAACTGTATGTCCTCCATTTCATCTCACAATCACCCTACCATTACACATTAGCGTAAGTGCGTATAACCCGAACGCTTAGTAAGATGCGGAGCTAATAATAATAATAATAATAATAATAATAATATAGTGTGTGCTATTTCTTTAAGTCTTATATCCAGGCCTACTTCGTCATCGTATTATTTAATTATCTTAAATATATTGTAGTTATTGGCTTTTTTTTTAACATGTAAAAAAATTCACGATAGGGTGCTAAATTAACTTAAAACCTTTTGAAATTGTTTTTCAATAACATTTATTACTAACTTTGGTGCATATCTTTTCATACATATATAGCGCGCCACTAACAAATGTTAAAATGTTGTAATAATAATACAAAATAAGCTACAATAAATTTGCCTTTCTCTTTATGGAACTTAAAAAAAGTCTACTATGAATTCTAAAATTTCAAAATGTGTCTTTTATCGCCTGATTATCCGCGTCTTATATCTGTTTGAGCTATCTTTATTTTGACATTGGTGGGGTCAGGACATGGTAGATATAGATAAAATGTACCGCATTTGTTCAAAGGAAGATTGGGATACCGCTTGGGGGTGGAGGGTTAATGACCTATTTTGGGATTCAAGTGCCGATCTTCTAGTAATAGACAAATCAAAAAATACAAGACTGACACCTTTACCACCCAAATGTTCACAGGTACAAATAAGATAAAGTTTGCATTGAGAATGAAAGCTTTTTACTGGCGATTTTTTTCGGTAACAGTTTCGTGAGTTGTAAACTCTAGCCACATTTTCATGGAATTGATTGTACTTGTAATTTCATCGTCTGCGGATATCCCGGAAGAGTAAAACAGTCGCGAAGGGAAGGGGGTTAAAAACTTCATTGAATGAGTCTCCTTTTCTGATAAATCCAGAAAATTATCTTCCGACTTCAAGAACAATCCGATAAAAAATAAACCGAAATGAAATTTTTATTTTCGAAAATAAAACTTGTCTACGAAACCATAAGAGTTAAAAAAAAAAAAAGAAAAAAAAAAAAGAGCGCATACTATACTTGGTTACAGCTCTGAGGGAACTGCAGATTAAAGCTATACTTGGTTACAGCCTCTGAGGGAACTGCAGATTAAAGCTATACTTGGTTACAGCCTGAGGAACTGCATATTAAGCTATACTGGTTACAGCCTCTGAGGAACTGCAGATTAAAGCTATACTTGGTTACAGCCTCTGAGGGAACTGTAGATTAAAGCTACATTTACATATTCGTTGGTAGTCCGTAATAGATTGCTCTCTACTAAGTCCCATTCCGTAAGTTCGTAGTCGCTTCGTAAAAGTTGAATCAACTATATCTTATAAAATTGTAACGGAAAGCTTTGAAGAACCAACCACAAGATCACAAATATGAATGAACATCGATGAGCAAATTTATTTAAATGGTTTTATTTGAACAATCTTAATTATATGAAGTACTAGATAGCTGTTGCCCGCGGCTTTGCTCGCGTGGAAGTTGATTATATACAAATACGAAAATATACATATGTATTTACAGATTAATTTAAAATATTACGTTACGTTGATGACCATAACTTGACCTCAGATAAAAAATAATGCAAGTCCGATACAAACTTTCCCCCCCTTTTTCATCCCTTATTAAATAAAATTTCCAAAATTCCTGAAACACGTATTTATTTGTTTTACGTCAATAACCGAAATACAAAATTTTGTTTATGTAACTTTCAAAATGACGGACTTTCATACATATTATCATCCAATATTTTGACCCCTTTGGGGTGTAATTTTCTAAAATCCTTTCTTAGTGGGTGCCTACATAACAAAATGAATATACAGTCCGAATTTCATGCTTGTAGCCTTGATAGTTTGCGCTCGGCGATGATGAGTCAGTCAGTCAGTCGGTCGGTCGGTCGGTCGGTCGGTCGGTCGTTCGGTCGGTCGGTCGGTTCGGTCGGTCGGTCGGTCGGTCGGTCGGTCGTGTCGGTCGGTCGGTCGGTCGGTCGGTCGGTCGGTCGGTCGGTCGGTCGGTCGGTCGGTCGGTCGGTCGGTCGGTCGGTCGGTCGGTCGGTCGGTCGGTCGGTCGGTCGGTCGGTCGGTCGGTCGGTCGGTCGGTCGGTCGGTCGGTCGGTCGGTCGGTCGGTCAGGACATGTTATTTTATAAGTATAGATTATACTTACCTATAGGTTTACGCGATATTACGGGATTAAGGACACGGAGTGTGTAGATGAAATTAAAAATCATACAGAAAAAAGTTAGCTAGGGGCTACAAAGTAAAAGTATAGAGTGTACTTAATATGTGGATGAGGCTTTGGTCTAGGGCAGACTTGGTTAAATATTTAATTAGAAGGACCGCATGATCTGAGACAGGGATAGCGAATGCACGGCACGATTTGATTTGCACGCCAACAAGAGAAAGATAAACATTAAGTAAAACTTTCCCCAATGTGGTATAATTTTTCGAAGTTTATAATATTTTGACAGCCATATTGTCCGAACATAAATATTTTGGCTATCAAAATACAAGCAAGATGTTTCAAACTAAAATAAAAAATATAATGTTGCCCATGTTTCAATTTATTTATATATTTTTTTCACTTAAAGTAAATGTTTTTACTTAAAGTTATTGAAATAAATATTGTTTTAAGACACTCACTTTCACAATTTGATCAATTTTGCTTCTTTTAAATTTAGGAATTATTAAAATATATACTATTTGATTTGAGTAGATTCATTACATTTAATCATAGTCAATATTTTAAATTTTTAAATGCCCTATAATAAACGTAAATATGAGGTGGCAAAATTCAGTTAGTCCTCAATTGGAAAATTGGTCGGAAAACTTTCGCCATCCCTAGTTTAAGGTTTCACTCTTGCATTAGATTAGACTGTCTTAGACAGGGAGTTCGGGGCTTGAATCCTGGTAGGTTGTACAGAGTTTTTTTCTTAAATGGTTTTCCACTTTTACTTCATGCAGATGCGAATACATCTAAATCTAATCTTCCTCATCCTTAATTTATTAGCGTAATTAGTACATATGCGTATAGGCTGAACAGGTAGTAAGATGCAGTGCTGAAAAAAAAAAGTTGAATTGATGAAGACTGAATACTGACAAACCTAGGGCAGTCGAAGATAATGAAAGTAAATGAAGTCTCCATCTGTCAAGCCACTGGCACCAGATGTTTAGATAGCTAAGAAACAACTTGATGTGCTGTTTAATCTGATGTACGTAGATGTGTTTCCATCCAAAGACCAGTGGAACGCATTTGGTGGAGCCCAAATTCTGATTCCGTAAGGTCATAGTAAAGGCCGCATTACACGTTAACGAATTTTCCATGGACTTCCTGAGAAGGAATTCCTCGTGGGGAAGTTGGTGCGTGTAATGTAACAAAATCACGCGGGGAAGACCATATTGACCTCCCCATGAATATCCGAATGGTTGGATATTTTCAAGAAGCCCATGGGGGAATTGATGTGTCTAAGAGCAGCTTGGGATTCTCCTCGTCGACTTATTATATTTCGCATGCGCCTATCTCCAGTCTTGTTTTTTTTTCTGCAGGTAGGTCAGTGTCTATAACTGCAGCCATTTTTTGTTTGTTTTTTTGCTAAGGTGCAACTTTGTGATTGCTCATTTTTCTTCAACACGGTTGACTTGCGTTGTTAAACCAAGGCTATTTTTTTTATGTAATTGACTTTTATAAAACTATGTCGTTCTTTCTTCCTTCCTATCAGACATCTTGTCGCTAATCAAACAAGCAGTCAGACTCCACCCACCAATATACCTAATCTTGGAGAAAATGATGGGGAAGTTGATACGGGTAATAGATAGGTACCAACCTCCAGCTACTCCCCCGCCAGGAAGTCCATGGGGAAGTCTTTACGTGTAATGCGGCCTTTAAGTCTCAAGACTCACTGCTTTGGGTCAAGTTTTCTGACAACTCTGGTTAAGGTTCTGAAACAATAACCTCAAATAAGGTATCATGTAGTGCAGGCTCGCGATAGATTGGATTGACGGTGGCGTCCGAAGTTTTCATCTCGGCTGTGCGCTTTGGAAGATGTTTTCCTACTCGTGGATGAATTTCTTCTGGAGTTACACTCTCTCAATTTTATTCCCCTAAGAATAATTCGTTAATAACCTCTTGAGCTACCTCCGAACTTCTTGCACGGAAACAGGAGTATAAAATTATATTGGATTACAAGGGCCAACTTGAAAATTGAAAATACTCTAGGTGCATAATTTCAAAAAAGTTAATATTATAACTAACTTAAGTAATAGTCATTCCTACTTATTATTAGAAAAAGAAAAGAGCTGGCGCCAATACAAACATAATAAGACCCATTTTAAACCTTGTATTTGAAAAAATTGTGTGAATGTTGAGCAAGTCTTTAACTGAAGTAACCTTTTCAAATTATTTAAACTAATTTTTATAATTGTTTACAAATGTAGCTGATACCCCTCTGGTGTTTTATTCCATTCATGTGAGAAATAAACGTTAAACATACGCATATGCTGCCATGCATTTGGTGCGCAAATTCAACATTTTTTGGGCATTGATCCCATTTTGAAAAAAAGAGTACGAATCGGGTACATCAACCACACATGCCGAATTTTCCTGATTATGCCTAAATTTTCAAATATTACTTTGTCAAATGTTGTAATTTTTTTTATGACTTGTACACGTACAAATAATAATATGATCCAACATGAGATGCAAGTCTAATGTCCGAGGGCCGCACAGACTCAGTCATCGGTTTGAAATGCCTGCTGTAGAATATTTATTTATGATGAACATACTGAAGTAGAACGAGAATTCAAGCTTAGAACTGCAAACCATTTTATCTTATGTACTCTCGAAGTCTATGGCATTAGGAACTCGAAAATTCGTCGCCACACTTGAAAAGTACTCCATCCCTCTCTCTTGAGCTAGTTTTTCCAGTCAACCTTATTACATACTATCCCTATCTTGAGCTGGTTCTATCCAGTCCACCTCACTACATCCTATCTCTTTCAGGTCAATTTTAATGTCATCCTCCCATCTGCGTCTAGGCCTTCCCACTTGTCTTTCACCATTCAATACCTTGAACGTCATTCTAGTTTATTCCTTTCATACTGCTTATAATTATATCCAAACACTGCATAATATAATTTTATCTAAAGGAAAATTTTATTTGAAAGTATATGTTTTAGAATGAGCTTACATAGTGTATATGAATGAGGAAGGAAAAAATGAAAGGACAAAACGGTGATGAGATAGGGAGTGATAAGTCAAAAGCTTATTTGTTATTCCTGTCGTTTTACTTGCAGCATTGGTCGCTTTAGCACCGCGGTGCATATTTGTGAGTTTAGTCGCGGGGTGGGGGTAGGAACTGGTATCATTGTGAGACGCTCAAGTATAAAGACAAGGGGATTTCGGAACGCTTTAAAGTAAGGGTGCGAAGGGACTTAAAAATACGACCTCCCCTACCCCCTTTCCAAAAAACCCTTTTTCACCCAGTTAGAAAACCCCAAGAGACGCGTGACCAGGAAGTCAAATCACCCAAAGAATAGAGAGCTTGTGGGGGTGAAAGAGGACTCCTATCCCCCATCTCCCTCCTCACTGCGCCCTTGTAACAAGACTGGAAACATCAAGTTGTTGAAGATCCCTTTAAGCCCCATCTACAGTCAACTCCCCTTAAACACTCCCCCTTTTTTAAAAAAACACCCCACAAGTTTGATATAGAACTCTAGAGAAAGAGGGAGGTAAGGATAAAAGAAGAGGTCAGATGCTCCCCAAGAAAACGTATCCTCCCCTCCCCTTTGTCAACATAATTTCCTATATTATATATTATATTGTCTTATAGAAGTTTGTATGTTTTTCTTTCTTCAAGTTCGTTTTTTCTCTATAACACACCCTATATATTCATTATTTATACGTTTCATCTTTTCCTCTTTTCTTTTTTTTTAGATCGTTGAGAACGAACGAATTGGGCATCTAAGTCGTCAAACCTTATACGTGAGAAGAGTTCACAATCACCAATTAGGATGAAACATCCCACCCCCTTTTTCTTTGAAATGGAACTTAACAGGAAATTTACCTATAATTTTGGTTGATTACTTCCTTCCCACATAGTTATTGGGTTGATATAAGTATAGATAAAATTCAATCTTAATAGAAATCATTTCAGTTTTTTTAATTTATTAAAGAAGTACCCGGCGTTAACTGAGATACCACGCAATATATTGCGTGGTTACCCTGGGCAGAGCTTTACTTTGTTTCAAATTAACAGGAAACAGTATCTTGATTTGATTGCTTCCGACCTGAATTTTAATTAATTAATTTTTTTTATTAAAATTGTAGACTAATATTCTACTTTCGAGGTGAACACGTTCCTCCACATGTGCTACTAATTTAACAATTTCAGACCTCTGCGTGCGGTAAATATTGCTTATTGCTCATGACAGACAAACAAACAAGTATAGATGGTTAGTTTACTAAATAAACGGCTAGAAATGATTAATTAAAAAAAATGTAGAACAGGATTTTTCTTTGCGGGGGGATGAATATAAAAGGGGGAGAGGGTGCGCCCCTGCAATTTTTGTATTGGTTTATTTAGAGTACCCTTTATAAACACACGTTATATCAGAACTTATTTTACTAACTAATTTAACACAACATTTTAGTAGGTATTCTATAAAATATGTAGTAAGGAGTGTATATAATTATTAATATTGAAGATTATTTCAATTAGTTTGCCGCACACTGTTTTTTAGCAAACAGAAAGTGAAATTGTACATGAAGAGTAATAATATAAATACTAACCTATTGATTTAAACTGGTATTACAAAATAGAGTATTAAACTAATCACTAGTGAAATATCTGTGGTTATAAATTTAGTGAAACAATATTATGTGACACTTTAATAATGGTCTATTTTAAAACCTATTTTTAACACCACATCTTACTACCCGTTTGGGTTTACGCTTATGTACTAATTATACTAATGTTTTTAGGGATCAGCAAGGTTATATTCATAGAAAATACGTCTGCATTTGCGTGGAGGGAGGAGTGGAAAATATTTTTGGAAAAACCACCCTCAGTATATCCGACCGAGATTCTAACCTCAATCTTCCCGTCTTTGGCAGACTAGTCTATTAAAGTGACGCCTTAGACCTCGTGGCCACCGAAGTGACATTCAAAACTGTGTATTTTATATTAGTGTATAACATCCTATTATGTAAATTTATAAAGTTAAGTAGTCATACACTCGTTTCGGCGGCCGCGAGATCTGAACTCGCTACTCTCTTATTAGATTAGACTAGAGGGGCTCGATCTCGGTCGGGTGCACTGAGGTTGGTTTTTTTCTAAATGGTTTTCCACTTGCCTTCCTTGCAATTGTGGATGCACTTCCTTTAAATTAAAAACCTTCCTAATCACTAAGCCATTAGTGTAATTAGTACACAATTTTATAACCTGACCTGGTAGTAAGACGCGATGCTAAAAAAATCATTCTCTATAAATACTAGATGCGAATAATAACTCTTCAAATACCACGGTAATTTATTTTTATCGGTGCTTCAAGAAGTAGGGAAGTGAGGACCTGGGAGACTAATATGGAGACTTGTTTAAATAACAAGTCTAAAATAAAGCTTTCTCTTAAAGCCTTTAACACCTGACCACACCTTTTTTTTTTAATTCTTGGAGAAAAAAAAATCCTCTAGGACTAACCCATTCATTTACATGACACCTTTGGAATAATGAAGCAAAAAAACGGATGCACGCTTCATCTTAAAATAAAGAGGACGCGCGTGTTTTGCATATTCTCAATATCTTTTTAAAGAACGACTTTGTGCGGGCCCAGAATAAAATTGCGCCAAAGAAGTTTGTCAACATTTGTGTTTGACATTGTTTGAAATGTACCGTCTGTGTTTGTATGTTTAATATGAGTCATACTTTGTATATTTAATTACATTCGAAATCTTCTCCAGACGCACAAAGACTTCCACAGCCACTCGGTACCGCTAATTTGGCGAAGTACCTTATTCATTTGAGAGCATAATCTTTATATAGTCTTAGTAATGGCCGATTTCTGGACCATAATTAGGAAAGTTATTTTTTGAAGGTGGGGGATAAATTCCTCTCCTCAATTAAGTTTTTTTTTTGACACAGTGTCTTACTACTAGTTTAAACTTTACGCGTATTAACTATACGCTAAGGTGCTAGGAATGAGGGAGTTTGCTTGAATTTGCAGGGATGGAGAGTGAAAAACCACTTAAAAAAACTCACCTTCATTTTATCCAACCGTGATTCAAACTTCAATATCCCCTTCATCTGCAATTCATTCTATTGCGAGAGTGACGTATTATGTCATTCGACTACGGAGGCGGGTCGATTTTTTTTTTTTTTTGCATTCCTTCTCGATGCTTTGTCTGGTAAATTATTGGAATCTTATATCATTCATGACTCCTATAAGTCCAATAAATATTTTAATTTTAAAGATTTAAAATCTAAGGTCAGAACTCCTTACCCGGCATAGCCTCTTGAGGCCAAAGGCAGGACGTTCCATCTCTCCTTATCCCGAGTACATTCGACTAAAACGATCAATCGAAATTACTCACCTAATACCCCTTAACTTCATCGCTGATGTTTTTGACAAGTGTTTTCAATGACATGGTCTTTAAGATTCTTGTCTGTTGAGTGACTAATAAAGTCTAGACGCGTGTCTGCATCCTGTCTAAATAGTCTATAATTTCCCCGCAAGATTGAAGCTAGTGAAGGCGTGGTTCTGAAAGAGTTGTGGAAGAAGGGGTTAGGGGGAGGGTGCACGCTTCACATATTCGTCTGTTCTCATGGTTCATCTTCGCTGTCTGACGAGAACAATAGCCTTTACAGATGACGGATTAATTCTACCCATGATGAGGGTCCCGCCCCTGGCCGTGCACTTATGCACGAATTGGAGTACAATCGGTGAGGAGGGGTAGGGGAGGTTTCCTTTTACTTGCAGTGGAGCCATTTGTTCTAGTCTCCTGGCTTTACTAATGAATCCTTGGTTTGAATCACGGCTAGATACCTCAACTCTTTAAGTGAAAAGGCATTCAGTCCCATTAAAATTATTGACAGACTATTCTTATTCAGCATAACCATGTGTTCATACGTAAAGCCACGTATTCTGCAGTATTATTTTTTGAGAAATGGTGTAGATTTGGCCATCTTTGAGATAAATATTCGAGTCGATAATATAACTTTCTTGGATCTTGTTGTATTTGTTCAAGAATTAATTTATTATCTAAATTGATTTTTATCCATCATATTTGGTGTCCTAGTACCTGTCCTGAATATTCGCTAATATACACTAATGAGATGGACATAATAAGGGTAAAATTTAGAGGAAGTGTATTCCCATTTTCATAGACGGAAAAAATGCCTTATTACACGTGGACAGATTTTGAAGCTCCTGACCTCTTCATCCCCTGGAAACTGGACTAGACGAGACTGACAACCTTGTCCATGTACCCACTGGTGCAGGTTGTGTGGAATTTAACGAGATTAAATATTAACATTTTTCTGGCACCATGATATTTTAAAACTAAATCCAGATCATAATGAATGAATAGGATGCAACCATTTAAAATATATGGTAAAATGAAAATACTATTTTCACAATCGACTTTGGGGGCGTTAGATTATTCCGTAAGCATCTTAAGGGGGCAGGGGGTTTGAGCTTGGTTATTTTTGCTGACAAGGGGTGGGGGGTCAGAACAATGCTTACATAAGACAAAGAAAGACGGGCAAAATTGAGGGATGATACATTGCAAACCGCTTGGACTTCGGGGTAGCTTCAGGCAACCATGAAGATGCTAAGTGGCTAAACGAGGGAGAAGTGAAAAAGCCTATAGAAGTAAGCCAAAACTTTAGTGATCTAGCCCCCCAAATATAAACATAATAATTGAAAGTGTTTTTGAGATTCAATACAACGACCTTGGTCATCAGATTAAATTGAGTTTAGGGTGTTTTCTTAGTAAAAATAATATTCATATTCACTAACAATACTTTTTCATAACTTCAATTAAAAGTAAATTAAAATTTTAAACCTTTATAATGTTATAACGTGTTTTAATTTTACCTATTTAATAAATTTAAGTTCATTGTATACCGGTGTTAAATTTCAATTATTTCGCCATATTAATTTGCACCTCTATGTTAATAATTACCATAAATTTATAGATTGCATGAATTTTTAATTACTTTTTTACTATCACGTCTTACTACCTGTTCAAGCTATAAACAAAATTGCATGAAAAAAAGAATGATTATTCCTGTGAACAAATGAAAAAAGGTTGACAAATCTTACGTAATCAAGAGGGAGTAGGGGGGGGGGGGGTGTCAGGCATTTGCTTATTTTTACTTACAAGGGGTTAAAATGACCAAAATGTGCTTATGCAATCCTTGAACGCCCTTTTTTCATAATTAATCATTTTCCTCTCTAGCGGCTATTAGATGGATTTAATAATGGTCAGTAAAAAATCTAGTAGGTAGCAGTACTGCTCTCTGGCTTCAAGAATGTTGATGTGTGCAGATCCAACCAAGAAAACGCCGTCCTTAGGCCACACACATTCGGTGTTTATTCCTCCAAGTCCATTCACCTTGCAGCTGTGTATTCTACTGTTTGGTTTAAAAGCCTTCATCATTCTACTCCGTGTTTACATCTGCAGAACCAGCTGGTCTTCTGTTTTTAGGTTAAATACACTAAAAATCTCATTTAACGTTAATAAGTAATGTGATGACCTGGTGGTCTAGGGGTAAGGTGTTAGACTTCTATGCTGGCGGCCGGGGTTCAATCCTCGGTCCCGACAAAGACTTATCTGATTACCAAATCCTTCCTTCACCTCTGACAAGACATCTTGTGAATGTGGGGAATGCAGGCCTCCACCGTGGTTCGGATTCCACGTTAAACTGTAGGTCCTTCATTTATCTCACAATCACCTTACCATTACACATTAGCGTAAGTGCGTATAACCCGAATGGGTAGTAAGACGAGGTGCATAATAATAATAATAATAATAATAATAATAAGTAATGATTTTTTTAAATATTAGATATAGTATTCACTTCTTAAATAAAAGTAATCTACGACCGGTATGCAAGAACGAAGCTTAATCGGCCGGTAGTGTGAGAGTAAAGCGCGCTTACACCATATTGCAAAACATGCTATATAACATTGCTATATAACATCGCTATAAAAGTAAGTAAGCGTACTGGAAAAATAATGTATATCACGATGCTATATATAGCAAATTATCGCGTTATAACCAGTATAAAGACCAAAATGTGTTATATAGCAATATTAGAGAGCTTTTATGGTTGCTATATAACATTTTTGGGGTTCATTCGTGGTATAGCAGTAACCCGAACCCGCCGTTTTCCGTTTATCTTGTCCTCGAGAATGTAACTCTAATCCGATCTCGTGCAATGTTTGATTAGGATTAATCTCATCGCTCGAGCTAATACTAGGTCCATGTTTAGGTGCTATCACTCTTCTTCCTCCCCCCAACTCCCTGGTTATACTTTATTAAGATATTGAATTAATCACTTCGCGTTTGGTGTCGATTAAAACGTTATGGATCGGCGATGGGGGCCGATTGAAGTGATACGGTTTAATTAGCTAATTATTGCCCGTGATCGAGAACTAATTATAGTGGTACGGTATTTCAGTTATATAATTGCATACTGGATCTGTATTGTGAGATAATTGGTATTTATAGCCCTGGGATTGAGCGCCAAATATTACAATACGGAATTATTATGTGATATTTAATTGAATAAATAACATCTTTAATGTTGCACACAATTTATTAAAGTGATTTTATCTTAGGTATGAAGATATTATGTAAAATGATACAATTCTCGTTGAACTACAGATTATTTCTCTGTAACATTTTCTGTGTACTCTATGGATTTCAGTTAGTTGCACTATTTTATTAGAACGTTCTGTAGATTTATGTCACCAACATTGAATATTACTGTCTTTGATTACAAAATTCTTGTCTGATGGTGTTCACTGTTTTTTGCTAATACTCTCTCTCTGTAGATTTATGCTACCAACACTGTGTGTGTTCATACGCACAAGCAGCTTATAGATGACCTACCCCTTGCCCCTTGGACCCTTCATGACCAGTGTCAGTACCAACAAGTCGAAAGAGTCCTTGCGACAGGTGTCGTGAAGGCTAGCTTCCTATTGGGTAGAGGGAGCTAGCGTCACTTGCTTTTTTGGTAAATACTACGGAGTTGATTTTTTGAAACAAAATATAAGTTTAAATGGTGCAATCAATCCTTGAACATTATTTCTGAAAAGCACGTGATACTCAATGGATGAAGTATTGAAAGGATATTTTTACATACCATACCTTAAAGAAAAATACCTTCATCCATTACTTTTTAAATATATGAGAGTGGTCCTAATCAGTATCGTTACAACTTGCCTCAATAGGCCGCGTATTCTATATTGTTTTGGGATTTGTCATATTAAAGTTCATTTACTTTAGCGTCCAATCGAATAATTGAGACACAAGAATTACCTCCTTCCTACTCGTAATTTTGAGCTCGACTATAGTTGTGCAGATATACGTGCTATAAATAGCACATATGTGTAGCGTATGTAACGCTAAAGTACAGGCTAAGCCCTCTGGAGAACCAGTGTTAAGAACACGGACAGTGGACTGTATGGGAATGGGGAATGGGTAGGGCAGAGTCAATACATTTACCTTCACTTTACTTGTCTGATCAGATTAAATCGTGTTTGGAATCATGATGGTCACCGCGTCAGACATGAATTAGAACCACGCACGTCAGACGCGTGCGGCTCCCCGGGGATATAGATGTTTTGCTACAGAGCGACTGACGTTCGCAGCTCTAATTTCGCATTTGACGCATTGTAGCAAATTACACCTTTGAATGGTAGTGCCAAAAATTGCGCTGGCGACACTTGGCGGGAAAATTAAGACGCCAAATTATGGCTACACAACAGGCCTAGAATGCTCCAGGTAGGTACGTTGCTCAGTTGCCTCCAAGAGTAAGGAAAGGTTAATGAAGGTTTGGGAAAGACTAGCAAATTTGTAGGTGGTGACTTGGAGGTCTAGGGGTAAGGTGTTGGACTTCTGTGCTGGTTGTCCGGGGCTCAATCCTCGGTCCCGGCAAGCTTTATCTGTTTACCAAACCATTCCTTCACCTTTGACAAGACGTGTTTTAATCACAACTTGTGAATGTGGGGAATGCCAGGCCTCCACCGTGGTTCGGATTCCACGTTAAACTGTAGGTCCTCCATTTCATCTCACAATCACCTACCATAACACATTAGCGTAAGTGCGTATAACCCGAACGGTTAGTAAGACATGGTCCTAATAATAAAATAATTATAATATTATTGCTAATTTTATATATCAACTTTATACAGGGTGGGGCCGACACAATCTGGTGATTAATAACGTGAAAATTAACATTTTAATTTAAAAGTAAATGTTCACCAGCTAAATAAAAGCAAACTACATACCACACTTTACACTTTTTGAAGATAATGTCACTCATGTGATCTCCACCGGACGTCAGACAAATCTCAGCACGTTGTCCATCACTTTCCTCAGCATAGCATAAATCGTCTAATTGTTTCCACCCCATCCTGTATATCATAATTATACAACGTTTGTTATAATAATATTGCTACATGCTAAATAGTGTGAACGCAGCTAGACATTGGTGGCATTGATTTGCTTGTTAAACCCGTCGATTTTTTAAAAATATTTTTTTGCAATAAATGGCGTCATGACGTGGGTGGAACAGTATTGAGGTCCCGGAACATTACCTTGGCACTACTACTTTATTCACACTACAATCCCACTCACATTCGTTCTCGCTTAAGGGCCTATATGTCGGATATTTGCCTATTTTATCTGATAAGCAAGAGTTAATTTACAGTCAAACTTTCAAAGGACATTTATAATCTGACAGTTAAAAAATTGTTACTAGAGACTTACTTCAAGTCAGGTTATATTCAGCTGTCACTTTATATATTATCGATAACTATTAAATAACTCTAAAAGTTTTGTAAAATGTTATACATTTTGGCCGCGAGAATGTGTGTTTTTATTTTCTTTAATTTTCTTCCTACCAGAATTCCACCATACTGGCGTAACCTTTTAGAAATACAATAAATAACAATCTTCCAATTCCAGAGGCATTAATTGGAGTCACAAGAGGATAAGGTCAGTGCGTAAACGAATATTGAATCAACATTATGGATTGGAACCAAGCTCCCTTAGACAGGCGTGTGTAAGGATTATGTCGATATTGATAGGAGTTAGTATACTTGAATTTGTGTCATAATCTCAAGAAAGAAAAACCTTTTTAACAAATCCATCTTTATTAGCTAATTGAATCGTATTAAAATTTACAGTAAATATTTCTTCCTGTATAATAGTATAAAAGGCAATTCTAACACATTAAAACACAACTATAGGTGGTGTTATATTTTGTTTAAAAATATATTTTTGGAGTAAAAATAACATTTAGGCTTATATAATAATAATTGCCGTACACATTTGATTTAATTTCAGAAATATAATCATGTTTTAACATCACTTTAAACTTCAACCTATAAAATGCTGATTTTTATAAAGATCCTTTAGTCTGGTATGTTGGTAATAAGGACGTCGGTGTTCAAATCCCTGCCGGGCTTACAAAGGATGTTTTCCCTTACACAAAACCGCACTCTCCATCCACGTAAATTAATTTTCTCTAAATTATATCTGCTCAATCACTTTAGCTTAGTTAATATGTACACGCGGGCCTATAAGCGGCGATAAAAGATTTTTCATTTTTAACTATATCTCCCAAGTTTTTACTTTTTCATATCAGAGAACGTATTAAAGTGTTGTAATCGTGAACATTTTCGACTTTGATATTATTTTTTTTAAATGGCTCCAACGATTTTGTTTAAAATGGATATGAATGCTGTGTTTGGCCTCCCAAATATCACAATATACTTAGTTTTTGGGTATAATTTCAATAATGGGTTGTTTACTAACGAGTAATTTCTGAAAACTCAAAACATTTTAAAAATGGTTCTATAGATTTTGAATTAAATAGCAAGCTATTATTATTATTATTATTATTATTATTATCTTTTTTGCAATTATTGTCACATCTAAATATCATGCATATTCTTTGATATGAAAAATTACACCTTTACACGGGAATCGAACCCGGAGCTTTTGGCTTAGTTTGCAACTGCTTTAACCACCTGGGCTATCCAGAAGTGCCAAGAGCCATTCTTCACTAAAATTTTAAGGCAACGTCTGTGATGGACATGTGGAAATCGTCAACTACATATGTGTGATCAATTAAGATCTTAATAGGATAATTATGAATTTTGTTTAAAATATATATCTAGAAAGTATTTGACACGACAAACTGTATAAGTTTTCGATTTTAGATGAAAAATATTACTAAGATTAGTTTACTGACTACTTTAAAAAAAAAATGTTGAATGTATTTTTAAAAATGGATCCAGCCGATTTAGTTACATGGTCATCTATTAAGGTTTTTAAATAAAAAATATATTTGTTTTTTCTAAATAAAATGCATTTTATAGTAGTTTACTGATTGTAAAAATGAATTTGTTCAAAATTAGTATCGGGGGACTAATCTAAAAGATTGTATCCTTAATTTTCTAAAATAAATTAATTTAAGAGCAGTTTACTTAAGACAAATTATAATACTTTATATATATTCCGAAATTGGCCTTGGAGATCAGTTCAACATGGGTAATCTGGGAATGGTTTTTTCCATGTTGAATAAAAAGTTTTTATTTTTACAGTTTAAAAGTAATTTTGGAAAGTCTACAAATATATATATTTTTTTATGTAGAATTTATTTGAACGATTTGGTTTAGTAGTTATGTATAAAGACTAACTATTGTAATTAACAAGATGGTGTGTTTGTTTTTATGATAAAACTTTCTTAACGGTAGTTTACTGAATACCTATTTTTGAACATTTTCTTCTAAACTATAATACACAAGATGAAAAAGTATTGGCGATTGGGTCTTACCATTTATTTTAATTGTAATAGGTGAGAAGAAAACCTGCCATTTAAAATATGATTATCCTATGTTCCGAATTTATTGTAGCTTACACCCGCCTCTGTGGCGTAGTTAGCTAACGCGCTTGTCGTGTTGAGCTCGACTGCTGAGGACGGGGAGATCGAGGTTCGAATCTCGGTCGGGTGAACTGGGGGGAGGCGGGGGTTTCCTAAATGGTTTTCCACTCTCCCTCCATGCAAATGCGGGTTCACTTCCTATAATTCAACCTTCCTAATTCCTAATACATTAGCGTAATTAGTACTTAAAGCGTATAACCCGAACGGGTAGTAAGACGTGGTGCTAAATATTATTATTATTATTATTGTATCTTACACCTATTTTAAAAAAAAAGTTTAGTTACATGCAAAAGTATAGTTTCACAAGTCTTGTTTTTGGAAAGATTTTGGACCTGGGTCCCGTCTATTCTAATAATTTCTGAAGGAGAGTGGTTTCGGAATAAAAAATACGAGGATATTTTGGTTTCACGCACATTTTTTTGCCAGTTCTTTTTCTCCTTCCTTTTAGTAGCTCTATAAACAATAACTGGACGTACCACAATAGCGTGGAAGACTTCTTTGCTACTGTCTTCATAAAAAATAAAAATAAAAAGGAGATACGTGGAAAACAAAAGTGAACAGAGAATCTTTGTGAGATAATCGATAGTAAACAACCAAACAACTTTCTTTTGAATTCCCACGTTATAGAGTATGTAACCTAGATAGTGAGAGCGTTTGAGTTTTCTAGCCGCTCTAAGTAGTTGGGTGGTTAGATCATGGGTTCTCAACTGGTGGGCCACAGCACTTAGGAATACCGCGATATTTTGACAGGAAAACATGGTGAGACAATACAAAAAAATAAATAAAGAAAAATAAATAAAGAAAAAAAAACACAATAATGAAAATAAAGAAACGGAAGAAAGTTTTTCTTTTAGTTTTTCTCTCAATTGCACATGCCACTTCACTCGATACGAAACAGAGACTTAAATAGAAATATACTGCAAAGTCTTGAGGCTGTAATGCATCTTGCGTTGTCAACCAACCAGTGGCGGCTCGTCACTTTAGAAGCTGGAGGGCGCAGCCTGTTTAATTAATAAATTATTTCTAAATAATATATTTAAAAGAAGACACAAATTTTGGAATATGTTTTGCTAAATATTCATTTAGTTAAACTCAAAAATTAATATCACAAACAAGATGGAAAGATAAAAAAACTTCCTCTAAAGGACGTGGATGTGTTGTAGAAAAACTGCAGCTGTGTAATGTGCATACATATATAGGTATGTATGTTTTCACTTTGTTCCATACAAAATTCAGGATATGGCCTACCTAATGAATTCAATTATCTTTTTTGATCAAGAGTTAATCTTGCAATATTCGTTGTCTTAAGCGCCTGAATTGAACTATTCATATTAAGCCTAGTTACAAAAAGTATTAAAACATATAACTCAAATAAACATGATCCTAAAATAACCCTACATAATATTATTATAAACACACACATCCTCAAGATGCAGGAGCACGCAGGATGACTGACACAACTATTGCTGGTTCACGCTATATACATTTCACAAGCTTTCAACCTTAGGGCGCGTAAGGGAGTGCGCCTTCAAAAGAAGAATAAGCAATGCTAACTAGCTATAGCAGGATGGAGACAACGGGTTAAGGGGAGGGAAGGTTTGGTTTCAATATATGTCAGGCGCTGGCCGTCGCGCGCCCAACTGCATGCCTTTTCAAGATAAGAGGTGAAGAGGTGGGAAGGTTTGGTTTCCAATATCAGGCGCTGACCGCCTCGCGCCCAACCGCATGCCATTTTAAAAACATTGCCTGCTATTACTTAAACCAAAAACACATTTTTCTTGAAACTATTATGGTAAGATAAAATTGTCGTGAGAGTGCGAATAATAACTTTAAAAGGAACTGGGGATTCGTGGGGTTGGGGGGCGTTCGCCTCCGCGCCTTAGGGACGAGCCGCCCCTGCAACCAACGGTTCAGATATCCAACTATTGTGCTTTAAACACCAATCGCGAGTCTTACATTAACATCATTGTTTTCCTACTGATGATTGTATTATTAATTTCGAGTGGTATTACTCATTTTTGGAAGTCTCGATTTGGGATGGCTAGTATGCTAGTGTATGTATTTCCAAAACTATTACTCTATTATATATATTTTATTCAAATCTTTCAATGAAATCAGTAAGGAAGTATGTAAACATGTTTTTTTTTAATGTTCAATCAGTACGAAATTAAAATACCGTTAATTAATATGATACTGTAATATATTCTGCTTAGATTTATTTTTAAAATTGAAAACTAAAGTTCGTGAAAATTCTTAAGAGGGTGCCACGAGATTCTAATCCCTTCACAATGATGCTGGAGGATTCTAGTCCCCTTCGCAAGGGTGCCACGAGATTCTAGTCCCCTTCACAAGGGTGCCACGAGATTCTAGTCCCCTTCACAATGATGCTGGAGGATTCTAGTCCCCTTCGCAAGGGTGCCACGAGATTCTAGTCCCCTTCGCAAGGGTGCCACGAGATTCTAGTCCCCTTCACAATGATGCTGGAGGATTCTAGTCCCCTTCACAAGGGTGCCACGAGATTCTAGTCCCTTCACAATGATGCTGGAGGATTCTAGTCCCTTCGCAAGGGTGCACGAGATTCTAGTCCCCTTCGCAAGGGTGCCACGAGATTCTAGTCCCCTTCGCAAGGGTGCCACGAGATTCTAGTCCCCTTCGCAAGGGTGCCACGAGATTCTAGTCCCTTCGCAAGGGTGCACGAGATTCTAGTCCCTTCGCAAGGGTGCCACGAGATTTAGTCCCTTCGCAAGGGTGCACGAGATTCTAGTCCCCTTCGCAAGGGTGCCACGAGATTCTAGTCCCTTCGCAAGGGTGCACGAGATTCTAGTCCCTTCGCAAGGGTGCCACGAGATTCTAGTCCCTTTACAATGATGCTGGAGGATTCTAGTCTTCTTCACAAGGGTGCCACGAGATTCTAGTCCCTTTACAAGGGTGCCACGAGATTCTAGTCCCCTTTACAATGATGCTGGAGGATTCTAGTCCCTTCGCAAGGTGCCACGAGATTCTAGTCCCTTCACAAGGGTGCCACGAGATTCTAGTCTCCTTTACAAGGGTGCACGAGATTCTAGTCCCTTCGCAAGGGTGCCACGAGATTATACTCCCTTCACGAGACTATCGAGAACCTAGAGAGTTGAGGAATCGCTGGGTTTTAGGAAAGGCTTAAACCCGCGCAGCCATCAAGCTCATTTTAGTTTAGTTTTTAGGTACCGGAGAGGTCAGATTTTGAATCTGAGTGGGTGCAAGTGAGATTTTTAAAATGTTTTCCCACTCTTATTACGCAAATATGGGTACATTTCTTCTAAATTCTACCTTCGCGTTAAATAAAGTTGTCATTCTTGTCGTAGCTTAAATTAATGTCTTTAAGCTTGAGCTACCAACCATACGAACTTACTTATTTTTTTTTATCTATGATTGAGAGTCTTGCATTAATTGTAGCGCTCTAGGTTAAATAAATTTACAAGTAGGGAAAGGGATAAATTGGTTGCGTGGCACCTAGAGCGTACCTAAAACTATAAAATACTGGGTTGGAGAAGAAAAGGGGTGGGGGCAAATTTGTTAGGAAATAGTAGATCTCGACAAACAATGGCAGTATAAGATTAAAATATAAAGGCTTTGCTTATAATATTGAAATATTAACTTAATTGATACTCAGCAGATTTGATGTTCGGGACACATTCAACCATCAAGCGTTGTAGTCAATACCTGAATGAGCCGCTTCGGTGGCCGCATGGCCACGATGTTCTCTCATCACAATGACGGGGAGATAGAGGATCAAGTCTCAGTCGGGTGTACTGAGGGTAGCGTAATTAATACATAAGTATATAACCCGAACGAGTAGTAAGACGTTGTGAAAAAAAAAAATGTGTATGTGAGAAAGAGAACTGGAATTGCTATTACTGCTTTGTTGTAGTTAGTTTGATAATATTTTTAGTGTTAACATCCATATTTAACTTGGGATATATTTGTTGAATTTGTTTTCTTGATAAAAAATATTTTTTTTAATGTTCTGGTAAATTTTCCAAACTAGAAAATGTTTGGTTAGTTCTCATACAGATGGGTATACCGAGAGGTGAAGTATTGCCATGTGCCAGGAGAATTGGGAAAATTGGGAAAGGGCAGGATAGTTGTATGTCTGGGAAAAAATACTGGGAAAACACAGGCAACTTCCCCCCCCCCCCACTCCGTAAAAAAACTATTTGGGAATTTGGAACACTTACGTTGCTTCAATCTTTTGACAAGTATGCCTGTGTATGGAATTAAAATTTATTTGAATTACTAAGTACGCTTCGAGCAAGTCTTAACACCCCCACCACTCCCGTCACATTCTCGTATTGAAACATTAAGATTCATAATAAAAACACATGCACAAACGTACACACACACACACACACACACACACACACACAATATATATATATATACTAGATAGCTGTTGCCCGCGGCTTTGCTCGGGTTGGATGTTGATTATATACAATACGAAATTATACATATGTATTTACAGATTAATTTAAAATATTACGTTACGTTGATGACCATAACTTGACCTCAGATCAAAAATAATGCAAGTCCGATACAAACTTTCACCCCCTTTTTCATCCCTTATTAAATAAAATTTCTAAAATTCCTGAAACACGTATTTATTTGTTTTACGTCAATAACCGAAATACAAAATTTGTTTATGTAACTTTCAAAATGACGGACATTCATACATATTATCATCCCCTATTTTGACCCCTTTGGGGTGGAATTTTCTAAAATCCTTTCTTAGTGGGTGCCTACATAACAAAATGAATATAAAGTCCGAATTTCATGCTTGTAGCCTTGATAGTTTGCGCTCGGCGATGAATGAATCAGCCAGTCAGTTCAGTCAGTCAGGACATGTTATTTATAAGTATATATATATATATAGATATATATAATATATATAGAGAGAGAGAGAGAGAGAAATGCGGGTATTATGGAATAGTCTGGCAATATGAAATACCATTGTTTTTTCCTCTGTTAAGTGTCACAATCTATCGTTAGCTATTACAGAAAACAATTTCGGACAGCTAGTGACTTTGTCAGATCTACTGATGGTTTTGTGAGAGACGATTGTTTGTTTTGGCTGTCACAAATACTTTTGCAGGCTAGTGTTTATCATGCTATATTTCTTTACTCTACTGTTCTATATTCATTCTAATCATCATTAGGTTAAAGCTCACTCATGCTTTTCTTTGAGTTAAAACATTATTTTACTCTAATTTTTAAAAGAACCTACCAAAAATTATTGTATTCCAAAATGGCGAGTTCAGTCAATAAGGAATACTACCATTCCATAATGCTCGAACAATTTTTCAAGTATTTGACAAGTGATTTATTTTGTCAACGTAAGCTCACACATTTTTACTAATACCTAAGAAATCTATTAAGAAAACAGTGTAACCTGATACAATATTTTAGTCTTATATTTTAATAATTCATTATTAATACTGGTTTATTAATTAGTTATTTTTTACCGTAATTTATTTATTTCAATGATTCGTTACTATTACTATTTTATTGTTTTACACATAATATTTGCATGTTTTTACACACTTTCTTATGAAACATTTGTTCTAGTAGATATCGTTAATTTTTTTAATATATAATGTTTAGGAGTCAATATTGCCTTCCCTATTCTATATTGCGTTCATTTGTCCCACAGACGTTGTGATTAAAAAAATATTGTATAAATATACGGCTGTAATACGCAGCTAGAAGAAGCCATCTTGTAGTTTTTGATCCTATTGTTCATAGCTCTATTTAAGGGAGCCACTTATAAGTCACAACTGTTATATATATTTGGGATATAATCAATTTCCTTGAAGTTAAGAATATATCAAATATTAATGAGCATGATATTTATGTTAGATTGAGTTTCAAGTTTAAATTTTTTTTTTTAAATTTCTTTATAGTTTATAGTCCGTATGTTTAACATGGGGTTGTTAAACTGTTCAATACAAGTCATAAGTATCAGGGGTAGAATTTATAATTGTACCTGCATTCACGTGTAGAGAGTATTGTAAAACCAAAGTGATGATCACACATGTAAAAGATTAACGTCCGGATGTTTGATTAATTATACAGTAAATGTTTTCATACAGGAAATGAGTATGTAGCTCTCTAACCACAAGGTTCTTTTCGACTCTACACCCGCATGATAATCCAAAATCAATACCAACCCCCCAAAAAAAGTAACATGATTTGAGATTATTCGAGCTTGTTAGCGGGAAAAAGGACATTCGAAGCGTGAGAATTATTTCAAGGGTAGAGGGAGACCACGTGACATACCGCCCACCTCCCCACCCTCCGTAAGACTTGTCGGCGAAGTGAACTGTCATTGTCACTGCTTTTTATGTTGCCTCAGCGGCGAGGGACAGACGAGAGTACTACGGGAACTCGTCGTGCGCATGCGTCGAGAAGGACCAAGAAAAGAAACTGAATGTAAATTCAACTCACATGCGCCGGGTGGGAACACAATACAAAGGTGAAAGGGGTCGGTCTGATTTTTCGTATGATGGGAGAAGATAAAAGGTTAGGATCCGGGTCGGGTGTGTAGAAATGTGAGAAGGATTATTTTAAATTAAATTAAATTTTCATAAAATTGCGTATGATGGGAGTAGATAAAAGGTTAGGATCCGGGTCGGGTGTGTAGAAATGTGAGAAGGATTTTTTTAAATTATAATTAAATTTTCAATTAAATTGCGTATGATGGGAGTAGATAAAAGGTTAGAATCCGGTTCGGGTGTGTAGAGATGTGAGAAAGATTTTTTAAATGATCAATAAATTTTCAATTAAAAAAGTCAGCTATTTAAATAAGTTCAAATAAATCATTAACGTGAGTCCATTTCTCTTCTCACACTGGCTTATCAAATAATGTGCTCGGTTGGTTGAGTGTGTCACTAACGTCAGGTGTGCTGTAGACCAGCTCTGTTAAGGTGCGGCAGAAGGGAGCGTGATTAATTTTAGTTTATATAGAACTATATTTTTTGGCCAAAATAAATCAAATATTTCTCCAGTAGCATCATAGAGTTTAGTTTTCTGCACATGCTAATATCAACAGATCTTGAATATCTTTCAAGGGTGTCCTGGAATTTTGTCAAAACCTTTTAAATAAAGAGAAAAAAGTTTTGACAAAATTCCAGGACACCCTTGAAAGATATTCAATACCTGCTGATATTAGCATGTGCAGAAAACTAAACTCTATGATGCTACTGGAGAAATTTTGATTTATTTTCGCCAAAAAATTTCAATTTTATAAAAATTGTATAAATTACTTGCGCTCCCTTTGGACGCAGCTTAACATTTCACTATTCTAATCACCCGCTTCGGTGGCCGCATGGTCTAACGCGCTATTCTCGTGTTATATTTGACTACTGAAGCCTGGGAGATCAGGGATCGAATCTCGATCGGATGTACCGAGAGGTGTCTTTCCTAAAGCGTTTACTCTTCATCCACGCAAATGTAGGTATGTTTTCTTTAAATTATATATGACCCAGACCGGCAGTAAGACGCGGTGCTAAAAGAAATTCCTTAAAAATTGACAACTGCAGATCACATGACTTAAGGCCCTGCCTACCCTCCCTGGCTGCGTGTTGAGCTTTCAGCTCTAAAATAGATGGCGTTGCTAACGTTATACAAACTGGTGGATTCCAGCCATCAGGTTGGCAGAACTACTGGTTTGTTTAAACAATTGGGAGACCGGAGACCACGACCGGTAATCAGTAAGGCAGCAAGCAAACTTTTTTCCAAGAATTGAGAGAGATAAGAAGTGTAGTGCCGGACCGTAAAGTGTGTAGGCGACCAAGTTACTCGTTGGGGAACATAGATCAAATAAATCACACTGCACAAACGATTACTTATCACCATCACAGACCCACTAACTTAGTACACACTTTATAATTACTAGATACCTGTTGGCCAAGGGTTTGCTACAGGTTTTGTACCATTTATTACTCCCGTTTGACGAAATTACATACAAATGGTATTTACAGATTAATTTTAAACTTTTAATTTACTTTGATGACCAAATTGATCCTCCATGATAAAAATATCAAGTCCGTACAATTTAATCCCTTTTTATCCTTTTTAAATTTCTAAAACTTTCATGCAACACGTTTTTTATATTTTTACGTCATACCGAAAACAAAATTTTGTTTTGTAACTTCAAAATGACGGACATACGATCCATATATCATCCCCTTATTTTGAACCTTTGTTGGATGCAAATTTTGTAAATATTCCTTTTTGTAAGAGTTGCCTACATAAGTAATAATATCAAAGTCCCAGTTTATGCTTGTAGCCTTTGATATTTGCGCTGCGATGAATGAATCACCGTTTAGTACCATCAAAGGAATGTTATTGTAACGTAAATTTTAGTAATTAGATATAATGTACGTGACAGGAAGAAATGCGGTATCCTATTGGAAATATCCAATATGAAATACTGTGGTATTGATATATTAATGTCACTAATTATCAGTAGATTTTTTAAGAAAATTCGGACAGCTATGACTTTGAAGATTTCTAACTGAATAGGATTTTATGAGAGAGATTAGTTTGATTTTGGCTGTACAATTATTTGAGGTTGTTTATACAGGTAATAAAATTTTTAAGTCTAATGTTCTTTGCTAATTCTTTAAATATTAGGTAAAGGCTAACATATGCTTTCTTTGAGATATAAACATATTTTACATTAAATATTTTAATAAGAATCCACCAAAACTATTTTGTTATTCCATAAATGGATTCTATTGGTGTAATAAGGAATATACATTTAATATCTACAGCATTTTATTTGGAAGATTGGGAACAATGGAAATATCGTCAATAAGCTCGACAGGATTTGACCAATCCTGCAAATCTAAGCATTAAACAGTGTACCTAGACATATTTTAGTTTTGAAGTGGTAATCTCATTATTTAATACGGTGTTTAGTTATTCAATTATTATTTACCAATTTTCCAAATTAAATTGTTTAATATTATATTTTTATTGTTTTAACTTATAATATTCATGTTTCATTGCAACAGCATTCTATGAACTGTATGTTATAAGATGGGAATGTTCAATGTTTTTATCAAATAGATTTATTAGATTCAATATGCTTGCACTATTCTATATTCGCGTCATTTGTCCCACAGCGTTGTTGATTATATAGTTGTTATCAGACCAGCTGTACATACCAGATTAGAGGCCATCCTTGATCAGTATCTGAGCCTATTGTCCCATATACATTACAGAGGCCGTCTATAATACATACTTTTATTATATTTTGGCATATAACAAAATTTCCTTAATTTAAGAAATGTATAATTATTATATCGGCTTCATGTCGTTCTATGTTAGATTGAGTTCAAGTTTAAATTCTTTTTTATTCAATTCCTTTAGTTTAATTCGTATGTTACATGGGTTACGTAAACTGTCCAAGACAAAGATCATAAATAAGGGTTACAATTTATAAATTTACTGCATTCAGGTAAGAGTTTCTTAAAAAAAAAGATCAACTTGAAATACAGATTAATCGCTGCATGTTTAAAATATAATTTTACTAATTTTGTTTCATACAGTGAATAAAGTATGTACGCTCTCATACCACATGTTCTTAATTGTCGATACACCGATGATAATCCAAAATCAATACCATAAAAACCACCCAAAAAAAGTTAAAATGATTATGAGATTATTCGCCCCCTTGTTAGCGAAATAGGAATTCGAAGCGTAAATTATTTCAAGGTAGAGAGACCACCGTGACATTACTGCCCAATCCCACTGAGACTTTTTCGGCAAAAGTGACTTTATTGTATGTTTTTATGTTGCATCAGCGGCGAGGACAGACGGAGAGTTCGGAACATCGTCGTGCGCACAATGCGTCGAGAAGGTCAAGAAAAAGTAATACTGAAATAAAAAAATTAAACTAACATTTTCACTCTTGGGGGGAACACAAAAACGTTCGTTCATTTTTTTGAGGAAAATAAAATTAGATCCGAGAGTCTCAGGAGTAATAAAATGTGAGAAAATTATATAAATTAAATTAAATTTTAACAAAACTTTATTATATAATAAAACTTATGTTTAGAAATGAGGGGAAGTGTTTTTTTATTTATTATAATTAATTTTCAATTAAATCGTTTCATGAGTAGAATATAAAGGTTATTATTCAGGGTGTGCAAAGAGATTGAGAAAAGAATTTTTAAAGATCAATAAAATTTTACAATTTTAAACTCAGCTATTTAAATAAGGCTAATTATAAATTTATATGAAGCGGTGGTTTTTTTTCTGTTGAAAATAATGTTGACTAGTGTTGAGTGTCATAAGTAAGGTGGGACCAAGTATTTTAAGGGCAGGAAGACTTGGGAGACGTGATTAATTTTAGTTTATATTAATACTATAATTTTGGCTGCCCAAACATAATGTATTAATGTTTCTCCAAGAGGTCACAGAAAAGTTTATATTCCCTGCACATGCTTATCAACGTCTTGCAATATCTTCAAGGGTAATGTCCTGGCAATTTTGTCAAACAACTTTGTAAATAAAAGTATAAAAAAGTATTTTGCAAAATAGGACACCTTGGAAGTCTTATTCAATACGTCTGATATTAAGCATATCAAAAAAAAATATGATCTAAAAGGAAGAAATTTTGATTTATATCACCAAACAATTTCAATTTTATAAAAAATTAAATATAAAATTACTTGCGTATCCCTTTGGACGAAAGCTTAATAATATTCAATATCTAATTTAGCATCGGTTGTCCGAATGGTCTGACCGATATTTCTATAAATAAAAACAACAAGCTTGAATTATGGGATCGATATTTGTTCTGAAATTCTTTGTGAACCGAGAGTGTCTATGTAAAGCGGTTTAACATCTCACCACGCAACTGTAAAGCAGCAGAATTTTTTCAAAATTAATAGTAGAATGTACCGGCGTAAGAGCGGTGACTAAAGGGAGAAATTCCTTCAAAGATACAACTGCAGACTCACAGAAATTATATCTCCAGCCAAACCCTACCTGGTCCCTTTGAATTTAGCCTTTAAAAATAGTATGGCGTCTGCTAACGTTTAATACAAATGGTGGATTTAGGTCAATCAGTTGCCCAGAATTTTGTTTGTTTATGCAATTTGGTAGACCGGACCCATTGGTAATCATATAAGGCAGCAAGAAATTCTTTTCCAAGAATTGATGAAAGTTTGTAAGTTTGTACCGGAACCGTAAAGTGTGTAGCGACCAATTTTGATAATACTTGGGGACTCCAGTAAGTCAAGAATATTCATCACAGTTTGACTAAAAAATTAGTATTATCATTCCAGTAGCTTAGGTACTAAGCTGTAGTACCACTTTTGAATTTTTTTGATACCAAAGTTTTGTACTAGTTTTGTACCATTTTGTACCCGTACCCTTTTGAGTAATTAGCATATCAAAGTGGTGACTCTAGGTTAATGCAGTTGTACCACTTTTGAATTTTGAACATTTTTTGATGCCAAAGTTTTGTATCCGTACCCATTTTGAGTAATTAGCATATCAAAGTGGTGACTCAAGGTTAATGCTGTTTTACTACTTTTTAATTTTGAACTTTTTTTGATGCCAAAGTTTTGTACTAATTTTGTACCGTTTTCTACCAGAAAGAAAAAGTATTGTACCCGTACCCGTTTTGAGTAATTAGCATATCAAAGTGAGTACTCCACGTACTCCAGGTAAATGCGGTTGTACCCCTTTTGATTTTGAACTTTTTTTGATGCCAAAGTTTTGTAATAGTTTTGTACCGTTTTGTAACACAAATAAGTTTTGTACCCGTACCATTTTGAGTAATTAGCATATCAAAGTGGTGCTCCAGGTTAATGCTGTTGTACCACTTTTGAACTTTTTTATGCCAAAGTTTGTACTAGTTTGCTGTACCCGGATTTTGTACCCGTACCCATTTTGAGTAATTAGCATATCAAAGTGTCACGTGACTCCAGGTTAATGCTGTTGTACCACTATTGAAATTTTTTCAAATAAATATCTGGTGAGGGTAGTGATAAATAATAATGTACACTTATTTATCAGAGAAAAATTTATTTAAGGTAAAATTAGAGAACTTATTTTTGAAGGTTTGTCACTAACTAAATAAATAACCTTTATGAGTGAGTATGTAGCTTACGATTTTGTCGTACCATTTATTTGAGTTTATTAGTAAGCAGGTAAAATAAAAAATAACTAAAATTTAATGTGCTAAATTTGGCCACTGTGCTTTGGCTAATTTTTAAAATTTAAAGGCTAAGGAGGCAATAACATATTTTAAAAGCAGTTTCATTTCGAAGACTATAACAATTTTGACAATAAATATATCTGTTATTTTTATTACTGATATCACCACGTCATACTACCTGTTCATGTTTATACGCATATATGATAATCTAATTGGGTGGTAATGAGGAAAGAAGCATTTGAGAGGTTATCTACCAGCATTTTTATTTTGGAAGATGGGGAAACAATTTAGGAAAAACTACCCTCAATAGACTCGACCAGGATTTGCACCCCAAGTGCTCCGCAATCAGCAGGCCCATTTAACACTAGTGACACCTTAGACCACTCAGCCACTGAAGTGGGTATCTATTATTTAATACGGTGTTTACAGTTTTCAAACATCTATAGGATTTACACAATTTTCCAGAAATAAATATTTTTGGGAATAATTTTTTATCCTATTGGTAGAGTTTAACTTGAGTAATATCTCCATGGTGTCAGCCTGCAAGCAGGCTATACCAATCGAGAGGCTGCCGTATGTTAGCAAAGATAGGGCCAACATTTTCAAGCTGAGGGTGTCCATGTGGTTAGCACAACGAGCCCTCCAGACTTCTATCTCAGTTTTCTAGACTGAAGCGCTACTTATTCATTCAATTATCTCTCATTTGTCCGCACGAGGTTGATTTTGGTTCCGTTTCAGACCCACTGCTTCACAGACAGAATTAGGGGCACTGGGGATCGAACTTGGGACTTCAGTATCTGAAGCCAGTAAATCTGACCAATATACAACAGAGGCGGTCGGGTATCAAATACTTACTTATACTTACTTTATGGCATAGGGAACACAAAAGTTCATTAATTTTAATGGTTTTAAATGTATATTTACTTATCATCGGCTTCATGTCGTGGTCAATATTGCTAAAGTGCTATGACTGACACTGAGTGCGTAAATTAATCAGCTCAATAACTTGACTAGTTCGATTCCCTGTTAGGTTGAAATTACTTAGTACTAGCGTGATACGAACTCGGCCAAGGCACAAGAGATTTTGAACATACAATAAGTGCGTTACAGAGTGTTAGTAACATTTACTTTCAGCTAAGAGCTTTTCTTTAAAAAAAAAAATACTTGAAATATCAGAATAATCGCTGCATTGTTATATAGAAGTATTTATTTGTATCTTAATTTTGATATTATTTCTACAGTAATAAAATAGTATCGCTGCTCATCCATTGTACTTAAATTAGTAGATACAGATAGCCTAAGCGCCAGTAATATGCATACCATTAAAAAAACTTACCCTTTACTACAAGAAGTTAAATAATCAATTATATCTTTGATTTTCTTTGTGCGCCCTTTCTTATAAACTTGTTATTCACAAGGATATAAAATAATATTTTGTAAATACTTCTCCACCTCAAAATTTATACAATCCATTGGATTTTGTTCGAAAGCAAAAAGGTCACATATTGTTAATTATATAAAAAGTAATCACCGTGGGTACTTATTGTTCGGGATTCGATACATTTCTTCCAAAACGAGCGCACAAACTGCGAGAAATTTCAACAGGTTCAAATTAAAAGTAATCACATTTAACACGCTAATAAAATAAAATTAACATTTTCACATCTTGACTACCAAAAACTTCGTTCATTAACTTTTTGAAAAATAACTTATTCCAAAGTCCAATGAGAGTCAAATCCTAGACCCGTAAAATAAAAACTAGTTATAAAATTATACTGAGAACGTCTCCAAATTACATTTAGACCAAACTTTATTTAAAATAACTATGTTTGATATGAGCAGGAAAAGTTTATTTTATTTATTATAATAGTGGATTAAAAATTCAATTTACAGTAGTTTTCATTTACTTTAATATTAACACTTATTATTACAACGTGTAGTGCTAAAGAATGAGAAAACTCAAGAAAGAATATAAGATAAGAGTGAAAATTTTACATGTTTTACTGCCTCAGTTAAATAAGGGCTAATGTCATAAAACTTTGTATATGGAGAAGCGTGTGGTCTTTTTCTTTGAAAATAATGTATCACTAGAGTAATACTCTCATTGAAGTAAGTAGGGACCAACTATATTTTTTCACACAGCAGGAAGACTTTGTGAGTATTTTAGTTACTGAATATATTAAGATGTTTAATTGTTTATATTTAATTACGCAAATTTTCATAATTGGACATTGGCCCTTCTTATCCTAACGTACATGGTATTAATGTTTCTTTGACTCAAGAAGGTCACAGAGATTAGTTTAACCCTCCATTGCCGCCTGCATTCCGATACAGCAGGTTAGCCAATGCTTGCAAAATGATACTAGCTTGTAAATGGGTAATGATCTTACTAACGGCACCTATTATCAGCTAAGACAACTAGTTGCAGAAGGAAAAGTTGTATTTAAAACCATGTATTTTGACTAGAGAGTCGACTTGGGATCGTTAGAGCTCAATATCGTCGTGATTATTGAAGCTAACTCAAATTAAAAAATATGTCTAAAAAGAAAAAAGAAATTATTCATTAAATAGATGTTATAAACAAACACTCTAGCTTAATTGTACAAAGAAAATAATAAATCCATTAATAATTTTTGTTTCCCATTTAAAATGCATTGAAATGGAAACATTTTAATGAAAATATTTCAATAACTATTTTTAGCATGGTTTGAAAATTCCATAAGAATTATGAAAGATGACCAGATATGTTACTAAAATAAATAAAAAACAACAAGGTTGAATTATTAAATATATTTTGTTCTAAATTCTTTTGTTTAGAACCTGCATTTATGGGTAGGCAGGGCCTTAAAAAATTAAACAATTTGGATACTTTAAAACTCCAAAGTTACTTATAATAAATGACAACAGATAAAACCTTTTTTACAATTAATAATGAGAGAATAAAATTGTAGTGCACGAACGTCGTAAATGTGTATTGTGCGAAACCAGTTTGTCGAAACTGGGGAGACATAAATGTATTAGTATAAATATCATACTTGAGTAGAAAAAAGCTTATTCAACGTAGTTGATATAACGTAGCCCTTAATTGAAATTAATAAAAAACAATATGAAAGCCAAATTTAAAGAATATAGATAGAACATTTTGTACCCGTACCCGTTTTGAGTAATTAGCATATCAAAGTGGTGACTTTAGGTTAATGCAGTTGTACCACTTTTGAATTTTGAACTTTTTGATGCCAAAGTTTTGTATCCGTACCCATTTTGAGTAATTAGCATATCAAAGTGGTGACTCCAGGTTAATTCTGTTGTACCACTTTTGAATTTTTTGATGCCAAAGTTTTGTACTAGTTTTGTACCGTTTTGTAACACAAATAAGTTTTGTACCCGTACCCATTTTGAGTAATTAGCTTATCAAAGTGGTGACTCCAGGTTAATGCTGCTGTACCACTTTTGAATATTTTCATGCCAAAGTTTTGTACTAAATTTATACCATTTTGAGTAATTAGCATATCAAAGTGGTGACTTTAGGTTAATGCTGTTGTACCACTTTTGATTTTTTTTATACCAAAGTTTTGTACTAGTTTTGTACCATTTTGTACCCGTACCCATTTTGAGTAATTAGCATATCAAAGTGGTGACTTTAGGTTAATGCAGTTGTACTACTTTGAATTTTGAACATTTTTTGATGCCAAAGTTTTGTATCCGTACCCATTTTGAGTAATTAGCATATCAAAGTGGTGACTCAAGGTTAATGCTGTTTTACTACTTTTTTAATTTTGAACTTTTTTTGATGCCAAAGTTTTGTACTAATTTTGTACCGTTTTCTACCAGAAAGAAAAAGTATTGTACCCGTACCCGTTTTGAGTAATTAGCATATCAAAGTGAGTACTCCACGTACTCCAGGTAAATGCGGTTGTACCCCTTTTGATTTTGAACTTTTTTTGATGCCAAAGTTTTGTAATAGTTTTGTACCGTTTTGTAACACAAATAAGTTTTGTACCCGTACTCATTTTCAGTAATTAGCATATCAAAGTGGTGACTCCAGGTTAATGCTGTTGTACCATTTTTGAATTTTTTGATGCCAAAGTTTAGTACTAGTTCTGTACCGTTTTGTACCCGTACCCATTTTGAGTAATTAGCATATCAAAGTGTCACGTGACTCCAGGTTAATGCTGTTGTACCACTATTGAAATTTTTTCAAATAAATATCTGGTGAGGGTAGTGATAAATAATAATGTACACTTATTTATCAGAGAAAAATTTATTTAAGGTAAAATTAGAGAACTTATTTTTGAAGGGTTTGTCACTAACTATAATAAATAACCTTTATGAGTGAGTATGTAGCCTACGATTTTGTCGTACCATTTATTTGAGTTTATTAGTAAGCAGGTAAAATAAAAAATAACTAAAATTTAATGTGCTAAATTTGGCCACTGTGCTTTGGCTAATTTTTAAAATTTAAAGGCTAAGGAGGCAATAACATATTTTAAAAGCAGTTTCATTTCGAAGACTATAACAATTTTGACAATAAATATATCTGTTATTTTTATTACTGATATCACCACGTCATACTACCTGTTCATGTTATACGCATATATGATAATCTAATTGGGTGGTAATGAGGAAAGAAGCATTTGAGAGGTTATCTACCAGCATTTTTATTTTGGAAGATGGGGAAACAATTTAGGAAAAACTACCCTCAATAGACTCGACCAGGATTTGCACCCCAAGTGCTCCGCAATCAGCAGGCCCATTTAACACTAGTGACACCTTAGACCACTCAGCCACTGAAGTGGGTATCTATTATTTAATACGGTGTTTACAGTTTTCAAACATCTATAGGATTTACACAATTTTCCAGAAATAAATATTTTTGGGAATAATTTTTTATCCTATTGGTAGAGTTTAACTTGAGTAATATCTCCATGGTGTCAGCCTGCAAGCAGGCTATACCAATCGAGAGGCTGCCGTATGTTAGCAAAGATAGGGCCAACATTTTCAAGCTGAGGGTGCATGTGGTTAGCACAACGAGCCCTCCAGACTTCTATCTCAGTTTTCTAGACTGAAGCGCTACTTATTCATTCAATTATCTCCTCATTTGTCCTCACGAGGTTGATTTTGGTTCCGTTTCAGACCCACTGCTTCACAGACAGAATTAGGGGCACTGGGGATCGAACTTGGGACTTCAGTATCTGAAGCCAGTAAATCTGACCAATATACAACAGAGGCGGTCGGGTATCAAAACTTACTATTACTTACTTACTTTATGGCATAGGGAACACAAAAGTTCATTAATTTTAATGGTTTTAAATGTATATTTACTTATCATCGGCTTCATGTCGTGGTCAATATTGCTAAAGTGCTATGACTGAACACTGAGTGCGTAAATTAATCAGCTCAATAACTTGACTAGTTCGATTCCCTGTTAGGTTGAAATTACTTAGTACTAGCGTGATACGAACTCGGCCAAGGCACAAGAGATTTTGAACATACAATAAGTGCGTTACAGAGTGTTAGTAACATTTACTTTCAGCTAAGAGCTTTTCTTAAAAAAAAAAAGTACTTGAAATATCAGAATAATCGCTGCATTGTTATATAGAAGTATTTATTTGTATCTTAATTTTGATATTATTTCACAGTGAATAAAATAGTATCGCTGCTCATCCATTGTACTTAAATTAGTAGATACAGATAGCCTAAGCGCCAGTAATATGCATACCATTAAAAAAACTTACCCTTTACTACAAGAAGTTAAATAATCAATTATATCTTTGATTTTCTTTGTGCGCCCTTTCTTAACAAACTTGTTATTCACAAGGATATAAAATAATATTTTGTAAATACTTCTCCACCTCAAAATTTATACAATCCATTGGATTTTGTTCGAAAGCAAAAAGGTCACATATTGTTAATTATATAAAAAGTAATCACCGTGGGTACTTATTGTTCGGGATTCGATACATTTCTTCCAAAACGAGCGCACAAACTGCGAGATTGCAACAGGTTCAAATTAAAAGTAATCACATTTAACACGCTAATAAATAAAATTAACATTTTCACATCTTGACTACCAAAAACTTCGTTCATTAACTTTTTGAAAAATAACTTATTCCAAAGTCCAATGAGAGTCAAATCCTAGACAGTAAAATAAAAACTAGTATATAAAATTATACTGAGAACGTCTCCAAATTACATTTAGACCAAACTTTATTTAAAATAACTATGTTTGATATGAGCAGGAAATGTTTATTTTCATTTATTATAATAGTGGATTAAAAATTCAATTTACAGTAGTTTTCATTTACTTTAATATTAACACTTATTATTACAACGTGTAGTGCTAAAGAATGAGAAAACTCAAGAAAGAATATAAGATAAGAGTGAAGAATTTTACATGTTTTACTGCCTCAGTTAAATAAGGGCTAATGTCATAAAACTTTGTATATGGAGAAGCGTGTGGTTTTTCTTTGAAAATAATGTATCACTAGAGTAATACTCTCATTGAAGTAAGTAGGGACCAATATATTTATTCACACAGCAGGAAGACTTTGTGAGTATTTTAGTTACTGAATATATTAAGATGTTTAATTGTTTATATTTAATTACGCAAATTTTCATAATTGGACATTGGCCCTTCTTATCCTAACGTACATGGTATTAATGTTTCTTGACTCAAGAAGGTCACAGAGATTAGTTTAACCCTCCATTGCCGCCTGCATTCCGATACAGCAGGTTAGCCAACGCTTGCAAAATGATACTAGCTTGTAAATGGGTAATGATCATTACTAACGGCACCTATTATCAGCTAAGACAACTAGTTGCAGAAGGAAAAGTTGTATTTAAAACCATGTATTTTGACTAGAGAGTCGACTTGGGAGTCGTTAGAGCTCAATATCGTCGTGATTATTGAAGCTAACTCAAATTAAAAAATATGTCTAAAAAGAAAAAAGAAATTATTCATTAAATAGAATGTTATAAACAAACACTCTAGCTTAATTGTACAAAGAAAATAAATAAATCCATTAATAATTTTTGTTATCCCATTTAAAATGCATTGAAATGGAAACATTTTAATGAAAATATTTCAATAACTATTTTTAGCATGGTTTGAAAATTCCATAAGAATTATGAAAGATGACCAGATATGTTACTAAAATAAATAAAAAACAACAAGGTTGAATTATTAAATATATTTTGTTCTAAATTCTTTTGTTTAGAACCGTGCATTTATGGGTAGGCAGGGCCTTTAAACAATTTTTAGAACTAAGCGACCACGACGGTCAGTTAAAGCAGCAGCAAAAACTTTTTTTCCAAGAATTGAGAAGATAAGAATTTAGTGGGACCGAAAGAGTGTATCGACCAAGTATTTAGACAAACGTGGTGGAGAATAACGTCAAAGATACAATACACTGAGTACAGAAAAATTACTTTTATTCAGTCAGCTAAGTCACTAACTGTAGTATACCACTTTGTGAATTAGAAACCTTTAATCCAAAGTTTGAGACTATTTTGTTACACGATTTGTAACCGTACCCGTTTTGAGTAATTAGCATATCAAAGTGGTGACTTTAGGTTTAATGCATTGTACCACTTTTGAATTTTGAAAAAATTTTTGATGCTAAAGTTTTGTATCGTAACCCATTTTGATAATTAGCATATCAAAGTGTGACCCAGGTTAATCCTCGTTGTACCACATTTGAATTTTTGATGCCAAAGTTTTGCTAAGTTTTGTCCCTTTTGGAACACAATAAGTTTTGTACCGTACCCATTTTGAGTAATTAGCTTTACAAAGTAGGTGACTCCAGTTAATGTGCTGTACCCCTTTTAATATTTTCAGCCAAAGCTTTTTACTAAATTTAACATGTGGAAATTAGCATATCAAAGTGGGCTTAAGGTTAATGCTGTTTGTACATCCAATTTTGATTTTTTTTATTTCAAAATTTTTTGTACTAAGTTTTTTACATTATTGGTACCGTACCCATTTTGAGTAATTACAATCAAGTGGGATTTAGGTTAATGCAAGTTGTAATACTTTGAAATTTGAACATTTTATGATGCCAAAGTTTTGTATCCGACCCATTTTGAGTAAATAGCATATCAAAGGGTGACTCAAGGTTAAACTTGTGTTACATACTTTAATTTTGAAAATTTTTTTATGCAAAGTTTTGTATAACTATTTGTACGTTTTCATACCAAAGAAAAAGATTTGTACCCGTACCGTTTATTATAATTAGCATAATCAAAGTGATACTTCCACGTACTCCACGTAAATGCGGTTGTACCCTGTTGATTTTGAACTTTTTTTGATGCCAAAGTTTTGTAAAGTTAAATGTACCGATTTAAACACAAATAAGTTGTACCTTACTCATTTCAGTAATTAAGCATAATCAAAAGTGGTGACTCCAGTTAATTGCAGTTGTAACCATTTTTGAAATTTTTGATGCACAATTTTTGTACTTGTTTGGTTAACTGTTTTGTAACCCCTGACCATTTTGGATAATTACATATCAAAGTGTCACGTGCACCAGGTAACTAGCTTTGTACACATATTGAAAATTTTTTCAAATAAAATCTGGTGAGGTAGTGATAAATATAATAATGTTACACTTATTTATCAGTGAAAAATATTTAAGTAAAATTAAGAACTATATTTTTGTAAGGTTTAGTCACTAACTATAATAAATAACCTTTATGATGATATTTGTACGATTTTGTCATTACATTTATTTGAGTATAATTATAAGCATTAAAATAAAAAAAACTAAAATTTTAAATGGCTATTTGCATGTTTTGACTCATTTTATTAAAATTTAAAGCAAGGTGGCAATAACTATTTTAAATGCAGTTTTTTGCAAGAAATAATAACAATTTTGAACAATAATTATTCATATAATTTATATAATGATATCACCACGTCATACTACCTGTTCATTTATAGCATATAATGATAACTAATTTGGGTGGTAATGAGGAAGAAATTTGAGAGGTTATCACCAGCATTTTTTTGGAGAGATGGGGAAAACATTTTGGAAAAACTACCCCAATATACTCGACCGAGATTTGACCCAGTGCTCCGCATCAGCAGCCCATTAACACTATGACAACCTTAGCCACTAGCCACGAAGTGGGGTATCTATATTTAAACGGTGTTTACAGTTTCAAACACTATAGAGTTTTACTCAATTTTCCAGAATATAAATATTTTTGGGAATAATTTTTTATATCTATTGGAGGAGTAAACTGAGTAATATTATGGTGTCAGCCATAAGCATGCTTCACCCAATCGAGCTGCCGTATTATATACAAGATAGCAACATTTTAAGTGAGGAGGTGTATGTGGTTACTCAACGAGCCTCCAACTTCTATCATCAGTTTTTAGACTGAAGCGCTACTTATTCATTTCAATTATCTCGATTTGTCCGCAAAGTTGATTTTTGTTCCGTTTCAGACCACTATTCACCAGAATGAATTTAGGGCATCTGATCGAAATGAACTTCAGTATTAACCAGTAAAAATTGACCACTATTAAAAACAGAGCGTCGATATCAAATTAATACTTACTTACATTTATGCATAGGGAACACAATAAATTCATTATTATTTTAATGTTTTAAATAAATATTTATTATCATCGCTTCATGTCGTGTCCAATATTGCTAAAGTCTATGACTGAGTCCATGAGTGCGTAATTAATCAGTCAATAAAACTTGACATATTCGATTCCCATGTTAGTTGAAATTACTTAGTACATAGCGTGATACGAACTCGGCCAAGGCACAAGAGATTTTGAACATACAATAAGTGCGTTACAGAGTGTTAGTAACATTTACTTTCAGCTAAGAGCTTTTCTTTAAAAAAAAAAAATTACTTGAAATATCAGAATAATCGCTGCATTGTTATATAGAAGTATTTATTTGTATCTTAATTTTGATATTATTTCTACAGTAAATAAAATAGTATCGCTGCTCATCCATTGTACTTAAATTAGTAGATACAGATAGCCTAAGCGCCAGTAATATGCATACCATTAAAAAAACTTACCCTTTACTACAAGAAGTTAAATAATCAATTATATCTTTGATTTTCTTTGTGCGCCCTTTCTTCATAAACTTGTTATTCACAAGGATATAAAATAATATTTTGTAAATACTTCTCCACCTCAAAATTTATACAATCCATTGGATTTTGTTCGAAAGCAAAAGGTCACATATTGTTAATTATATAAAAAGTAATCACCGTGGGTACTTATTGTTCGGGATTCGATACATTTCTTCCAAAACGAGCGCACAAACTGCGAGAATGCAACAGGTTCAAATTAAAAGTAATCACATTTAACACGCTAATAAAATAAAATTAACATTTTCACATCTTGACTACCAAAAACTTCGTTCATTAACTTTTTGAAAAATAACTTATTCCAAAGTCCAATGAGAGTCAAATCCTAGACCGTAAAATAAAAACTAGTATATAAAAATTATACTGAGAACGTCTCCAAATTACATTTAGACCAAACTTTATTTAAAATAACTATGTTTGATATGAGCAGGAATGTTTATTTTTATTTATTATAATAGTGGATTAAAAATTCAATGTACAGTAGTTTTCATTTACTTTGAATATTAACACTTATTATTACAACGTGTAGTGCTAAAGAATGAGAAAACTCAAGAAAGAATATAAGATAAGAGTGAATAATTTTACATGTTTTACTGTCTCAGTTAAATAAGGGCTAGTGTCATAAAACTTTGTGTATGGAGAAGCATGTCGCTTTTTTTGAAAATAATGTATCACTAGAGTAATACTCTCATTGAAGTAAGTAGGGACCAACTATATTTTTTCACACAGCAGGAAGACTTTGTGAGTATTTTAGTTACTGAATATATTAAGATGTTTAATTGTTTATATTTAATTACGCAAATTTTCATAATTGGACATTGGCCCTTCTTATCCTAACGTACATGGTATTAATGTTTCTTGACTCGAGAAGGTCACAGAGATTAGTTTAACCCTCCATTGCCGCCTGCATTCCGATACAGCAGGTTAGCCAATGCTTGCAAAATGATACTAGCTTGTAAATGGGTAATGATCTTACTAACGGCACCTATTATCAGCTATGATAACTAGTTGCAGAAGGAAAAGTTGTATTTAAAACCATGTATTTTGACTAGAGAGTCGACTTGGGAGTCGTTAGAGCTCAATATCGTCGTGATTATTGAAGCTAACCCAAATTAAAAAATATGTCTAAAAAGAAAAAGAAATTATTCATTAAATAGTATGTTATAAACAAACACTCTAGCTTAATTGTACAAAGAAAATATATAAATCCATTAATAATTTTTGTTTTCCCATTTAAAATGCATTGAAATGGAAACATTTTAATGAAAATATTTCAATAACTATTTTTAGCATGGTTTGAAAATTCCATAAGAATTATGAAAGATGCCCAGATATGTTACTAAAATAAATAAAAAACAACAAGGTTGAATTATTAAATATATTTTGTTCTAAATTCTTTTGTTTAGAACCATGCATTTATGGGTAGGCAGGGCCTTAATAAATAAATTCAATACACTTATTTATATAACTTTTAAAAACTCTCAAAGTTACTTATTATATAAATTTGACTTTATATCTTATTCGTATTTAAAGAACCTTTTTGTGAATATTATAAAATAATAATAATAATAATAATAATAATAATAATGTGGCAAACATTGAAAACAGGTTCACAATGTTTAACTTCTAGCTGTCAAAACTCACGCTATTGTCGAAATTGAGGGCTTCAGAACGTATATAATGGTATATTGATGTATAGAAATAGATCTAGTTACTGTTTGAATTGTGGAAAAAGCTTCTTCAACTGGTAGGTTGATTATATACGGCCCTGTGAAAGTTGGAAAATTAATACAAAAAACAAAATGAAAGCTCAAATTTTATAAAGAAATATAACACAGATAAATTGTATACAACTTTCAATCTTTTTACGCGCAGAAAGCCGGGTCCACATGTTAGTTTTCGTCTACGTTTATTCACTGTTCAACACGACTCACGCAAGTGTGAAAAAAAAATATTCGTTTTCATGTATGAATATTGGTCGTGCATTGCGAGTAACAAACATTGTTCCACATAGAGATGGTGAACTACCACACATCAAAGAAGACTTATAATCGCCTGAGAGCAGTTCGTCCACGAATAGTGAATAAAGAATATGTGTGGACAGCAAGAGCGGAGGAACTGTGGGGGACTCTGCCCCCCTGGAAAATAATTTGCCCCTCCCTGGAATAATTCCCCCGATAGATATATTTCAAATCCTCTGATATTATCGAATATGAAGCTGAAACAAGGCCTTAAATTAAACTCCATATAAATTCTAGTTGCATTTTATTATAAAAATATTTGCCGGAGAAGATCGCTTAAAATAACTACTAGACGCATCTAACTGGTGGCAAAAGTCGGTGGAGGAAAGCTATAAATAGCTTCCAAGGTCATCCAAATTTCAAAACTGTCTTGGGGGAGGACAATTCCAAATTCTGAATTTTCTGAAATAATTCAATTTTCAAAATTTTATTGGTGGAAAACCACTTCAAAGATTATCTTCTAACTATCGTAAGAAATTAAGGGGAGGATCACTCTAAATAGCTCTGAGGGGCATCCAAATTTCAAAAATTCATAGGTGGGGAATATTTTAAATGGCCAATAAAAGTATATAATGTAAAAAAATCAAGTTGAAGACTACTCATAGCTTCTAGAGTGAATCATTTTTCAAAAAATTGTTGAAGAAGGGCCACCCAAAATAGTTTATAAAAACTATCTGATTTAAAAAAAAAGAGGATAACCACGGTTTAAACTATGGGCCTACATAAGAGCATATATGAATGATAAACTATCAAATGGTTTTAAACATAAATCTAGCATTGTAATTAACTATGTTATTTATAATTATGACCCCCCCTATGAAAATGATTTGGATCCGCTCCCTGTTTGCATATCATATTATTTGGCGAAGATGGTAACTTTCCTAGCTGTCACTAATTACCACCTCTCCTACCGTAGATGGGGTGTACAGTAGATAGCTAGTAACATTTCAGGTTTTAAATGAGGACATTTCTTAAGAAACATAAAATGCACGAAATATAAAACTACCGCAAGCTCCCAGCGGCAAGAGATCTTAAAACCAATTAAACAAACCGTAAACAAAAACAAAGCAAAGCCTACACAAACAGGGTAGACTGTAGAAGATATAATTAGGAGAGGGTAATACAAAATAAAAAAGTGAATGAACAATTTTTGCATTGGGCACATTTTTTTTCTTGTGTTTGGTTAACTTTTTCTTGATTGCACACCATCCTCGACTCAATTTTCAGGCCTTAAGATATTAATGTACATACACTTAAGGAACCCTGCAGCCCTCGTAACTAGCCTTCTATAAGCGACATGTTTATAAAATTCCTAGGTAAAATTTTAAATTATAATCTTATTTAAATATAAGTATTAAATGGGCTTAATTTATTTTCAATGTAAGACCATATTAACTACAAATATGTCATAGAAAATCAAAATATTGGTTCGTAGCGTTGTATTTACAACAAAACACTTCGAAACTTTTATATTAATTTTGGGACATTTTTATTGCAATTTAAATTTGATAGAAACAGTAAATTTCATTAAGTGGTCGTTCAACCAATTGAAAATAAACTCACAAATACTAAATATTTTACAAATGAGTTTTTTTTTGAACTCCATTTTTGAATTAAATATTATGACACAATCGCACAAACTTTATAATATTGTGTATTTTAGCTTAGAAATAAATAAAAAGTTTTCGAAATCTACCCATAAGTTTTCCATAATAATAAAAAAAAAAAATAATAATATTTAGCACCGCGTCTTACTACCCGTTCGGGTTATACACTTTAGGTACTAATTACACTAATGGATTAGGAATTGGGAAGGTTTAATTAGAGGAAGTGAACCCGCATTTTCGTGGAGGGAGAGTGGAAAACCATTTTGGAAAAACCACCCCCAGTTCACACCGACCGAGATTCGAACCTCGATCTCCCCGTCCTCAGCAGTCGAGCTCAACACGACAAGCGCGTTAGCCAACTACGCCACCGAGGCGGGTTTTATCCTAATAAAACAAATACAGAATCATGATAACCACAATATAAGCTCGCTCTCTCTCTCTCTCTCTCTCTCTATATATATATATATATATATATATATATATATATATATATATATATATAGAGAGAGAGAGAGAGAGAGAGATAGAGAGAGATTATATTGTGGTTATCATGATAACCACAATATAAGCTCGCTCTCTCTCTCTCTCTCTCTCTCTCTATATATATATATAATATATATATATATATATAGAGAGAGAGAGAGATTATATTGTGGTTATCATGATTCTGTATTGTTTTATATATATATAATATATATATATATATATATATACATTTTAAACCAAAATTTTCAAAAAATTTTGACTAATTTTCAAAAATAAGTTATTTGTGAACCACCCTAAAATTATTTTCAATTTGTAAAGATAAAAACATTTTATTTATAATGAAAATCTATTCCCAGATATCTATTTAACTCAATCTTCAAAATAAATTCGGAAAATGTTTTTTTATCCACTTTTTAGCTAGAAAAATACCGTCAAACTAATTTATTTAAAAAAATACACACACATAATATTAATTATGTAAGATAGTTCCACGATACCAATTTTATAGATAATAGAGCTATTAAAAATATAATTTACTATTAGTCTGTAAACTTCCATTACATTTTTTTTAAATTACAAATATTTATTTATAATCGAAAAAATATCCATTGAAATCGATTTACCATATTTAAAAAATACGGGGAAAACTAAATAACTAATGAGCTGATTCCATTTTGTTGTTGTTAAAACTCTAGTAGAAAACCGCACTTAAATACATTTTCTGTTCCGGTCAGATTGTTATATCTAATTTCCCGGTTAATCGGCCATGAGGCGGGCTCTAGAAATACCAGATTTGATTCCAATCCGGGGATGGTCGATGTATTAGGTTGAGATAAGGGTTAAAAAAATGGATATTCTATTTCTCTGCCACTGCGGTTTTCTTATCGCCTCCTGTAGAACTGAGTAGCTCTATGAAATCTTCCACAAGTGCTTTCCGAGGTAAATTTTGTGCCCGGGCGGGATTTATTTTTGACGCCCCCTTATATAACCTAATGGATAATAAAAAAATATGAAAATAATCCCCAAACCTAACGTAGCCTAGGCATTATATGAAAATAATTTCCAAACCTAACGTAATTTGGGTGGTATAAAAATAATCTGAAGGGAAACTTCACAAATGGTAATCATTCTCCAAACTTTTCACCTCGAGATTGTACGAGAACGGTTATGATAGCAAAGGAAATTATTCGCATTTTTTTTTTATAGCCAATGCTCTCCTCCTCATGTTTTGTTTAAATAAACAAACACTTTGTTGTAGGTAATGAACGACTTACTGAGATAGTTTCTGATATAACGAACGGTTTAGTAAAAAAATATTTCAAAATACTGTTTTAAGACATTTTATTTTTCAAGCTGGAGAATGTAAAATAATTTGAGTACCCACTATATACTCTTTTATTCACCACAAACACTATACCAATGTGTCCTTTAATTTTAGGATTGTTATTCTTATCACCTCCACTATAACGCCCAGTTAAGTTTGTAGTTTTTATGTTTGGAGATTATCTTCTGATAACGCACTTTAGTTTGTGTTGACGCCCCTCCCCCCTCGAGCCACCCACTGCTCTATACCATCAGCCTCTCCATCTTTACAAAGGCAGTACCTGTTCTCACATTCTGTAGTAGCAGTCGTGTGTCCACCCACCAGTCCACGTGTGTGGTCCATCATTGAAGTGGATCACTTCACTCACTCTTCAGGGGCAGAACTGACCCGAGGGGCTACTGGGTTATTGACAAGACAATACCCACTACGGCCAGTTCTAGTTGACCAACTCTGGATGTACTAAGCTGATTTCCGTGAATTGTGTCCCACGCGTCATAAACGCAAATGCGCGTGTACGTTCTAAATATATACTTATTACTTAATAATATTATAAAGAGGAAAGATTTGATTTTTTGTTTGTAATGGATAAACTCAAAAACTACTGGACCGATTTTAAAAATTCTTTCACCAATATAAAGCTACATTATCAACGAGTAACATAGGCTATATTTTATTTTGAAAATTTAATTTATTTCTCATAAAAATGTCGATAGTTTACACAAGGTATAATATAGCTATATTTATTGACATAATCTGGCTTAGAATTACGTTTTAGAGATAGCGTTTCCATTTGAAATCGGGCACCATGAGGGAAGGAGGGGGGGAGGGGGTATATAAATCTTATAACACAGTGGGTCATGGGCAACGCCGTGCGGGATTGTCTATATTATATATTTTCTATACCAAACCCATCAGTTAAATCAAATGCGGATAAATCAGATGTATTGAAGAATGCTATACAAATAAAAATATGTTGTATACCAGTTTAAATTGCACTCACAGACACAAAGAAAGAAAAAATAAATAAAAACTCATTCTAAAACGTTCCTATAAGCGGTAAAAATGACAACCAGAGGAAACATACAAATAAAGGTTGGAAATCATGTAATAATCTGGTTAAATTTTACTTTTTTTTTTGTAGAAATATGTAGGGGTAGAAAAAAATTAATTAAGCTTTTGATAAAGGTCGACGTTTCATGACCCCCTGGAAAACGAAAAAGTTGTTTTTACGATTCCATTTTTGTTGTCTATCTCAGCCTATAGCTGATACTATTTTACTCATCGGACCAAAACTTGGTATCCAGAGTTTTTATAAGGTTACCCAGAAAATCTTTTGTAATTAGGTTTCCAACCCTAAAAAAAAAGGGTAGTTTAGTGAATAGCAAAAGATGAGTATATTTTCTCGAAATTTTCTCTAACAATTTTGATTAAATTTTAAATCTAGGGACTGCTTAGCATTGAAAACAAAATGGCGATTCATATAAAAATTACTGAGGTTAATCCACATTAATAGAAATTTCCAATTTTGATCATATTTCCGCAACTATTTAAGATAATAAATCACTTAGCATTGTATAATATAAAAAATAAAAAGCTTTAGTGTGAAATATATTTTTATAAACCCAATGGTTTCTAAGCTATAAGCAAACATATATTTTGTATGGGACACTTTTAAATTGAAAATGATTGTTATGCTCTTAATTGGACAAAGATGACCCTCTTTTCTCAATGTCTATGTAACAGTGTAAAATATTTCATTTATTATTTTTGGTTGAAGTTTTTCTGCAACAATGAATATTTCTTCGATTTGCAAATCTTGAAGTTAGTAATTACCTACCTATATAAGTTAATATTAGATACAAAGTCTGTGCGGTGAACCATACCATTTATTTAAAAAAAAATATGTCGACCTGATGTAAACGTAATAGGCCTATAATTTGGCCCCTATCTTCCTACACAGTCGTAATATATTTTACTAGGTGTTTATTTAGTTTATTGACACGCTGGGGCCATTACCACCGGAAACTCCCTGATCACATTAAACTTCCAACCACTTACGCCGCACTTGACGTCTCCAAGTGATACTTGGCTGAGAAGACACTCGGTTCGAGTGCTCGGAGTGAATTCCTGATTTGTCTCTTTTGTGCACCACGTCTTACTATCCGTCCGGTCTATACAAACATTCACCCTAAGAATATAAGGGTAAGGCACAGTAGCCCCATGGCTTCTTTGGTGCTGACTGACAGCTCACAGCTGACAGCTAAAACATTTGGAAAGTAACCAGACCAAATTATGTATCCTTACGTCGAACCATATGATCTGCAAAAAACATGTGTTTAACAGCTGTAACTTCTGACGGTCAAAATTTAGGTATATACCTAAATGTTAACTGTCAGAAATCAGCTTTGAGCTGTCAGTCAGCCCCAAAGAAGCCATGGGGCTACTATAGGTAGAATTACCAACAACATTTCCTTGTAGAGGGAGATATATGATGGGAAAAGTGTTATGATCGACCTTCATTACATCCGACCGGGATTCGAACTACTAAACTCTCCGTCATCAACAATCTAACCGCTTACGGGAGTGGCGCATTAGGCCAGTGGTCGGTCACCTACGTTACGCTGGCCGATTTTATCTGGCCGACAAAATATTTAACCAACAAACAATTGCGTTGAAAACAAATAGACTAATAGCTAAATTATAATAAGAAATATAGAGTTGAATTTTTTTTCTTGATATCTTTTTAAACCGATGTACCCATTCTAAAGAAACATACCAACCGCGATATCAAAAATGTTGCCGATGTATGCTTTAGACCATGCGAGCAAAGATACGGACTATTTATAAAAACATCGTCTTGTCAACATATGACTTGTTAACTTGGACGATTACATACAACCTCAGGGTTAGGACTTAATGCGTAATCAGACTATAGGAGAGCTCGCTGCCTTTTCTTAAGAAAAAGTTAAATTGTTTGTAGTGAGCCCATAAAAAAAATACTGCATTTGTTTAAGAAAGTCTAAGCCAAGTGCCGTTTTTTTTCCTAGTATCATAGCTCCGTAAATATGCTTAAAAAGTCATTGAAAGTGAGCAATTGATTCTCAAACATTTTTCTATTAATAAAACTCAAATTATAGGCTTATTAAGGTAAAGGAGCTCTGTTGAAATATTTTGACTTTATATTTGGCGTGAGCCATATTTGGAAATAACGCATTGCAGAGTTAAATAGTGAACGTCTACGCGGCAATTTCTCGCTTACGAGGTGGGCGGTCGGTCCCCTTAAGTTTGCTTCTCTGGCCTTCCACGAAGATGGATATTCCAGATTGTGTAAGGTATAGGTTTCTGTAACCGATAAAATAGATTTAATACATGTATATTTTCTAAGCATCTTCACTTAATTAAGAAAGTAAGTGTTATTACCAACGAGGTTAAGTATGTCTGTCACTAAAGTTTCTAGAACCCCTTCCATTTTATTATTATATTATTATTATTATTATTATTATTATTATTAGCACCGCGTCTTACTACCCGTTCGGGTTATACGCACTTACGCTAGTGTGTAATGGTAGGGTGATTGTTAGATGAAATGGAGGACCTACAGTTTAACATGGAATCCGAACCACGGTGGCGGCCTGGCATTCCCCACATTCTCCATTTTATTCGTAAACCAACTCAAATGTTCTGTAGCTGTTACTTTTGACCGCTATTATCAATATCGATCTAAAGAAAAGTTAAATGTTCTCATGTTCGTGACCAAACCAATAAATGTTAACTACATTCATCGGTGGTCACACGGTCTAGACATCAAGCTCTAAATATATTATTATTATTATTATTATTATTAGCATCACGTCTTACTACCCGTTCGGGCTGTACACATTTACGCTAATGTGTAATGGTAGGGTGATTGTGAGATGAAATGGAGGACCTACAGTTTAACGTGGGATCCGAACCACGGCGGAGTCCTGGCATTCCCCACATTCACAAGTTGTGATTAATACACGTCTTGTCAGAGGTTAAGGAAGGGTTTGACGATCAGATAGATATGTGCCAGCACCGCTGAATATTTAGTAAGAAGTCGTGATAAAAAATATTTAGAACAAAAAAAACTGTCGGCGAGGAGAAAGAGCCCGAGATTCGAATCTCACAGAGTGCAATAAAATAGTAAAGGTTTTCCACGTGTGGTTTTGCAATCTATTTTCCCCCTAATTTCCTCTATCTACCCTCATATTCCTACCCCTTGGATTACATCATGAATAAGCCATACACCAAACATATATATATATATATATATATATATATAATATATATATATACACATACACATACACACACACACACACACATACATAAGTTTTTAAACTTTTATGTCTCTATATTTTGAGTTCTGTACGTTTTAAAACTTGTTTTAAGGGTGTACGAACTTGTTTTGAAAGGATTTTAACATTTTATTTGGTACCCTTGATTAAAATACCTTTCTTTTTAAGATAAAAAAAACGTGGCTACCTTTCTTAACAATAATTTAATAGTTATAAAAAAGATTTTAACGTAGCCTATATATGAAAGTGTATTAGGTTTTAATTGACAAATATTTAAAACTTCAATAAATATAGTAGTATTTTTATATAGACATTAAAATTTAGAGAAGACCCAAAACAAGATTTATTTTAGAACAAATTTCTGCTAGTCAAGAGAGAAGACTTTCCTTAAGAAAATCATTGTTAATAATATTAATAACAATAATAATAATTCAAAGCTCACCATAAAAGCCTTTAAACCAAACTGTGTGAAGAAAACTATATCCATAATTTGGATCTATATTATTTTGGTTGCTTGCCGTGATATTTATGAGTCCGGTAATAAACAGCTCTTCAAGCTTAAGTACCTTTGATGGTAACAAACGACTTTTGACGTGACCGACACTCTGTTCCCCCTGAAGGCGGCTTAAAAAACTGAGCTAAAAAAAAAGCTTTCAAACAATTTTGGTTTAAATCAATTATGTATTTTGAAGTGTGTTCTTGACGCATATCACTCAAACATTTCTCCCCTTCCTGTCCTGATGGTTTCATCATCTTTAAGGTCATTCAACAAAAATTGTACTGGACAATAAGTTATAAATAGTAACTCAATGATTTCGATCATTACTGGTATTGATATTTTATGCTTTTTGTGTACTACAGTAGCCCCATGGCTTCTTTGGTGCTGACTGACAGCTCACAGCTAACTTATGACAGTCAAAATTTAGGCTTAGACCTAAATTTTGACCGTAAGAAGTGACAGCTGCTAAACATATGTTTTTGCAGATCATAGGGTTCGGCGTAGGGATACATAATTTGGTCTGGTAACTCTTCAAAGCTTTTAGCTGACAGCTGTGAGCTGTCAGTCAGCACCAAAGAAGCTATGGGGCTACTGTAGCTAAGGTAAAGTAATAAATTTATGGAGTTTTAATTTAAGGTTTACACAATAACATGTTTATAACTCAAATTATATTTTTAACTTAAACCCAAATTTATGGGTGGTTTAGCTATAATATTATTTCGAGCACTATCACTTTTCAAAATACAAACTTTTTTTCTTTAATTTGCAAAAATTATATTTTCATAAAAAGATATATAGGGACTCTATACCGGCAAGATTTGTATTTTAAACAGTTGTGTCTTGTGGTAAAAGATTTTTTTTTTATAAACCATATTATTTTCGAGGTTTCTTTCACAAAACGTTTTTATGTTAGAATTAGGGAAATTAGAGAACTTATTTTTTCTTAGGCTTGATGTCGTTCTCGAATGGGCTTTATTTTTAAATGTTTTTTTTTTGTGTTCAAGAGAAGACAATCGTCGAACAGCAACTTTTTTTTTTAACATGACTTGTACAAAGTGAGGCTGTATGTGTTTCAAAACACACCCCACGATTCGTCTAACGCACCAATCAGATTGTTCTGATAGCTAAGTGGCGTGGGCAGCACCCGCCGTGTTCTAAATCCTGTACCATCGGTCCGTTCCAGGTGATTTAAGTACGACTTTATTGGTTAGCATCCATTGCCTCTTGGGCTAGAAGCGATGATGGGACATATAAACATATTTATTGCCGCCACTATACCATGTCAAATAAATACTTTACAAGGAAACGTGTCTTTTATTATTGCTTTCCGATGTTTCTACAGGCCCTTTCGTTACCGTGTGAACCAGGGTTCAGCAACCTTTTTGATATCGTGGGTCTTAAGGGTTTTAAAAAAAATTGTGGTACAGGTTTAAAAAAATATCTAGAATAACATTTCAAATGTATATTTCTCTTAGAGTGATAAGTTTTTTGAATATTTTCTATGATAACAATTATTGTTTCTGTGCTAAATATTTTGCGGGCCAGATAGAATAAGCCGCTGTACCCGTTTCGATTGGTCGAGACAAATAGAATATTTGGTTTTTCTGAGGAAGAGTATCAATTGTCATTTTACTCGACTATAGTTTTAAAATTAAATTTTATGCTTATTTAATTTTTATGCCTTCCGAAACGTTATTATCATTATTTATACATTTTACCGCGTCTACTACCCGTTCGGTTATACGCACTTACGCTAAGTGAATGATAGGCTGATTGTAAGATGAAATGGAGGACTACAGTTTAACGTGGAATCCGAACCACGGTGGAGGCCTGGCATTCCCACATTCACAAGTTGTGATTAATACACGTCTTCTCAGAGGTGAAGGAAGGGTTTGACAATCAGATAAATCTGTGCCGGGACCGAGGATTGAACTCCAGACTACACACTGTAGAATATTAAAAAAATTAATGTTTTATTTATCAATTTAAAATTAAGATGATAATTTGAAGTTTTGACCATCGCAAAGTTTTATTATTTGATTATTTAATTTCTGCTCTAACACCGCTTGACCTAACCAGCGACGTGAACGAAGAAGGGCCTAACCTTGAACTGAATCGTACAAGAACATTGTTTCGCAAATTTTAATATGCCTTTGTTAAAATTATATGCAGTGTATTTACGGGCTATTTCCATAAATAAATACATTTTGACATCACTAAACTTACATACAAGTTTTCCTATCACAATACACTTAAATGTACACAGCTAATAAGACGCGGTGCTATAAAAAAACACCTCATAGCCCTACATGTCTTAGATCCCGTTACTCTAATCGTTTTGGGTTCTACATATTTTGCAAGCCCGCAAGTTGGCAAGTCTCCCCCCTCAACCCCTGAACCCCACCCTCACACACACACACACACACATCTACATACATAAACACACCCCAACCCCCGGACCTACGTACAGTAAAACCTCCCTCCTCCAAATATTAGCCTAAAATCCTCTCCAGACGACGTGGTCTGGTTCAACTTCCATCACAGTTGATACACCCTCAAACCTCTCGCACCCCACCGCCCAGTGTAAACCTAGTACCAAGTAGCAGACACCTCGGGCACGTAACTAAAATTACACCGCCAGACGCTTTCCTCTCTCTCTCTCTCTCTCTCTCTCGTTGTGTCTGGCTGATCAGTGATCACTCATTACGTTCTCTCTTTAGCAAAAACAACAAACACCCGATTCTCTACGATAAAATCTCTTCGTCGAGTGGAACAGGTACGATCGGGAACAGAACCACTTGCGGTCTGTTTTTTTAAGCACCGCGTATTACTACCCGTTTGGGTTATATTGCTTATATTCTAGGTTTAATATCATTCGTTGTAATATTTTGGTAAGGAGAAATTTAATATGAATAATAGGTAAGGAACTTATGTTCTAATTACGCTAAAAGTAGGCCTAATGGTGGTTATGGAGGTTATATTTAGAGGAAGTGAACCCGCATTTGCGTGGAGGAGAGTGGAAAACAATTTTGGGGAAATCATTTCCCGTACACCTGACCGAGACTCTAACCTTGATCCTTCCGTTATCGGCAATCTAGTCTACTGCAAGAGTAGTGCTTTAAGGCCGATATACACAGAATGCTAAGCTGTTCTGTTGCTGTGCTTTTCTGTGCTGTGCTAAGACTTGTCAGTTTGGTTTCACACTAATTGTTAAGCTAAGCATTGGTCGCTCTTTTCCCTCCATAATTCAGTGTTGTTTCTTTCTGGTCTGATCCAGTGAAGTTTAGCTATGATGGCGTTCTACAAAATGTCTTGTTTGAGTTCAGGTTATAATACCGAGTAAAAAATATGCTATTAGCAGCTGTTTTGAAAGATGAAGCCATTTTAGGAGGTGGAGGTTTGACTTGTTCAATTACTGCTTCCATTTTAATATAAAAACATTTATTAAATATAAAACTTAAATAGAATATTACTCAAATACACGTGAAACAAACTGAAAACAAAACTTCAACACTTGTTTAATTATTTCCACCAAACCAGCACTGCGTCTGTTCAACACGGAGCCCAAGCTGCGTTATGCGCATGCGCAACGTAAGATGGCTCAAGATGGGAGATGGAAAAATATCCCGGCCAGCAATCGGAAAAATCATAGTGCGGCGTAGCTTAGCTTAGCTTTCTGTGTGAACCAGCACATTTAAATATTTGGTCCGCTATTTTTCTAAATAGTTAGCAGAGCAAATCTTAGCTTAGCTTAGCATTCTGTGTGTACCGGCCTTTAGACCATCAGGCCAACGAAACGGGTAGCTGGTTGTTTGTCGTGCCGTAGAGCGTCAGTGGCTCACTCCTCCGAATGGCCAGTCGGTTTTCTAGGTTTGAATAGAACAGACAGGTATATTATCTGTATAGAAGTATGGGAGTGCACTATGAGTTTATGTTTTAAATCACCTATACGTATTCTGGTAAAAGATTTAATTGCAATGTTTTCTTTGAGTGATTTAAAAGAACGAGGTGCCCAGAGCTTTAAAAGTAATCTCATGCTTGCATGATTTATTATTTGTCTTTTAAAAGACAAATTGGAACTCTAAGAGGTGTTGTTGACATATAGCTATTTTAATACAAGATTTTTTTAGTGTATTTGATTAAAATGATTGTTTTGCGGTGGTTTTACTTGCTACAGAAACGGCTTAGTCATATATTTTGTACTTTTGTGACACAAGATAAGGTGTCTTCATTTCAACTCTATGGATTCCCAAATGACAATCGGGTGCTAATTGCTTATTGAAAAGGTTGTATTTCTGGGCCTCGCCATTTAAGGGGATGGGGGAGGGGAGTTCGGAAATCGAATCTCAGCTGGGCTGTACCTTGGGTGGTTATTTGTAATATGGTTTTCCACTCTCCTTCCAAATAAATGTAGTTATATATCCTCTAAATCATACCTTTCTCATACCTACCCAATCGTTATTATTAGCACCTCGTTTTACTACGGATTATACACACTTGCCTAACTACTCTAATGTGTTGGGGATGAGGAAGGTTGAATATAAACTATTTGTACCCCCGTTTGTAGGGAGGTAAAGTGAAAACTATTTAGGGAAAACCACCCTGAGGGCACCTGACGGGGATCAAACCCCGATCTCCCCGTAATCGGCCAGTTTGTATCGTTTGTGAATGTAACGCCTTAGACCTTGCCGCCACCGAAGTGCGTTTTTATTTATATTATGAAATGCAAATAGGTCTACACCGAACGAGTAGTATGATGCGGTGCAAAAATAAAATCTCAAATAGACAATAGAAAGAAATGTTGAAAAAAAAACTTTCGAAAAAATCTAACATTTTGTTTTCTTTAAATTAATATTTAATTTTTGTGTGTTCATTTATTATCTTTGTGTTCTCCCTTTTTTTCCATAGCTCTTTATATCTCTCTTTATCAACCACTCTTTTTTTATGTGCTTATCGAAATACATCAGCAAATGAGTAAAGCTTTTATGGTTCGGAAACAATAAAAATAAACATACGTACAGTATGAATCCCCAATAATATTGTGCAAAATTTGTACAACTTCGCTTGATGGTTTTTTAATATCGTAAAAAAGTCATTGCAAGATACATTATCATAACTATATTGATCGCCCCACAAGAGTTGCTGTTTTAAAGTTAGTTCTAATAGTTTCCGATACTGACTATACTTTCCGTGTAAATTGAGGAAGAAAATATATTTTAAATTATTTTTAAAAGTACTTTCATGAAAATAGAATTGGGTACTTTTAAAAAATGGTTTTAATATCCATTCAAACCCGCCTCGGTGGCGTAGTTGGTTAACGCGCTAGTCGTGTTGAGCTCGACTGCTGAGGACGGGGAGATCGAGGTTCGAATTACGGTTGGGTGAACTAGGGGTGGCTTTTCCTAAATTGTTTTCCACTCTCCCTCCACGCAAATGCGGGTTTACTTCCTCTAATTCAACCTTCCCAATTGCTAATCCATTAGCGTGACTAGTACTTAAAGCGTATAACCCGAACGGGTAGTAAGGCGCGGTGCTAATGTTATTATATTATTAATAGTTTTTCAAAACACTTTCATGGAAATTAAACAAATAATATATTTTAAATTTGTTCTATGAATTACTAAATATATTACAATGTGTTTTTTAAATTAGTTTGTTAAACAAATCTGTCGTTGGTGGACTAATATATCTTAATTCTAGTTCAGTAACATCAAATTACATATCCTTATACGCACCTGTTAAAAAGATAAAACCGTAAAAATATGGGTTATTTCTTCAAAAGATAAATAAATAATGGAATCTTATTAATTTGGTAACGAAAGCTTTAAATAGTCGGTCTTTTACATGCTAGAACGAGTGAATTGAAAAAATAAACGCGCTGTTTAGAATATACCTATATGTCATTCCCTACTCACCCACACTTTTATCACACACTGCATCTACCTATTTCTATATCAAAGTAAAATCATATTGCTCTGAACATCAAGGACATGACTTGACACAATGAATATTGTCAGGAGTGGATTTACGCATAGACCTAGTAGGCACGTACCTACGGTGGCAGATATTAGCGGCGCCAAATTTTGATTGAAAAAAAAAACATATATTTTTCTGCAGATTAAAATAATTGTATTGCTTCATCCTACGTGTGATTGTTGTGGTTTGCCGTATCTGCCTACCAACATGACAGAGTATCGCCTTAATTCACTGATAATCGTCTTAATTGAAGGTCACTTATTGGATAAAAGGGATTCGTCTGGCATCATCGACCAGTTCGCTCAGAAGAAATAAAGGCAAAAATACTGTAGACTATTTTCTTATTGTGTACATATTAATATTTTATCTGTAGTAACATATTTCTACAATTCTACTAATGTAGACTTTATTTTTTAAAATTATATATTTGAATTTATCTGTTGTTATACTGAAAGAGTATTTATTTCAATTTTTTAAGTCTCTGCCTAGATTTTTACCACTTTTAAAACCTCACAATAATAAGTAATAAAATAATGTAAGCATTCTTTTATCTGTCATTCCACAGACAGCACTTGTGTGTGTATGTAAGTATGTATGTATACTTGTGTGTGTGTGTGTGTGTGTATGTATGTCGGTGTATGAGGCGTGGAAGGGGGAAAACAAGGATTCGGAAGGTTAGAAATTAAGGTAGGAAAAGTGGGTGGTGAATTATCTAGTGCTTATGGGCGGCAAAGTCATAAATCTGCCCCTGATTATTGTATAGAAAATTAAATAATTCCTTTTATGTTACTTTCTACATTGTCTGGGAAAATGGAAACTCCTTCTAAAAAACCTGAAGCTTTATCTTCAGTGATTAAATTTTTCTAAGAACAACAACATATTCACCGTTAATAGTCATTATTTCAAGAATATATGACTGTTGAATGTCGAAAGATTTTAACAATTTTAGCTTTGCAAAAAAAAAACTTGTTTGTAATCTGTTATAAAATTTAAAATGCCTACCTTTAAATTATTTTATTTAGTTTCTACACTTTTTAGTGCATACATATATTTAATTAACAAGGATTGTGTTCCCCTAGATTTGAATGTTTGCGTTACCCCAACACACCGTTCCGTTTTTAATTTTTACAAACTCTACTTATTTCATTGTAGATATGATATATTATTGAAATTCAAATTAATTTTTTTTAAAGGGATGATTAAATATTTTACCTTTCTTTACCCAAATAATCCTTTCAAACTACAACAGTGCTCTTCATCTCGCAGAAAGGCTATGTTTGGAACTAATTTTAGAAAACAATTGAAGCCTCATTTGAACAGTTGAGACACTACGGCACCAACCAGCGGAGATTTTAAAATGAGTGTGGATAAAACTTTCTTTGTTTTAATTTTTTCAAACAATCTTCATGCTACTGACGTGGAAAGAGGATGGGAAAACCACACAGTGATAGATCGCATTTGGAAAACTGATTCCAGTGTAACCGGCCAAGATTCTATCCCTGACCTCACTTACAGTAGCCCCATGGCTTCTTTGGTGATGACTGACAGCTGACAGCTGACTGCTTTGAAAAGTTACCAGACCAAATTATATATTCATAAAATACATAATTATTTGTAGTAAGGAACAATATATATTCTATTAGATAAGGATAGATATCAAATTAAAAGATATGAAAAAGATAGAAATTAGATTATTAAAATAAATTATATTGACAATATTAATTAAGTGTAATATTTATGAAGAGTCAATGGACTGAGTAGCAAAGTTGTTGTTACAACAGAAAATCAATTACCATCAATAATTGTGAGTGAAAATACATAATTACATTACATAATTTATTTTCACTCACAATTATTGATTGTAATTGATTTTCTGTTGTAACAACAACTTTGCTACTCAGTCCATTGACTCTTCATAAATATTACACTTAATTAATATTGTCAATATAATTTATTTTAATAATCTAATTTCTATCTTTTTCATATCTTTTAATTTGATATCTATCCTTATCGAATAGAACAAATTATATATCCCTACGCCGAACTATATGATCTGTAAAAATATGTGTTTAGCAGCTTTCACTTCTGACGGTCAAAATTTAGGTACATACCTAAATGTTGACTGTCAGAAGTTATCTGTGAGCTGTCAGTCAGCACCAAAGAAGACATGGGGCTACTGTACACCAACAATACATTAGATTGAGAGCTGGATGCCTCTGTCCAAGTGACCATCAATGCGGGGGATTACTAAAAAACTTAGTTTGCAAGAAAAAAAGTGCATAGCCAAAGCCCTCTGTTAGTAATCTAAAAGGGGTGCATATCATTATTTGATACTTTAATTTTAATACAGGGAAGGGGGGTGGGACAATAGCACCTGCTTGGTTCTCGAGTTGGATTTTTTTCGGTGGGCTGAATCTTGGGAAAAGCTCAAAACTCATAAAGCACAACATTAAAAATTACCACATACCCTTTTGGTGACTACATGCATACGTTAAGTCTTTACGATGGCCGAACGGTCTAAAGCGTTTGACTCCCACCCCAGGTGCACTGAGTAAAATTGTATTTGCTTTCATGTTTTTTTTTACGTGTGACATTTGCTATGGTGTATCCAATGTACTTTTTATCCTAATGTAGCTGCATTTTTTTCTTGTAATAATATGTTAATTTTATTGTTCTTTAATAACTTAATAACAACAAAATTCGCACTGGATGGGCACTTAGATTAAAATACAGGCTAGAACAGTCTGGTTTGCCGGTAGTGGTGAGGTTGGGGTTAGAATCCCGGTCGGATGTTCTGAGTGTTTTCTCTCAAAGCAAATGCGAGCACATTTCCTATCATTTTAATCTGACTCATTCCTCTATTAGATCACATGACTTGACATATACGAAAGTAGTTTTAATAGTTTTTACAGCTTTCAAAAAAGTTATTTTATAAATAAACTGGACAATGCATTATTATCACTATTTTTTTCAATATTCAAATTAATTTCTAGATGTTTTCTACATATTCCCGATGGACCACGTGAAGATTATGCGAGTCATTCCCTCGACATAAAAACAATAATTTGGGCGACAAACCCTAAACGCTCCTGGGTGACCTGGTGGTCTAGGGGTAAGGTGCCGGACTTGTGTGCTGTGGGTCCGGGGTTCAATCCTCGGTCCCGGCACAGATTTATCTGATTGCTAAACCCTTCCTTCACCTCTGACAAGACGAGTATTAATCACAACTTGTGAAAGTGTGAGATATCAGGCCTCCACTGTGGTTCGGATTCCACGTTAACTGTAGGTCCTCCATTTCATATCTCAATCACCCTTCCATTACACATTATCGTAAGTGCGTATAACCTTAACGGGTAGTAAGACACGGTGGTGATGATAATAATGATGATGATAATAATAATCGCTCCTGGACGTTCATTATTTAAAAATATTTTACCCATCCAACGGGACGAATGTTGGTTTTATTGTCATGATCTATCACGAGCTTATCTTCTCAAAGGGATACACCATACGTATCCGATGTCACGCATTCCATTTTATATCGGTCAGGTCTGAAGAACCTCTCTCTATACTGAGACCCCTCCCCCCTCTAACTTTCCTTAATCCCCGCTCACCCCCTTCGTCATCTTTCGAGACCCTCGTGTCGAACAAGATGATGATGGATGACTCGAAACTCGTGTTTGATCTCGAAGAAGTAGCTTATTCTGAACGATGTACAGTCTAGCTATAAATATTTTTTTTTTAAAACGTGATGTCCTACTATCCGTTTGGATTGTACCCATATGTACTAATTATGCTAATTTTATGAATCTATTGTAAGCATACCCGCATTTATGTGGAGAGAGAGAGAGAGAGAGTGGAAAATTATATAGAAAAAAATAGTACAGCCACGGTGATTTTGAACTCCGTAATCTCCGTCATCACCAGTCTAGTCTACCACGAGAGTGAAGATCTTATCATCAATGTTTTTTTTTCTTTCAATTCTTGTTTAAAAAATTCGTAACACTTTTTTTTATTAGTTCCACGCTGCTTTTTATTTAGAGATGTGAGTATAAAAAAAAATCCTAAAAAAAATTTTCTCTAAAAATTTTTTTTTCATTTATTTAAATAGAACAAACGCAATCTCAAGGTATTATACAGTTTACACTTAACGTTTCTTAGTAATAAATTATTAATTAACACCTGAAAACATCAAACAAATTGTTATGAATTATTAGCAGCGATTCAACCCACTTAGGTGGCCACGTGGTCTAACGCGATAATATCGTGTTATACTGGACTGCCAAAGACAGATCAAGGTTCAATCCCATTCTGGTGCACTGAGGATGGATTTTTTCTAAAGCGGTTTCCACTATACTTTCACGCAAATGTGGGTACGTTTCCTCCAAATCAACCTTTCATAATCCCTTGTAAATAAGCATATAACGCTGAACAAGTAGTAAGACGCGATACGAAAAAAACAACAGAATTTCCAGATCTCTTTTCATATTAAAGTATCGCTTGGTGGTTGAATGCAAAAATCTCACTAAATTTGGTGTTTCTTTATCTGTTGTAGACCAGATTTATGGTAATAATTTCTTTAAAATATAAAATCAAATATTTTATGATTAAATCCCCTTTGGCCCTTCCCTTGTGATCCATTGACTTACCAATTTCTACTGGAAATTTTCATCTCTCATCATTTTTATAGTCACCTAATGTAGTTTTAATCTTTGTACAAACCACATTGGTGAACACGCGGAATAAACACCAAGCTCGTCTAATATGGTTTGTTGGTGATTGGGTGGTCGGGGTTCGTTTCCCAGCTACTCCTAGATGTTTTCCCACTCTCCCTCCACATAAAGGCTTTTTTTTCCCCCTTCTCCCTTACCTATAAAGCGTAATTTAAATAGGTAAAGTATAGCTCATACGCAAAGGGGAAAGAATAATTAAAACTAAAATATATTTCTTGGTTTTGGTGGTCTTGGGGTGAAGGGATCAAGACTCGATGTTTGTGGGTTCAAACCCAGCCGAGGTCGATGGATTTTTTTTTCTTGAGCGATAAAAGTCTGTGACACAACTTCCGTCGATGGAGAAGCGGAGCTGTTGGTGTCATGTCGATTGTCGATTAATAAAAGCACTACGGAAGGCATAAAATAACTTTCCCCACAAAATTGGCAGGTTCTTTAACGCTTGCTCATAGACAACCATTATGGAAGCCAACGGGGCATCCATCACCACACTTCCTAAACTCCCCCAGTAAATGGGGATTTTACCAGATGTGCAGGCGGCACTAACCAGTTGAAGGGCTGTGTGCATGCCCAACGTCAGATGGATAGAAATCACATCAAACTGAAATTAGGTTAATTGATTCAAGAAGAAGAATATGTGCCAACTTAAATGCACCGAGATCCTTCTGTTTTGTGCTGAGAGTTTTATTATTGCCCATTTTGGTTATCCTCAACGTATATCTATTATTCTAATGAGATAAGCTGAGGACGGTGAATTTTAAGTTATGCGGTAGTTCACTCTTATACTAAGGACGATCAAGGCTACTCACTGCACTCACCATTCGTGCGTCTGTGGTCAGGCACAAGAAGAATGAGTGAATGGTAGGTTAAGGTTTAAGACAAGTTTATAAATATAAGATGAATGACTGTAGCGTCAGGAGTTGGACAGCTCATTTATCAGTTTTATACATATCTTTAATTCTTGGATTTTCTTGTTGGAAATGACTCTCTCTCTCTCTCTGTCATATATATATTATATATATATTATATAATAATATATTATATATAAAAACTAGGTGTAGGAAGGGCAGTATCTGACAGCAGTTTTTAGTAGCTTTGGTAACTATCTAGAATGTATCCATATTTCTAGTTAGGTTATCTTCAGCTGTCACTTTTGATAAATATTTTCAATATCTTTAAAATAACACTAATAATACAAAGGGCTGGCGCAAGCTGTAGATGCAACCCGGGCAATGCCAAAAAATGCACCCCCCATCCTCAAATAACAAATGTATTAAGATTATGTTGATTATGCTTTGAAAAAAATTCTTAAAAGAAATTAAAAAATATTTTTAATTTTATATCTTTTTATTTGGGTTAGAAAGAATTCATAACTTATACCAAGAACTATTTTTTATTAATACAATTTTTATTTTTATTATTTATTAATTTATCTTTTCTTAAATCTATTACGCCTTGCTTTGCTTTCAGCAAAAGTTTAAAATTAAATTGTAGAGATCTAGAAATTGTATTTGTTTGTACAAAACACAGCTCAATAGCTCACACAAGTTACACAGAAAATGTTGATAATGTAAACTGATAAAACTGTGCAAAATTTGTATAAAATCTGATTAAATATGTATGGCCCTATGCAAATTTAGTCTTATCAATTTGTACATTAAAGTTTAAATATAAGCTACGTGTAGACGTAGAGTATAGACTGTATACCTTTTGAAGGTAATTTCATAAACATTTCTTAATTTACACGATAACGTTATTTTAGACTTTGATAGCTAGTTGCTAGACTTAAAAAAATCAACAAGAAATCGCTCTGTTCTCTCCTAGCACTCATAAATACATATCTAAATTTAAACCAAAAATCAATTTATTATTGTTACAGAAAGTTTAAATATATCTTATGTAATTTTTAAAATAACTTAATATATGAATGTCAATAAATTAAATTAAATTTTCCGTTTGAGAACCTAACTTGAACCCCCTTAAATTATTATACATTTTAAAAGATACTATTTATTATATATAATAAATGTTTTCACTGCCCTTGGGGCCGGTCCTGATAATACAGTAAAATGTATCAATGTTGATGATGGTGTTTTATTGTATATTTTTGACATGCTTCTTCCTACCAGACTCTTACAATGGGCTCTGACTTCTAGACATATGTTTTAAAAAGTGTTTACATATGTCTTTATATTGACACCACTTCTCTAATTCACATACCTAGCCTGTCACATATAAGGAATTTTTTTTTTCCAGAAAGCTTGGAATTAGATCTACAGTAGCCCCATGGCTTTTTTGGTGCTGACTGACAGTTCACAGCCGACAGCTGATGGCTTTGAAAAGTGACCAGACCAAATTATGAATCCCTAAGCCAAACCATTTGATCTGAAAAAACATGTGTTTAGCAGCTGTCACTTCTGACAGTCAGCTGTGAGCTGTCAGTAAGCACCAAAGAAGCCATGGGGCTACTGTAGTAAAGTTATATTACTAGAGCGTAGTAGAATTCTGCTATGAAAAAACTTGTAGAAAATTCAAACATAGGTTTGATGTCATCATTTAAAAAATTGGACTAATTTATTAGCGTTAATTTATAGGTATTTAAATGATCCAATAATATATCCAGCTGCAAATCACATGACTTTAAATTTGATTCATGTAGTAATTTTTTTAAACTGCCCAACATTTCTTTCATAAATAAATAAGACTAGTATTTAAATCAATATGATTCGTGTTTGATGGGAAAATATAAATACAAACCCGCTTCGGTGATCGAATGATCTAAACCATCCGCGGGCAAACTACGGCCCGTGACGTCACTTTGTGCAGCCCGCAAGATTTTCGACAGTTGCATACATCCCTTTTAACGATAACAGTTCGACTAGTTGCTAAACAACATTTAGTTAGGCTGATAAGCAACATGATTCGTGAGATATATATATATATATATATATATATATATATATATATATATATATATATATATATATATATATAAACTATTTGCTATGACATTAGATTTTATTTGCTACTTTCTTTGTGAGCCAAAGCTATATAGTTATATGATAAAAATAAATTTATTTTTGTTTGAAAATAAAGTTCATTATTTATGTGTTTTTTTTTCACATGTGGCCAACTAGAGTTCTTACAGATGTCCATCTGTCCCTCTGGGAGAATGGTTTGCCTACCTCTATACTAACCTCTCTACCTAACTATTTCCTCTAACACATTAGTGTAATTAGTACATGTGCTATTTATTACCCAAGTTGGTAGTAGGACGTGGTGCTAAAAATAATAAAAGCACATATATATTTTTTCTGTATATATATGAAAATACAGAAATATATATATATATATATGACAATACAGAAATATATATATTTGACAATACAGAAATATATATATATATATATAAAAATATAGCGACACAGAAAATCTGGTGATAATAAAATAAAAAACTGACATCCCTGCTTTAAAGCACATTATCTCACGTTTGTCTTTCCCCATCCCTGTCCACAGCACGACAGCGACCTCGTGTTCGACGACACCGCCACGAATGGTGAACTGTTCTCGAACCCGGACCACCACCGAGGCCGACAGTACCGCCGCCACCACAATGGCACCGCCGATGACAGCAGAACGTCCCAAGACGTGGCGGTGGCGCCCGTCCAGTCTCCGGAAGACGCGGATGACGCCGGACAGAGGATTGACGATGCCAGTAGCTTCGGGTTATTCGGCAGTTTGCGGAACCTCGGGCGCAGGGTGAAGAAGTCTGTGTATCGGTGGTTAGAAGGTGGCGATCTCGAGGAGGAGGCGGTCACGGAACCGACTGACGGGTCCATTGGTGTGTCGACCTTGAGGAAGAAGAGGAGCGTGGAGGTCGATCAGGATGATCAAGAGGTAAGGGGCATGTGCAAAATTTATTTTGAGGGTGTTTAGCGGTGACGGGAGGGTCAAAAGGAGCACACACAAAAAATGGGAAAGCTCAACATATTGGCTCAGTTGATTTGCCTACTTAACTACGGATCCCGGGTTTGATTCCCAACGTGCTCTTAAAAAAATTAATTAAATTGGAATGTGTATTTCCACTTTCAAAGTGATTAATTAGCTGCTTGACTAATTAACGGACGGCGTGATTAATTAATCGGCCCGTGGTTCGGATTCCACGTTAAACTGTAGGTCCTCCATTTCATCTCACCATCACCCTACCATTACTCATTAGCGTAAGTGCGTATAACCCGAATGGGTAGTAAGACGTGGTGCTAATAATAATAATAATTAATCGGCGTTTTGTCTCTTCTAGATTTAAGTTAGCTATAAAGTTTGTGCTGATATATTCAGTTCCTTCAGAAAGTATACGTTAAATACTTTTTTTTTAATATGAAAATTAAATTAGACCTCTTATATTAATTGTGTACAATTCAATTGGTTTTCCCCACAATTTAATACCCGCTTAGACTATACGCGTACATTAATAATCCGCTATTTTATACAAATAAAGATACAGTTCTAGTTTAAATGTAACCGAATTTACGTGGAGTGAGAGTGGGAAACCATTTAGGTTAAAAAAAAAAACCTCAGTACATCTGACGGGGATTTGAACCCCCATTACCTGGCTATTAGGAATACAGTTTAGTACCAAACAGACGCGTTATATCATACGACTATTGATGCGGGTACGTACAAAATGAAAGGCCAACAATACGTACCTTCAAGTTCTAACGTCTATAGTAGAGTAAGAGTGTCATAAGTTCTACTTTTGTGTATTAATTTAGACTCCAACCCATCTTATAGAGTTGCCATTCTATGACATATGGTGTCATGTTTGACAGCTTTAAGATAATAGTTTATTTAATCTTGTGTCTGATTGTTTATTTTAATTTTTTGAATATTTTCTAAAAGCCTGTATTCCATGATGATCTAACTGAAGCTCTAAATTTTATCATTGTATTTGGATCCTTTAGTTAGAAATTTGAGTAATAAATGGGCAATATTTAAGATAAGCTATGCGCAGCCGATCATTTAATAACTTAAAGTATTTTTTAAATTATTTTGTTCAGTGTCAACACATCTTGATTTCTTGTATTAAATTTATTCAGTCAAATTACTGCATACTTTCTTAAAAGTCCATCATAATCTTGTTCCCAATTGGGTTGGATACAAATTGGAAGAACATTTTAACAGCTAAATAGTTATTAAAACAGTTTTCATAAAGCTATATGATCTGCAGCTGTCACTTTTGATACATAGCATCAACACTTGTAAGATAATAACAAATAATTATTTTAGTACCGCGTCTTACTACCTATTCTGGTTATACAAATGTGTATTAATTATTCTAATGAGTTAGGACTGAGGAAAGAAGCATTTTAGAGGTAATTTATCCGCCTTTGCGTGAAGGTAGCGTGGAAAACCATTAAGGGAAAAAAAACCACCCTCAATACACCCGGCGGGATTCGAACCCCGATCTCCACCTCATCAGAAATTTATTCCAACACGAGAGTGACGCCAAAGACCACTACAGAAGAAAGTATTATGTCGATAACATGATAAAAATGTTGACATCATAAACTCTAAATTTTACCTTCATAATCATCTTAATCCTCTTTCCTAACCGACTCCTTGGTATAGTGGTCAATGCACCTGGCTACGAGTCTAGGCATTTCCGGCTCGATTTTCGATAATTAGGTTTAAGTGTTTCCACTTGTTCTACACCCTCATACTCACCATCCCCTATCTATCTCATCTCATCAGGACATGAAAAGAGCCTCCACCGGAAAGGATGTGCGATTAGTACATTTGGTCGTCCCCTTGGTAATGGTGCATTAGTACTGGTTGGTATTTCCACTAACTGGGCTACGAATGTTGTAACCCAGACGTTATATCTCCTCTTTCCTCATCCATATTTTCTTTCCTAATCTTCATTTTCTTTCCCAACCCACTTCAGTTTCTGAATGATTTAAGGCGTCACTCTCGTGCTAAAATGGCGTGCTGATGGTGGAAAGACCGAGGCTTGAATCCCGGTTGCGTCTACTTAGGATGTATTTTTCCTAAATTGTTTCACACTCTCCTTAGACGCAAACGCGGATATATTCTCATTAAAATCCTGCCTTTCTCATCCCTACCCCAATAAAGGAATTATCATATATGCGTGCAACCTGAACAGGTAGTAAGATGCATGATAAAAAATCTTACCTCATCCTCATTTTCTTTCTTCATCCTTCTTCTCCATTCTCATTTTATCATGTATCCTCCTTCCTCAACTTTCTCCCCCTCTCCCCCACCATTGTTGTGAATATACGGATAGCCCGGACAAGTATCTACCGATCCTGTTCCTTCCTGTGTCACTGTACTGTCTTGTGAACCGTCGGCAGGCTAACAGGATCTCTGACGTCGAGGAGGACGATATCATCCCAGGGCGGTGGAGCAAGACGCCGCCGCCGACGACGACCAACTGGAGGAAGAACTGGACGAAGTCAAGAAGTCTACTCGTGGTGATATTGACATGAGCCCGGTCGAGGTGGATGACGAGGATTACGTGAACGAGCCTTCGGGGGACGGAGGGGTGGAAGGTTCTGGGAGCGTCACTGACGCACCCTACGTCTCCTCCAGCACCGGGAGGACGCCCGTCTCACCAGGACAACCCCGTGAGTACAAAGGGCGGTGAGGATAGACCACAAATAGAGATGAAAAAAATATTCAGATACCATTTCTGTAGAATTATTTTTAAAATGTTTTGGTAAATTTTCAATAGAATTTTTTTCCCATCAAATTGGTAAATGGGTCAGTAAATTTTAAATAGTAACATTTTTAATTAAATTATTAATTAACTAAAGTATTATTATTATTTGCATTCATTGGTGGGCCGGCACAACAATGTAATTAGCGCCTTATGCACAAAATTAAAAACATAATTAAATTCATTTGGTAAGGATAGATACAAAGAAGACACCTGTTAAAAAGTACAAATGAAAAGACTAAGTAAATTAAAAATACAAAAATTTAAAAGGGTATTTATTAAAAGTGTCAAAAACACTTCTAAATATGGGACAGTTACCATGCGAGAGAGTCTCTCTTTAAGTGAGACTCACATTGAATTTAAAAGATGCGAATGACATGCTAAGTAAACAAATAATTCCATCTGTACTGTGACATCACAAATAACAAAAAATGTTAAATCAAAATGTTTGGGTTTTCCAATAAAAAAAATTCTGTTAAATTTCACCAGTATATATATATATATATATATAAACATTGAATCACAGTAAACATGGAAACATGATTAGTAAGAAAAATGGTAAATTTGTATGTCTTAGTAATATAAATATATTTATTATAACTTATTCAAAATATGTTTTTAATTAAATTATGTTTTAATTACACTTTGCTCTATCTTATAAGCTTACTCCATTGTGTGTAATATGTCTGTCTTTTTCAACATAAATTCAGGTAAATTTGGATATTTGCATCAGGTACAATTCTAGGAATTATTTTTCTTATATTTACTGGCTACCCTGTAAAGTCTTTGATTGTAATTATAGATATGCCAAAACTATTTATATACAAATCCGAATATTATTTCTACCTAATAATGTGACTAAATGGGACAGAACTATATACTCATACAGTCCAGTCAAGCCTTGGCAACAATGCATGAGTTGTACTTTGTAATTTTTTACATCCTGTTACAGATTACTACCGTATCACATTCAGCATTAACGAACCTTACCAGGAAGAATTTGAGGATCGCAATAGTGACCAATTTCAACAAATTGCAAAGAACCTTACACAAGCTGTAGACGCGCTCTATGATTCCGTGGAAGGGCGACAGTCTTCCACGCTAATAAAAATAGAGTGAGTAATGCAAAAAAAAAAAAAAAAATAGATTTGATTTTTAGTTAAATAAATCCAAGATTTTTAAATCAAGCTACTTGCATTGATAAATATAATAGTACAAGTATCGGTGGTGACATAGTCTAAAGCAGTTATCTCAGACCCAAATTAGTCAAAGGGTCAGATTCACAAACACATTTGATTAAATATATTCTATACTTATGAAGCTCACCTTTTAATTCGTCCGGACTATGCAAATAATTTTAATCGCACTAGTGAGTAAGGGATGAGAAAGATATAATTTAGACGAAATGTATCCACATTTGAAGGAAAGCAATGGGAAACCACCTAGAAAGAACCACCATATGTACATCTAGATTAAATTAAACCCTGACCTTCCTGATACTGACACATTAGACCAAAAGAGCCTTACATTTAAGCTGCATTGCGTGAATACACAATACAAAACAATACAATACACAATAGTTATTTAACAATTTAGGGTTTGTCATGGAGGTAATTTTAGATCAAATATATTCACATCCTGATCCTATCATTCCAATCCACTTGTCTGTAATACTTCTAAGTTACTAACCAGCCTGCAATCATTCACATACAGAAAATAAATTGTTTAATGTTGGTATTTTCATAATTTTGAATCACAAAAATTCTTTAAAGTTTTAAAAAGTTACATTTCAAACAAAACTTTTTAGTTTGAATGGACATAAAACAAAATATGATTTGACAGTCTATAAAATGAGAGCAAAATTATTTTAATTAGCAGTTCTCAATATAATTATTATTATTGTGCAAAACATCTAACAGACTAAGACATTTATGTACACATACACATGTGGTATTAGAGTGAATATAATTGTTTTCAATATGATATTTTATTTCATATTTATTTCTCGAAAGGGATATTTTAAAATCTATTTCAGATTAGAAAATCAAATTTTGAATAATATGTATTCAAACAATTTATTTCTACTGTAATTTAATCAATTCCACTTAAAATTAAAAGGGCCAGTGAATATAGGCATATAGAAAAGTGAATTCCTAACAAACATACACACATTATATAAAAGATAACAAAGGTAATTGGTGTTGCCAAATTGTATTTGCTGTGAAAGTAAAATTAATTATAATGCAAAGTACCTGAAACAGACTTTCTCTCATTTGATTAAAAATTAAAATTTACGTTTCAAATATATTTTACACCATGTAAAATAAATATATGCTAATATTGAGTTATACATTTTTACTAAACTCCATATATGTAGCATTATAATCTATGTTCATACAATATAAGAGTGTCATCCAAGGTATTTTTTGTTAGCAGTTGGGTCATTTTGGTGGCAAATGACATCACAAATCATAAAACACATGCGTGTTCATTTAAGAACCCCAAAACAATGTTTTTATGACACATTTTTTAAAGGAATAGTAAGACCTCTTGACTTCCCTGTTCCACCAAATAAAATAAAAGATTTATGCTTGTAACCCGTCAGCTAATGTAGGTCATAGTTCTATGTTTTTACTAACTAAATAAAATAATACCACACTTGAAAGTCTATTATTAACCTGTAAATGACTTCCAACAGGAAAACGAGCGACCCATTTCTCTGCAAGGTGACTTTGGATCTTGGAACACTAGATTTCTATGACCGTCAGGTCATTAGTAGTCACCTGGAAAATCAAATTATAAACTACAGGAAACTGGGGTCTATTCCGGTTACTATTGACAACTTTACCCTGAGAGAATTTGGAGGTGAGACTTAAATTTAGCTTCCACCACAATAATGACTATGTAGTGAGAACCCTACATCCCTATCTTACATATTGATTATTTTAGTTGAGTAACATAATTATTTTGAATCAGCCTTAGGTTGATTAGTCCTATATTTGTTTTAGGCCTTCCACTATGCACTGTCCTCAGTTTTGGTAGATATGATTTGTTTAATGTAGTTTTAATTTTTTTTGTCTATCCAAGTTTTTAATTTACATATTTTTTCTTTTTTTTTCCCCCTCCTCATTTGCCACCTCTATCATAAACAATATGCCCGCTCATTTTCGACTTACTAATAAAATTGTACTTTCATATTATAAATAACACTATCATTTATCTTCATACTTAACATATTCACGTTTTATGGTACATTCTTATATTCACCTTTTTCTCCCATTAACAATGTTATTCAACTATTTTTGCTGCTACTCCTTTAAAATTTTTACACTTTAATTGATATTTTGTGGTTTGATTAATTTTTAAATATCATCTTTGTCCCTCACATGTCAAATATGCTCAATTTCATTCTCAAAATTGTTAACATCTGTACCATTTATCCTTCAAAAATTATAAAATTACAAATATATTTCCTTCTCATGTTATCCTCACCATATACCCCATGACTTTTTTTTATCTACCCTAATAATGTGTTTGTTTTCCTGTCATCACAACCATTCCTAAAAATGGCATGTGTTTTGTTTTAAATTTTTGGTCACCTCTACTGTTCATTCTTATGTTGACTATTAATCTTTATTTACATTTATAAACCCAATACGTTCTCTTACGTCTGTCATACTTAACATTGACACCACATCTGTTTGCACTCCTAACTCCCTACCCCTTGCACCTCCTGTACTGGCATGAAACAGATCGTGGGCCAGGGGCCCCACCAACACCACAGTGTGCCGCCCAGGAACTCCCTTGCCGCAGTGGTGAGTGTCTCGCTCCTTCCACTCGCTGCAACGGAGTCAAGGACTGCAGGGACGGATCAGATGAGTTTGGATGTCGTAAGTATTATTAAATTATTTGTTTATGTTTTATTATGTTAGACTTGGTTCAAAACAAATGACATACTTTTTAAATCAATGTTTTAGTAGTATATTGAAAATATTATTTTAAATTTCATTGTATAAATATTTTCTTTAAATGTTATCGGTAATATGTTATTTATTTTATCAAATGGAAGGTGTACAGTGATAAAAGGGGTGCCAATTCTGAAACAATATTTAATCAAACTGATAAGATTAACAACATTTTTTTAGAGGCGTCTAAAATGGTTGAGTTTTAAGTACTACCTAAAATAATATATTCTTTGGGAAATAATAATTCAGATTTTAATCAAAGTTTGTTTTTGAATCCATTTTTATTAAACAAGAATTGCATTCCTACAGTAAATATATTCTAATGAATAAACATATTTTAATGATTTGCCATAGGTTACATAGATTTTTATTTAAATGCTTACTATTTAACATATTTTACATAATCTACTTGTCGTGTCCTTTATAATTAGGGAATCATTAAAATTTAAGGGCAAACAAATACTTACTATACTTGTTTATGGTGTATTGCTTGTTAATGTGTACCTACATATTTTAACATGAAATTCAATCTACTAATATATGTGTTGTGTGTGTGCATTACCAGACATAAGTGTTTAGTGTATAATTATCAGTAACTGTATACAACCAAGTAGTGTAATCTCTAGTCAGAAAACTAGAACTACTAAGAGCCAGCTTCAGTGTTTCTATAGATAATTTATTGATGTTTTTAAATGAAAAAGGTGTATATTCTATGGTCACATACACATCTATTTTTCACATCTAATTGATTATATAAATTCCAGCAAATTTATAACTATAAATGTGAATCAATAAAATTAAAAATATAACTTAAAGTTAAGAAGAAGCTTTTTTTGATCAATACATTTTAATCTTAGTTGAATTAAACATAGCAATAATTGAAATGTTCTCTATTTAAATGTGTTTTGTGATTAAAAATATACTAAACAGTATTCATACTCAATCTTTATATTTCAAATATAGTTTTGAATATATTGTAAGAAAAAGTTTGAACAAAAATATACAATAGTAATGCTGAACAGAGTTTAAACTTTTTTTTTGGCCAATAAACACCAAAATAGTATTTAATGTACACTCTGTTTTATAATTGAGCTAGGTCAAGTATTAATTTTTTTTAGTGCTGTATCTTATTACCTGACCAAGTTATATGCATGTGTTCTAATTACGCTAATGTGTTGGGGTACACAAGGTCGAATTTAGAGGAAGTGTACCCACATTTCTTGGAGGGAGATTGGAAAACCATCTAAGAAAAAATTAACCCCAGTACACCTGACCAGGATTCGAATCCCGATCTTCCTGTAATAATCAGTCTGTCTCTTGCGAGAGTGAGCCTTATACCATGTGGCAACTGAAGCAGGTCTTAAATAAAATTATAGTCCTCTAAATTATCCACAATTTTTCTTTTTTGTAAATAATTTTCAGATTTATAGACATCCAAAATGAATGTGAATCTGTTTCTTAGAATACCTTTTGGTATATCAAATTATCAATTAGTTATTCACTTAGTTTGTTTAGATTAATAATCATAATTGGTAATGTAACATAATTTTCTCATCATATTAAATTTCAAAATATAATCATAGAGTTTTATAAATTAAAGGCTATTAAAAAAATACTTTCTAAATCATGAAATAATAATCTGTTTGCTGGCATACAAACGAATGGCTCACACATAAGATTTGTTGTTTTTTTGTTATAAATTCAAAATACTTATAAAGAAAAATGTTATTTTAAAACATGAGAATTTATAATTTTTCATATAATTTATATGTATAAAAGCCTACATGATTGTTAGACCAGGCAATTTGTACATTATGTTGTCTGGTAGTGAAAATCAAATGTATGTCATTAAGTACATTTTTACATTGCATAAATAACTCTAGTAGTTGGATTAAATTACCTTTTGAATAAAAAAAATTATGACCAGCCTTGGTGGTCACCTGATCTAATGCGCTATTCTCACAAAAGGGTTAAATGCCAATGACCAGGAGGTCTAGGTTTAAATCTCGATTGGGTGTACTGAGGGTGATTTTTTACTCTCCCTCCATGCAAATGCAAGTACACTTCCTCTAAATATAATCTTCCCAATCCCTAAAACCACTAGCGTAATTAGTACATAAGCGTTAAACCTTAACGGTTATTAAGACATGGTACTAAAAAAACCTATGCTACACAAATTATGTAGTCTCCATAACATAATTAAAAAAGTGTTAAACACTATTAAAAATATAAAATTCTTTTGACTAGAAAACAAAATCATTAAACTGTTATTATTTGATAGAATTCCATTCTACATTTTAGAAGAAAACCCCCCTTCAATTATCAAAATATTTTTTCAAGAGCAAGTCCTTGAATGTAAAAAATTGGTTTTTTAAAAATTTGATAAAAACTTATAAATATATTATTAAATGTTTCTGACTATTTGAATCTTAATATTTTTTACATTTGTTGGGATGTAATTATTTATTTTTTTAGGATCTTTCATCCAGGTGTCAGATATGGAAATGATTGTTTCCAGATTTTAATTTTTATCTTAATGTTCTAACTTATTTAATAGTTTGTTTCTGCATGTGTGAATATTGCTTGAAAAAAAATGCGCTGTCTAGAATTGAACCAATAAATAATTTAAATCAAACCTAGTTTTGTTTATCTAGTAGTCGGTATATTGGTTTGATACTATTTGTTCTAATTATTGGATGGATAGTCAGGAAATGATTTGTCAGCTTAGTATAAATGGAAAACTGTTAGAACAAGTGAATGATTTTGTTTATCTTGACTGAATGTTTGGTAAAAATGGAAGAATAGATATTGAAATCCACAGACGAGTAAATGTATCTTTGAGATTAGTTGGTTGTATGTGGACTATTGTAAAGAATGAAGTAGTATCGAAAGAATTATTATTATTATTATTAGCACCGCGTCTTACTACCCGTTCGGGTTATACGCACTTACGCTAATGTGTAATGGTAGGGTGATTGTGAGATGAAATGAAGGACCTAAAGTTTAACGTGGAATCCGAACCACGGTGGCGGCCTGGCATTCCCCACATTCACAAGATGTCTTGTCAGAGGTGAAGAAGGGTTTGGAAATCAGATAAATCTGTGCCGGGACCGAGGATTGAACCCCGGCCGCGAGCATAGAAGTCTGACACCTTATCCCTAGACCACCAGGTCACCCATCGAAAGAATTAAAGATGGCAGTATATAAAAGTTTGTTGACACCAAAATTGTCCTATGTATGTGAAGCGTGAGTTTGTCAGGAGAAACACATGAGCAAGGTGAATGCGGTTGGGATGAGATATCTAAGAATTGTATGTGAAAAAACACCAAGCTAGTAATCAAAGGGTTCCTAAGGAATGCAGTTTGGAAGGGAATCCAATAGGTCAATGGGAAAGAGGCATCTTGCATTGTTTTGGGCTCGTTGACATAACAAATGTTGTGTTTAAATAGTGAAATTATGTTGCATATAAGAACTAAATTCCTTTCACACACTGAAACTGAGTTTTTCATTAAACCACATAATACATATTTGACCTGAAAAAAGTTATTTTCTCACTAAACACTTGACTGACTTTTAAACTGCTACATGCAACACATAATCTTAGTATAGTTTGGTGAATGATAGTTCATAGCTATTCTGTCATATATGAAGGCAGGATTGTAAATGGTCATTGTCAGACAGCTTCGATATTTAGATATTCTAATATTGACTTAAGAAAAATCTGCAAACCCTCTCTTTCATTTTATTTTGACCAATGTTTTTTTAATCTATCGACCAGGCTGTTGACCAAACTAGTTGCCGCGGTCGTCGGGTAGGTCTGTTTTAGACTAATGTGGGAGAGAAAGAAACATTAAGAGTTTTAAGAATAAAAGAGCATGCACGACTCTGTGTGTGGATGTTGTTGAAGTGAAGGGAGTATTTAAGGATAGGTAAATGCCGAGAAAGTTAGTGAGGATGTATTAAGTACAGAGTTGTTGTTTTGAGCTATATGCACAATTTATTGCTTACCCCATAAGGGAACCAAATGAGTGTGAGAGGGGGAGGGGTCTTTCATTATTATTATTATTATTATTATTATTATTATTATTATTATTATTATTATTATTATTATTATTATTATTATTGCATTGCTATGATACATTAATCTTGATGACAATCATTTTTGGAAATTATTTTTAAAATGAGTTTCATATTTATTTATTTTCACAATTTGTTAGCGTATTTGCTGCTACTAATTTTCAGTATATAATAAAATAAATTCTATAATTGAATCAAAAAGCTAGGCAACTAATAGCTAAAGTATTTATTATTCAGATTTTCAAATATTTTTGACATCAGAATCAAGCTTTAGTGGTTAACTTGAGTATTGTCTATACTACTAGCTTATTATATATTACAGCTTAAAATTGGAAACCGTTAAAACTAATAAAATGGTTGTATTTTCAACTTAGTTATTAAGTAGCAACTGAATTATATATTTTTTGTTCTTTATAGTTATATTTTAATGTAATACCTTATTAACAATGTAATATATTAACATTTGTGTGATGTAAATAATTGTAATTCATTAAAATAAGCAATAACTTTGCATTTGTACTGTGACATTGTATAATAACTTACTATAAATAATTATTAAGCTCTATGGTTATTAATAATTTTGCATTTGTACTTTAACATTGTATAATAACTTAATCAATATAGTCTTGTTTACAATGAAATATATCAATAAGTTTATTGTCCAATTTGTTTTGTAGTTTGTATTTTTATAGATAGCTCACTATTCATAATTGATTGTGTTAAATAAAATAATATTTAAACATGTAACCAATACTCTTTAACACATTTTAACTACCAGGTTCCAAAATGTAATCAACATCAAAAATGCAACATAACACATTTAATGTAACTACTGAAAATTACTTATTTTCTGGAAATTGCTTAATTTGGCAGGTTTATGTCCTTTTTGATACTTTTATTGTGCTCTTTTTAGATTTTTAAATTTTCTAATGTAATTTTTCACAACTTTAATCACATATAAAAAATCAATATTATTTTTAAAATGCATACACACCCAAAATTAACATAGGTCAACACTTTTGTATTAATATACTCTTATTAAGTGATGTGATTTGTACGATTCAGCTGGTACACATTGTAAATTGAATAATATTATTGGTAGACAGGCTCAAATTTTCTGCCTTGTATTTTTACAAACTTTTACTTGGCACATTAATATGACTGTCAAAACATATTACAAGCTCACACTAGAATTTTTGTATTATAATATAAAAATATGTGAAGTAAAGATAAATGAAGTATTTTCATGAAATTGACAACTTTTGGACATTTTAAATTTGAACTATGGTCATATTTGTTTATTTAAATGTTTATTATTGATATCAAAACTGCCTCCATTACAAAAATAGTTTATAAAAATGTTATAAAATAAATATAAGGCAATTATTTTTATTATTTGGTTCCTTAAAAGTTGTTTATCTAATAGGTAACTGGAACACACATTTTAAACAAAATTTGTATATTCTTAAATTTCATTTAATTTGTCACCTTAGGCTATTTAACCATAAAAACAAATTTATTTGCTGACTATACCAAAATTCAATCATTTACTTAACAAAATCCAGTCATTTTATTTATAAAAAATAAGGGCAGTGTCTCTTACATTTTTGGATTTGCTAGGAAAGTGAAGTAAACATATTTTTTAACAGGCTACTTTTAATAAGTTGGCTAATGCTAAAATGGACAAAACTAAATCCATATAGGGCTATTTGCTTTGTAAATTCTTAATATAACTACCATATACTACTTCTTCATAAACTAGTCACTAATACATGATTTAATATTCACGATTCACTTTTTCTTTTATGAGACACCTAGGCCTACTTGCTAGATATTTAAACCTCTTTAGCTCAAAATTTAATTAACATTTAATTCACAATCAAGTATTCAATATGTTGAATTCATCAAGGATAAATTACAAGGTTTGAATCATCATAGGGACATATTGTTCACATACGGTACACAACATGTGAGTAACAAACATTAATAAAGAAACTTAGTAGAGTTTTGATAGAAAGGAGCTTTGAGAAAAAAAACCCTTTTTTTTTCTGTCAATATCAATAACATTTTACTTTATTCTTAGATTATTTCATAGGTAAAGGGTATTTATATTATCTATTAAACGTGACCATTCCATATTACATTACTTAATATATTACCCGCTCAGTGGCGTAGTTGGCTAACGCGCTAGTCGTGTTAAGCTCGACTGCTGAGGACGGGGAGATCGAGGTTCGAATCTCAGTTGGGTGAACTGGGGGTGGTTTTTTCCTAAATGGTTTTCCACTCTCCTTCCACGCAAATGCGGGTTCACTTCCTCTAATCCAACCTTCCCAATTCCTAATCCATTAGTGTAATTAGTACTTAAAGCGTATAACCCGAACGGGTAGTAAGATGCGGTGCTAAATATTATTACTTAACATATTGAATTTTTTTTAGCTACTTCTATAAAAACTGTCAAAAATGTTCCTTGCTATCGAAACCAAACTGTATATACTAAAATCTCATGGGAAGAGGAGTGGGGATTTTAAAGCAGGGGGAGCGAAGATTTAGATTGTCAAACTTATCATGTTTTCAACAAACTTGAGTTAAGTAATGAATTAAAATTAGTTTGAGAAGATTTTTTTTTTTAAAAAAACCTATTCGTCAGGTAACTCTTAGTGAGGTATCTGTCTTAACTGTCTCCACGTACCCAAAGAGAAATAATTTCAACTATGCCAAATGATTAAAATGTAGTTTAACATTAAAACTATAAAATTATTGCAAACTTCATATATAACTACAAGCACTAAAATAGTAGATGTTTATATATATTTTTTTTAATTTTGGTTAATTTATGCTTAATTAATAATTGTTCACCGCACTTGTAAATAAAATATAAATGCTAATGTCTGTATCTATGTTTCTAATTTTCCGTGGTTGCTGTGTATAATAATCTTATATTTGTTTGAAATAAATGGTTGCATGTTTAAATAATAATAATAATAATAATAATAATCTAAAACTTGTTTTAGTTTAGTTTGAGGAAAGTATTTTTTATGTTTGTTTTGCCTTACAATGTCAAACCTCTTAAAATAAACTTATATTGACATCTTTATATCTTTTAAATGGAGTGAAAAAAGTATTCAGTGAAATTGTTTGAAAAATAAATGTTTTCAAGTTTTTACAAATGATAAGTTCTTATGTAAAATTAATGAAAACCACTATTAATATTATTATTATATATTATTATTATTTATTATTATATATTATTATTATTATTATTATTATTATTATTATTATTTGTATAACCCGAATGGGTAGTAATATTAATTATTATTTGTTCTGTCTTACAACAGGTCTATTACTTTTGTTAATGAACTTAGACTGCCAATGTGCAATTCACTTACTCTCAGAATTTTCTTCTTTCCTTCAAGTCATCTAATATTTGAAGCCTCCTTATTCCTAATCTCCTTGTTCCCCCAACCTTTCCTTCTATTACATCGTGTAAAAGACATTTCCTTCCAAGGATGTGAACAATCCAGTTAGCTTTGTTTCGAAGAATCACATCAACAATGGTTCTCTTCTCACCCATTATTCTTAGGACTTTTTCATTTGTCTATCCACCTGATATTCTCAAGTCTTCTCTATCACCACATTTCAAAACAGACCAATGAAATAAAGTTGAACAGTTAAGAGATATTCATAATTAAGTTCACAGATTGAGCATATTATCACAATATTTATTCAGTAATCAATTTCATTCCCCTGGCTATTTAAAAAAATATGCAAAAACTTAGCTCAAGTATTTTTCAAACAAATAAACTTTATGGAACAAATCAACACATTTCTAGTTTTGGAGGCGTTCATGTGTTATGAAAGCACATTTTTGGTTATTTTGTACTCCCTCCCCCTCTTTGTAAGCAAAAATAAGCAAACATTCACCCTCCCCCTCCTCCCTGATTTGTTTAAGTTATATTTGTCAATTTTTTTTTTCCTTACAAAATAATAATTATACATTTCTGGTAATTATAAATCTAGAGGTGTAAATTAATGGCGTTAAATAATGTAAAATAAATAATATTGTAAACTTAGTTTAAATATATTTTACAAAACAAGTAAAATCAATCGAAGTTATAATATCATTTAAGAAAAATTTAAAACACTTCATTGAATTTATATATTTATTAAATGTTTTACTAGTGGATACATGAATTATATCTGTTTTAAATAAACTCTAAACAACTTTTAAACTGATGAGCAAGGTCCTTGAATCCACATCTCTAGCACTTTTAACTATTAAGTGTTAATTTGTAGTGGCTGTGTCACTACACGTATCTTGCCTGTCTCTCTTTATCTTACATAAGCACTGCCCTGACCCTCTATTCTCACTTGTCAGCAAAAATAAGCAAAGCTCAAACCCCTCTTCCTTAGGTGCTTATATAACACTTGGATGCCCCCTTTCAAGAATATGCAACATGCGTATGCTGCAACCATCAAGTGCACAGAACAAAAATAAACACTACCAAACAGACTGCATCGGAGATGATAAAGTGGTGCCAATAAAAAAAAATTCTCTGAATAATTAGTTGACTTTTAAAGTTAAAAAGTATTTATTCAATGGGCAATTATTGTTGTTAACGATCAGTGTACCTCTACTGGTGGTTAAACGAAAGACTGGTATCTACATTAGTAACTATCGATACAATCTTTATTACAGGTTATGATTGACCCATATTTAGGCATTTTATACATATACACACACACAAAACATTAAAAAAAAAGCATTTTAACTAAACCAACGGGACAGCCAGGACATAGCAAAAAATTGTACTTTTACATTCAAAACGAGACAAATTGTCAGCCTATGGTCATGTGAATGTTAAATTTTAAGCACTAAAATCATCTGTTAAATTTGATCTCTAAACAAATCAAAGTTTTCTGACATAGGCCAATAGTGTTCTCCCTAGAAAAATTTTCCAGCAGGGTGGGGGTAGTGTAATAATTTGCAATACATGATGATTTGTGCAATAAACCTTTATTTTAGCCAGACGGACAGTAAAATCAACCTAGCAGCGCGCTCGTTCAAAAGATCCTGGAAGTAGTACTAGCCAATATTTTTATTGTTCTCATTTGCTTGATGTTTTACTAATATGTAGATGTTTATTAACAAGGAATATCTGATTACTGATATTGATAAGTGATTACAAAACTTGATCAAGTGTGCCTTAACTATCATCTTTTATTACAAATTAATAGGCAAATGCCATCATCAAAAACCTAATGTAACTCATGGTTGAATTTTATTGGTTTAACCCTTTTGGAACAAACACAAATGTAATGCTTTCCCCTTTGAATGAAACCTTCAAAATATTTTGAAGTTGATAAATTTGTCTTGTTACTATAATCAAATAAATTTTTCACGTAAATTTTAAAATAATTGTTTTGTAGTGATTTGGAAAATAGGATTATTTTAATAATTGTTTTCTAAATAAACTATAATCACAATCAGGAAAAATATATCTTTTGTATATTCACTTTAATGCATTTTATGTATCAAAACATATTAATTAATATAATGGGAAATTAATATATTTTACATTTTTTATTCTCTTGAAAAATAAAGACAAACTTTAGGTTATATGTAGGTACATTTTAATGATAAAATATAAGAAAAGGTGAATAGAAATATATAATCTGGAACAAACATAATATGGTTTAGACAATGAAAAGATAAAAACATTTCACACTTTACATTGATGCTACTGGACAAAGAGTAAATGAATAAATTTTTTTACTGCCAAAATCCTCGTAAGCTAGGTTTTTCCTTTATAATATACAGTCCAAGCGATAGGGAAGGAAGCGAACCTGAAATGATAGTTAGGTTGAGCCCTGATCAAACAAATTAACTTTTCTTTACATTTCGTCATACACTTGCACATGATTTTATTTAAGAAATTCTAACTATTATTTTACTTCATTTCACCACTGCATCCTACTTCCTCAACTAATAGAATAATTTCTATTTCAGCAATCATCTGGACACTTCCTATTGGTTACTACACGCATAAGTACACCATTTGTAATGAGATGACTTGCTATTGTTAATACCTGTTTTCTTGTAATGTTTTGTAATGTTTTATTTTTATTTAGTTTATGGTTCCTCCAGAGTCACCTGTTTTGCATGAACTCACCCTACACATGCTCTTGTACCTTTATTTAGCTACCAATTCTGAGCCTTCCACTCAGCCAACCACACCTAGCACACCTGGCACCACAACCACCACCATCTCCACTACGACAAGCACCTCCACCGCACGCTCCTTCCCAATACAAGACAAGTGTCGAGCAGACGACAAAGTCCGCTGCGCTGATGGTTCCATCTACATCTGCAGGGTGCACATTTGTGACGGGAACCCGACTGTCCGCAAGGAGATGACGAGAAGGACTGCCCTCTCGACGGTACACTTGTGTTGACATGTTTACAACCGCTGATAGCTATGGTCCTTCCTCACTCTTGCTTCTTTCGAATTCACATTTGCTAACTTTAACCTCGGCGTGTTGATTACAGTTTCATATGGGTGTTGGGAGAATTGTATTGGTGACTAATATTGTTCTTTCGGCTGTGGTGTTTGATTTCTTCATATTTATAGTATGTTGTTAGTTTCTTCTAATTTTATTTTTAAACTAAATTGTTATGTACACACTTCGTTTACAGGAAAGCTTACAGTATTACCTTAACGGGCACAACACTGGCCCTTTGTATCACCTGCACTAGATATTAAACAAGCTATGTAAGTTTGCTAACTTTCAGCATAAACAAAGTATGCTTATAAAACATTTCATGTCACTTTAATGTCACTTTCTGTTTTACAGATATATTCCTAAATCTTGTGTGCTTAAATAACCTACATAATAATAGTTTATAATCTAATAACCAACAATATCCGTGTTATTAACCTTTTAATTCACTTTAACAAGGAGTGTGACCAAAATATACAAGAAGTGTATGGTATTGAAGCATATCCACACTCTTAAAGAATTTTTTGGTAAAATAAAGCATTATAATAATATAAACTGTAAATAATTAATGCAGGTATCATATGCAAATGAAAAGTGGGCTTAAGTCTCTTCTCAATAAACCAATCACAATATAGGTTAAAGTATTTTCACTGCATATAGCATAATTTATTTTTGTACTTTTTCAATATACAGTACATGTATAAAATTTAAAATATGATTAACCTAATTTTATGGCTCTTTTGATATTATCTGATTCTTTTTACAACTATTTGCTACTGAACATACACTCTAAAAACAAACTAAAATTTCATTTAAAAAAATGTTAATAGTTATTTTATTTTCTATGGCGATATGTTAGATACAATTGATACCAAATATTGTGCAACATATAAACTGATTTAATAAAAACAACACTTTAATCTATATGAAAAAAATGGAGTTAAATGATTGTATTATTAATTGTGAATTTATAGTTGAGTGAACAAAATTTTTAAAAATTACAGCACAGTTTATATAGTTATTAATTGATGGTCAAACAAAAAAATATGAGTTACTTAATATATTTTATTTGGCTTGAATACATTTTCTTTTGTGAACTTTGCTTTTTTACTCATGACTCATCTTTTATAGTGTTTGCTTGATTTCTTTGTATATATCTTTAATATTTCATAGAATAATTATAACTAATGTAACCTAAACAATATATGTTTTTAGGTATAGAATATTGTGAATATACTACCAAATATGTATTTTTTACATCAATTATTGTTTCCAGCCTATTGCTTGGCTCAGTTTTTTTTATTCGAGTCAAATATTTTCCCACTACCTGCTGGCTAGGCCTGTCGTAGCCCTACTATAGATGTATGTTGTTAATTTTCTAAATTTGGTTAATGACAAAATATTTGAAGTTAATCACTACTAAAAATATTTAATCCAAAATATCTGTGGATCTTATATTGTGAACACTAGAAAGGTAAATATATTTTAGGTAGAGTTCTTCAAGTCAGAGTTTCTTTTATTCAAACAAGTTGAGCAAGTTTCTGAGAAATCTCCTGAGTGTTGTGTCGAATGGAGCCCAGTTTGAGTTAAATAAATGAAACTATAAATACATTTAACAAACACTTTAAATAAAAATCAATTGATTATATATTATTTATTAACATTAAAAAAAATAAGAATCATATATTTAGAATAAAATAAAACTACTTTGAAATTATAACAGCAATAATATGTTTACAATGAAAATATGCCAACTGCATGTTTCACAAACAACATCCAGACAAATAGAGAAAAAAAATTAGTTAATCAATCATTAGACAAACCATACAGCATTAAAATTGCCTTATACAATAAGCTCTAATTTGTCGAATTGTTAATCTTGAGTTTCCATTGATTGCTTGAGCTAGAGCTCAAAACAAGTTACACAAATAACACCAAATTGTCTATTTGGTCAATAATTTGCACATTGTTTGAGTGTTTACTGTTACGAGTGTTATATAATGAAGTAATTTGATATTGACAAATTAAATTAATAGCATGAAATTTGTCCACCATTAACCCAGTAGTTCCACATCAGAGCAAACATTGTTAATTTTCTATTAGCACAATAAATTTTCTTAGCTATTAATTAAAATATTTCAAGTGAAGATGTGTAGCATATAATTTTTCTCAAATTTGAATTTTCGTTCTACTTAAAAATCTCAAATCTGAATCCTATAATACATTATAAGCATAAGATGAGAGTTAACTTTATTTTATTTTAATGAGTTATGTTTCTCAATCTCACATTTGTCCCAAATATGTTTTAATTTAGTGGTCTGATGTCTGTTACTTAGATTTGCACTAAAGAAATGTTGGGTTTCCCAATTTTACTATTGATATTAATAATTTCAAATATAAGCCACATTTACACATAATTTAGCACATACTCTGGTTTTTGATTTTTTTGTTGTTGCAGTGATCCACTTCAAATTTATTTATATTAATATAAAACTATCTTTAAAAATGAGACCAAATATGTGAGATTTATGTTTACAAAATACTAGTCCTGTGGATTATGACAAATTTAACGAGTACCTACCAAAATGGTTTGGGCTATTTATACATACCTATATGTTAATATTGTGTTTACCTGGATATTTTTATGAAGTCCATCTAAATTTATCTGTAATAATTAACTTGATGTCATAATAGAATACTTGTATAAATAATATCCTATGTTCACTGAAATAAATTTTGCTGTTGAAAAGTTAACCTGAAAATATGTACAGTTCAATAAAATAAAGTGAGGGAAGTGAATCTTTATAGTAACCATAGTAGGCAAAATATGAACATTGATTCTTTTTAAACCAGCTTGATATCATCCACAATATCGCAGTGAAACTAATCTATGTATCTAACTGTAACAATTACAGAATGTGCCACAGGAGAGTTCATGTGTGACTTGACGAGATGCATCCCCGCCTCCAAGAGGTGCGACTCCCAACAGGACTGCACCGACGGGACTGACGAGCAGGAATGTCCGACAGGTATGAGCCTTTCTTAACTCACATTGTCTGCACTGTTTTCTGAGATCAATGTCTATTTTTAACAAACTTTCTTGTGTGTTCTTTGATATTCGTGAAGGGCAGAAAACTAACAATGAATATCATTTAAAATTTCACTTCTGTATCCATTGAACTAACCTCTTGAAAAATTACATATTGGGTAGGGATGCGTGACTATTGTTTATATTTAGCCAATTAAAGGGAACGAGATTGTTTACCAATTAGATTATCCCCATACTTGTTATTTCATCTTGCTTGAATGAGCTGATATTAATTGGGTTAATGTCATAAATAAGATGGCATATCTAAAGAGCTTAAGAATAAGAAAGAGAGTTATATTAAACCTATGTCCCACACAGAAAATAATAACCATATCAGTAACTTTTAACTATTCAGGATGTCTCTTTTATGAAATGTATTCAAATAAAATCGATATTATTATTATTATTATTATTATACTACTATAAAGCCACATGGCTGGCTCACTGACTGACGGACGTTAATGTTTACCAACTTCCATATGAGCTAGAAACTTTAAATTTAACAAAATTATAGCTTTTATTCTGTAACTGACAGGAAAATTTCAAAAAGTTAAAACTTTTAATTTTTAACTCTGGAAAAAAATTCAAAGTGGCAGAGTAACTCAAAGTCTGTGCAGATATTTCTTTGGAGGTCTCTTGTGGCTAAACGGTAAAACCTATCAAAAAATAGCTCTGGAATTACATTAGTTTACATCCACTTTTAAAGAAAACGCACTAAGGGTTTGTAGGGCACAGCCCCCAACAATTTAAGTGAGTACATTATACCAAATCGGGGAAGTTTAATCTTTGTTTATTTAGTTATATATTTTTGCCATCATCCTAATCACATTGCAAACTTTATTAACTTTTCATGTCAAATATATCTTAGGAATTGGTTGGTCACTGAAATATAATCCATTAAATTTTGGTCAATTACGCTCACAACAAGAAAAATACAAATTACCATGGAAATCTGATTATTTAATCTGCTATACTGTTGCTATTGATCTCAGAAATATGTACCAGATTTATTATTTAGTTGTAATATTTTGTATGTTAAATGGTATAGATATTTTATATATATTAAGAGAATAAAGAGCAGTGATTCAAGTCAAGGTAAGTTCTCAAATACAACAATTTATAAAGGTAAGTGGATCCTTTTTGTCAAAATATTTTGCATTTGTGAGCATTATATTATTATATTATGTGCAGTGTGCATGCTTTTAAAATGCAAAATTATACTTTACTTGAAAATTGCTACATGCTATATTTGTGTAGATTAGTTGTAAATCTGATGTTTGATGATACATCTTTGCTTTTGGCATTTGCATAGTTACTAAATTTTATACCCAAAAATATTATTTTGATTTTCCAAGTAATTCTTGTGAACTTTTACATTGAACTGGCGAAGTAAACATGTGATAATATCAAATTTAAAAAAATAGTTAATTTGATTTTATAATTCAATTTTTCACACTCATTGTTTTTATTTCAAATCCTATCATTTTATGTTAGAAAAATACACATTACAATAACTATTTCCACAATAAACGCCGGCATTTGAGAAATGTTAGAATAGGGTTTCAATTAAGCCATAAAAATTAATACTACTACCAATGGTCTACATTTTATTGACATAAACAATTTACATTAATGGTCCATTCTTTTTTTTACCATATATAAGTCTAGAAGATGAATTATTTTAAAGCTATATAATAGTTAAAAATAATCCCATACAAAATTAATGTATTGTAGAATAGCTGATGATGACAGTCAGTGTGCAAATAAATTAAGTGCACACATATATAACAAACAAACTAGAAATTAGAATAAATTTTCACTAATTTAAAGAAAAGTGTGGGATTTGCATTGTCTACAAATACATTTTATCTGAACGTTAATTGATTAATAATCATATAAAAGTGTACATGCAATATTTTTTTCAGTCATAATTTAATTAGTGATACAATCTACTAAGTTATCTATAAAACCAGGCCAATTTTTTTTATTAAATGTCAATTACTTAAATCTCTGAGATTTCACTAATTACTGTTAATTAAATAAAAATGAGAAACAGATACTGGTATCTAATATAAAGTAAATAACTAAATTTAAGTTCAATATTATATTAAAAGAAAGTAACAGGTTCATTGAATTAAGGGGCATTATTAGTCTCCATCACCCTTTCATAGTTTTGGACCAGGGAAGACAAAAAAAAAAAAATTGAAATGCAAAGTATGAAGAAGGAAGTTTTTCCCCTTCATTGAAATTATTGTAATAAATAGGCATAGCTGATTAATTCTGGCACAGAAAAAAATATATACACCATATTGATTTTGCTCTCCCTTCATGTTGTAAAATGTCTAAAGGCATTTGGTAGAAGTTAGATTTTCTTTGTTGATAAATAAACTTTTCTCTTTAATCAATACGATATTTACTAAAACATATTTGTATATCATTGCTCTTTTAAAACAGTGAACTGAAGTTGGGGATGTAGGGAACGTGAGAAAAGACCAGAATTTTGCAGTTTTTTTTTAGTAAAACATTTTTTTCGGCAAAATAATTGAAATGCAAATTCAAATTCCATGCAAAGATAAAATAGTTTAATTTTCTTCTCATGGTGATTGATATAGATAGTTGTTGAATATCTGTCAGGGGTTACCTGGCATTTAATGACAACTTTTTCTCTTCATTAAAAAATGTTTTCATCTAATGATCAGATCGGACAGGTATTCAACAACTGTTGATATCATTTACCATGTGAAGAAAATTAAACTCTCATGTTTCTACAGGAACAATGCTTTATATATTTTGACATAAAAATTGTTTTTCATAAAAGCTTGCATTTTTTGCTCAATATATTTTTTTTCAGACAGGACCACATTTTTTTAAACATATACAGCCCACCTGCAATATCAAAAAGGTGGCAGACTCCTGTTTTAGGCTTAGGCTGGTCCTCTGTCATTTATAAGATTTACAGACCTACATAATGGGGCAACAAGGGTTCATAAAATTGATGTCCCAATTTAACTAAACCTCATCATTTCTACTCATGATGTTGTTCTTAACTTTTTTTTAGGGCTATTGCCTCAATTCCTTAAGGACATTCGAGATTTATGCATTAGGGAAAATATCCGATTTGAGACCATAATCCATATATTTTCAATTTCCAAGTGAAATCCATTTATAGAGCTCTTATACTGATTATTATTTGCTCAAAACCATTTATAATTATAGGATGAACTTAAAAACCAAGCCCCAGACCAGTAATTTAACACTCAACTTAATGTATGAATGTTATAATAAATGAATTATAAGAGAGAATGTTAACATTTAGATTTTCGTTGTATTTTATATGTTATTATATTTGTATTTCCTCTAATGATTATAATTTTTTCAAGATTAAAAGGTAAAGTGTCGTTTCGGATTTTAGATTCAATTTGTTAAATAGTGGATTCCCCCTTCTCTACTTATTTGTTTTGAACATATGTATTTCGATTATGTTTATAGTGTCAAGATTTTACTATAACAGTTGGTACCTATTAAAATATAACTAAAGGGACAAATATCTTGTTGTGTATGTTCATGTAAGAGTAAAGTAAAATACAAAGAAGGGAATTTTTATTTGATCTATTTATAGCTTCCTTTATAAAAATACATTACAGGAAATGACTCAACATCTTTTTCACTCTTTACTTAAAGTGTTACATAATTGAGTGCAATTATTTTAATTTATATTTTTCAAAGAGCTTATTTTAAAAATTGAATACTTACCTTGAAGTCATTCCGTACTTTTTTTTTGTACTGCACCAACTCTGGAAAATTTTTACTATTTATATGCATAACTTCCCATACTTTTGCTTTTTAATATTTATTTAGTCGTTTTAGTCTTTGAACAATGGATCTTTTCCTTTCTTGAACAATTTGTCTATATATTGTACAGCATCAGTAGGTACTTAAATGTTGCCCAATTCTACATTTCTAAAATATCTTTCAACTGTAACAAGAATGATAAATGGGGTGGATGTGGGAGGGGGCTATTTTATCAAATATGTTAATTATGTTCCAACTTCGTAATCGTCTGGATTTGATTAAATTTAAATTTATCAATTGATTCACCCGCTAAAGTGGTTGAATGGTTTAAGGCACCACTCTCATGTGAGAAACTCCTCGCCCTTACCTTATTAGGGTGATTATCACGTATGCTTATAACCTGAACAGGTAGTAAGACACGGCGAAAAAACATATTGAATCACACTTAATTTTTTGTGCAATCAATTGTTTAGCAATTGCTAATCTTTGATAAGTTTGATGTAGAGTAGGCTTACATTCTTTCTCAAATATATTTAGGTCCCAATTTTTTTTTCTTTTTTTGTTTGTTTAACGACTTGTAAAAGTTTTTTCCTGTATACTAATTATGCTAATGTTGTTTGAATTAATAATATAGGATTTAGAGGAAATGTACCCATATTTGTTTGAAGGAGGAGTAGAAGACATTTGACAAAAACAACACCCTCGGTATACTCCAGTGAATTTCAAGGGTGATGCCTTAGACTTAGTCAATACGAGTAAGAAAGTGGGTCCCATTATTAGTCAAATGCATCATATTTATTGTTCCCTCTCTCAACTGTATGTATTCAATATTGTAAAGTAGCTTTTGTGTAATAATTTTCTTAACCTAGTTTATTTTGATGTAGTTCTTTGTATTTAAATTTAAATGCACAGAAAATCTAAATAATTCTAAACACAAAAATCAAATAACATATACTGGTTTGTTTAAATTTGTCTTGCATATAATAATTTAATATAATTTAATTTATATCAAAATACTTTTGACCCCAAAGTTTTTAACCTTCAAATGTTTTCTCTTTTCAGTGGTTATTTTTTTATGTAGTTTCATTTTTTCAAGTTAAGAGTTTAATCAAGAGGCCTGAATGAATTTAAATACTATTATAATTCATAACTAATCTTTTGTTTACAAAATATAATTATGTTTTGAAAAAAGTTAATTAATTAGGGAATTATATGTTTTTAGTATGTACAACCATAGTAAAGCAGTTAACACAAATATTTCTCAACAAAAATATTTATGATGGTTTTTAGTAACTTATCACAAAAATATTAAGAAAATGTTTTGCCGAAATCCATTGAATTATTCTCATTTAAAACTCTAACAAAAACACCCGCCTCGGTGGCGTGGTTGGCTAACGCGCTTGTCGTGTTGAGCTTGACTGCTGAGGACAGGGAGATCGAGGTTCGACTCTCGGTTGGGTGAACTGGGGGTGGTTTTTCCTAAATGGTTTACCACTCTCCCTCCACGCAAATGCGGGTTCACTTCCTCTAATTCAACCTTCCCAATTCCTAATCCATTAGCATAATTAGTACTTAAAGCGTATAACCCGAACGGGTAGTAAGACGTGGTGCTAAATCTAACAAAAACATTTCTATGTGGAACAAAAATAACAAATATAAAATAACACATCTTATATCATTGTATGTACATGCTAATACCTCAAAATTAGCGCCAACATCAGTAAGTTAACAATTTAAGTGCAATCACTGTTAATTTGAGTTGAGAAATTTCATGAATACAATGGTTAAGGGAATAAGTGAACAAAGGTTGTTAACTCTAACATACTTTTTTTTTAATATAAAAGAGAATAGAAAATGAAGTTTTTAAAAAAAGTTCTCATCAATTTTTTTTTTTTTTCCTTCAAGAATTTTCCTTGGAAGTTAAAACGTGCAACCAACCACCGAAATTATTTCTCGCTTAATTTCTCTTGGCAGGAATAAATGTGAAGCCTTCCCTCAACCATCAGAGCGGTGGTTTGGGATCCACCCCCAACCCCTACTTTTATCCCTCAACCCACCCTCTTCTTCAAGACGTACTACATACCCGATGACAACTCGAGTGGAAAGTGCAAATTGGAAATTGAATATTCATTACTTCTCTGTCTTTTTTAAAAACTTTGCTTCGCTTGCTTCTTCTTAGTCTACTTTTATCGGAAGGTTCTTCCCTACCTCCTTAAGGGCCCACGTCCAATATATAAAACTGTATTTCCACCTTACCCACTTATTTGGGTTTAAACTGTCTACCACAATAATTTTAACCTTAAGTGTATTACTTTAACTCTTCCATTAAACTTGATTTTCTCTTAAGGGAAGATCAGGGTTTGAATCGTTTTTGCTTGTACTGAGAGAGAGAGGTCTACTCAACTATTTCCCAGTCTCCCTGCACGCAAGTGTGGGCACATTTATTCCAAATTACATCCCTCCATTCTATCCCATTAATGTGGATATTTTGATAACCCTAGCCGGTAATAAGACACAATGCAGAAGAAATACTGTTTAGAAATCTGTGTTGTTATGTTTGACTTTAGTTGACGAAAACTTTAAGGTCCAAACTAACTTCTTGTTTACCAACATTGAAAATTAAAAAAAAATTAAAATCACCATATTGTGTTCTAATGACCGGAATGGGAGGGGAGAGAGGGCAAAGCTTCCCCTATCTTGAAACCTGGCGCGGTTTATCATTTCCATCTCATTTCCATGTAAATAACAAGTCTTGGTTTCTTGAGAGAAGCGCGGCTTAAGACTACACCCGTGACTCTTACATCTTTGTCTGCGGTGTTCATTGAGACGAGAGGGAGACTAGCAAACTTTAAAAGATTTGAGTTGATTTTTTTATCAGACGTTTTGTAAAACTCATCATTGGAGTCCAGTATCAAAAATTGTAAGATTTGTATCAAGTAAAACACAAAATAGATATTTATAGCTCTAAATACAGTTTAGATTTACATAACTCAAAACGAATTCTTATTTAATACTTGTCATGAGAATATTAACATTTGATGAGAAACATTTCAAATTAAGAAGAAGAAAAAATTGTCATTAAATTTAAGGACACCCTTGACAAACATTCAAGAACTGTTGAGGTCATCACGTAAAGAAAATTAAACTCTTTATGTATCTACTGAAAAAATATTTTGTTTTGGCAAAAAAAAAAAAAAGTTTCGCTAAAAATAATTGCAAAAACTCGACTTTTCTAGCGTCCTCTACACTTCCAACTTAAAACTGTTATACTGTCGAATAAGTGTATTTACTTCATCCCTTAATATAGGGTTGTAGGGCACGTGAGGACAGGTCAGTGTTTTTGCGCAGTTTTTATATCAAAATAAGATATTGGTCAAAATAAATAAAACATTAATTTATTACAAGCCACCACAGATATATTCAACAAATTGCTTATACCACAATTTAATGAAAATTAAACTTTATGTTTGTACTGAAGATATAATTTATTTATTTATTTATTCAGGCCAATAAAATGTTTTGCTAAAAAAGTGGCCAAAACACCGCCCCTTTTCTCTCGTCCCATACAATCCCACCTTAAAATATGAGCGAGCCATTTGAAGGTCTGTACTTCCAGGCAAGACCGAGAGAACTAATCCCCCTGGCTTCACTTGGGGACATTGTAATGCTGGACGTTTGGAACTAAGGGGACGCTGCAAAACCTAATCTACGCGGGCCCCGCGCGAGCTGCATGCCGGACAAGAGCCAAAGGGCGGGGAGGGTCTTGTTTCCTAGGGGTGGTGAGATTAGTTTGGTAGGAAAACTTTGCGAGGTGAAACGATAGCATCCACCAACGCCACCTCGACTTAATTTCACCCTTAAACATTGGTTTTACGGAACTCACCCTTTAACGCAAGTCAAGAACACGGACAAGAAAGGAGAAAGGAAAATAAAACAATAATGGGGTGGAAAAAACGTGGGTTCAGAAGAGAAGACCTTAAAACGATTTGTCAATGTCAGCGTTTGTAAGTTTTGGTTGTTTTCCTGTATATTTTATTTCACTTTTATTTGAGGAAATGTATGAATTTCCAATTTTTCTTGTTTTATGAATTAGTCATAATTTAAAGGCAACAGGGTCAAGGTTTGGGGAGTTTTAAGTGGGGTTTAATTTTAAAATACAGTTAACTATTTCATCTTTTTTTCGCGTGGGTTGCGGCTGTCACATAGATTAATTGTACATTATTGGGTATTTATTTTCAAATTACTCCCGTGTATAATAAACTGACAAGAATAATGTCAAAGAGTATAGCTTTAATTAATATGTGTTCTATTGTCTTTATCCTAACTACCGATATTTATAATAATTTTATAATATTTCTTAATTGTAGATTGTATGTTACAAGTTTTATTTACTTGACCATTCTGTGTGAGCTAGTTTTGGCGAACGCTCAATCATTTGTTGTGGGTATAAAATGATATCATTGTGGAGATGCAGACGAGCCAAACCAACCAGTCTGCTTTCCACCATAGCTGTCCTCAGCCATGTCTTGATTAGACGCAACGCAGCTACCCTTAACTATCTTTGTAATACCTCAAACTGACTTTTCCTGCGATATTATAAATTCCTGTGCGTTTACTTGGCTCATTTTATGCCGCCATTTTCGTTGAACCGCCCAGATGTGAGTATGTATTTACAATTTTTTCGTCAGTATCCTGACCATTTAAGGGACGAGGGGGGAGGTTTCCCCCACCTAAATTTATAAATTATAAAAAAATCACTCATTTTTCATATTACAAGTGTTTTTAAATCAGGCTTGATACTCAACTGGGAAGCAATCCTGGAATTTAATATTTTACAGTGAAAAGTCTGGAAAAATTCCAAAAAATCGCTGGAATTCTCGGATATTTTGCGATAATATTTTATTATTTTATTTTTTTATTTACATTATTTATCTCGACTACTAGCATGTAGCTCGGGACCTAGATCTACATCTGCAATTAACATTACATTTTTTAGCTACATTCTTTTTTTAAAATTCAATAATAAGTTTAGAATACGAAACTAAATCTAAAAATCCTATTTATCCTTCTTTCCTATACCTAACTTACTAGTTGGTCCACCCCGGGTATATAACGCCCCTGATACCTAATAAAAAAAAATTATTAGGAAAAGCCACCCTCATTACATTAGACCGAGATGCGAACCCTGGAGCTCCCCGTCATCGGCAATCTAGTATATTTCAAAAATGACGCCTTAGACAAGGGATGTGCAAACTTACAGGAAACCCAAATAAAAATTAATAATAATGGGCATGCCTAAAACTATTTTTTATTAATTATTTTTCAAAATTCATTAAAAAAAAAGTATAGACACAAATAATTTACTGATATGAATAAGTTTAATTATATATTGATAATATAAAACATTCATAAATACTTTAGTGACTTGGCATGTTTTTAATTCCGTTCAGAAAATCTATATAATAGGGTGTGAGATGAGTGAAACTGTAAATTAACTTTCAACATTTTATAATTATCTGACCCGCCTCGGTGGTGTAGTTGACTAACGCGCTAGTCGTGTTGAGCTTGACTGCTGAGGACGGGGAGATCGAGGTTCGAATCTCGGTCGGGTGAACTGGGGGGGGGTTTCCTAAATGGTTTTCCACTCTCCCTCCACGCAAATGCGGGTTCACTTCCTCTAATTCAACCTTCTCAATTCCTAATTCATTAGCGTAATTAGTACTTAAAGCGTATAACCCGAACGGGTAGTAAGACGTGGTGCTAAATATTATTTAATTTTTTCTCTTTCCGAGGACTCGTCAATCACAACCTGTGTTTTATCTCACTGCGCATGTTCAGACCTCACGTTCGTCCCCTCTCTATGATTCCCTTAATATTCCAACGAGCGTCGTTATCCGGATCAGTTCTATCTTAGGGCTGTCCGAAATAGGTGGGATTAATTATATTTAAGGCCTTTGCGGTCTAGTGGTCAGAGTTCTTGGCTAACGATCCAGGGGTCCCTTATTCGTTCCCCGGTGCTTCCAGTATTTTTGTATGAAGCAGAGAGTCTGGACGAGATCAACTCAGCCTCTTGAATATAAATTAGGAGCTACTTTAATAGGAAAGTAGCAGTTTAGGTTTAAGAAAACTGAGATTAATGGCAGAAGAGCTCTTCATGCTGACCATATGACACCTTCTATCCGCAAATGTTGGCATAATCATCGCTAAAAATGATGGACGTAAACGGTCGATATAGCTCAATTTCATACTTATGTCTTGGAGTCAGAGTTGTTTTATTTTGATGTTAAACCATATTAATACATTTTCATTAATACACTATTGTTCTAAAATAAACATTGTTGGGGATCTTTCATAATATTTTCATTGTTATAAAAACAACTTTGACATATTAATTAGTTTAAGCTTACAGATAAATATTATTGAAACACCAATATATATGGGAGGGTGACCTGGTGGTCTAGGGGTAAGGTGTCGGACTTCTCTGCTGGGGTTCGGGGTTCAATCCTCGGTCCCGGAACATATTTATCTGATATCCAAACCCTTCCTTCACCTCTGACAAGAAATTTTGTGAATGTGGGGAATGCCAGGCCTCCGCCGTGGTTCGGATTCCACGTTAAACTGTAGGTCCTCCATTTCATCTCACAATCACTCTACCACTACACATTAGCGTAAGTGCGTATAACCAGAACGGGTAGTAAAACGCAGTGATAATAATAAAAATAATTACTATGGTAATATATTTTGCATATCACTGGAATTATGATAGGACGTCACAAAAAGTGTTTATTTTAAAACAAAGAAGTTTGTTGATTAGGGCTTAGAGTGCACCTAGTTTCTCCGAAAAAAACGACACACTTGATGAACCCATAACGGACCGTTTCAGCGCCAAAGTGCCATTTTCATTATTTATTTAAATAGCATAGTTTATAAGCACAGTTTAAGTATAAGTCGTTTTGTGATTTTTTTTTGTACAAGTCTATAGATCAAAGTTATTTTCTAGGAAACCTAAACAACACCGGTAACCCTTCTTTAATAGCTTTCATATATTCACAAACTTAAAATAAATTATATATATCGGGGCTTTGCTATTGAAATCTTTGTAAACTTTAATATAATAATACTAAGAATGTGTTTAGTAAAAACACAAATTGTTAGAACTTGAGAAATTACTTTTGAAAGAATTTGTCCTTTTCTGGAATTGCAGGATCCTCTTTGAATTTGTTTTGGCCGATCCTTGGTATGTAAGCTTTAATTTTGTTTTTAATTACTATATAAAAAATTAGTTTAGTAGTACTCCGGTGATTGTTGTCAAAATGAATCCCTTCACGTTTTAAATAATAAAAGAAAATTAACCTTAGTAATTTTTCAAATTTGGGTTAACTATATGGAAAACACTATTAAAGGCAGACGAAACTGTTGAAACTCAAAAAGAAAATACTGAGAATCTTCTATTCCACTAGAATATTTTATTGTATCAAAGACTTAAATATTTTAATATCACTTTGTGAATGGAATAATGTAATAAAGTGTGCTGTTGGTTTTAGAAGTTCGCTACAAATTAATTTTTAATCAAATTAAATGTAAAATTAAATCTTGGGTACTGAAGCGCATCCTTGTGAAGAAGGAAGAGATTGCTCGCACTAATATTGTGTTTTGTGTGTGTGTGTGTGTGTGTGTGTGTGTGCGCGCGCGCGCGCGCGTCCTGCAACCCGTCCGGACTATCGGCATATTTACACAATATTGGGCTTGGTGTTGAGGAAGTAAAAATGGTACTCCTTTAAACTAAGGCTACATGAGCCGAATGTGCCGGAAAATTCTAATGGATGCGTGCGCCACTGAACTCCTGCCTTCGAAAGTCGTGTTGTGGAAACCACGGAAGAACAATGCTCAAAGGGTTAGAGCTCGAGCTTCATTTAATCACAAATAAATACTCTATAAAGGAGTTTTATAAGGACGGATCAGGAAATGGTTAACTTATATAAATGGAAAACTGTTATAACATGTGAATGATTGTGTGTGTCTGGGCAAAATGTTTTGTAAAAATGAAAGGATGGATGGTGAAATCGACAAACGGGGTGAATGCATCGCGGAGAATAGTTGGATGTGTGTGGACTATTACAAAGGACTTAGTAGTATCCAATGAAGCAAAGATGGCAATATATTAAAGTGTGTTGATGCCAACATTGTTTTAATGATGTGAGGTGTGGGTTTGTCAAAATAAACACAAGAGCATGGCGAATGCGGTTGGGATAAGATATCTAATAAATGTTTGTGGAAAAACTCGTATGGACAGAGTCATTAATGAATGGGTTCTGAAGGAGTGTGGTTTGAAAAGGAATGCGATAGATCAATGTGAAAGAAACGTCTTACGTTTGTTTGGGCATGTTGAGAGGATGAGTGTAGATTGAGAGACGAAGCAAACATATGATAGTAGTGTGTGGATCAAAAGGCAGGGAGGGGAAGGCCAAGTAAGATGTGGTTAAATGCAGTTTTAGAGAAACATTAAGAGTTTAAAGAAGAGAAGAGCATATACGACTCGGTGTATGGATGCTGTTAAAGCGAAGGGAGCATGCAAGGATAAGGAAGTGAGAAGGGATCAAGTACGATTTTTTTTTTAATTAGATATATGCACTACCCTGTAAAGGACCAGCGTGATTAGGTCTGTATGGTATGTGGTGTATTTATGTATGTATTTATATGTATATATTAGTGGTTAAATCAATTAACATACATAGAGAATCAAATTTAACTCCCCTACCCCCTCAAAAAAATAAAATAACCCTGGAAATGATTTGAGTTGGTTGGTTTTGAAATTTTATTAGATCTCCCAAGCTGATATTTTCATGCAGAGAAAAAAAAAGAAAGCTGAAGTTATTTCAATTCGCGCCGAGTGGACAACGCCGATGAGAACGAAACCTTGTGATTGGCTTAGAGCTCGTCACGTGACAACGTTTCTGCTTTGGTTTTCCTGTGGACTTACGAGTCTAAAGTAACACCTAATATACACAGTCAGTATCGAAACCTGACCACCCGTCATTGTTAAATCAAACTAGATGAGACTGACACTTTTGTACACATAGCCACTTGTGCGGCTCATATATAAATACTTTTAATACTGTACAGTGCATAATTGACTAAATCTAGGCCTAATAAAGAAGTCCTAAGAAGAATGTGCGAGTAGAGAACCATTTTGTATATGATTCTTAGTTACAAAGCAAACTGGATCGGACGCATCCTTAGGATCAACTCTTCTGTACGCCGTTATATTTATTATTATTATTTAGCACCGCGTCTTACTACCCGTTCGGGTTATACGCACTTACGCTAATGTGCAATGGTAGGTAGATTGCGAGATGAAATGGAGGACCTACAGTTTAACGTGGGATCCGAACCACGGTGGAGGCCTGGCATTCCCCACATTCACAAGTTGTGATTAATACACGTCTTGTCAGAGGTGAAGGAAGGGTTTGGTTATCAGATAATTCTGTGCCGGGACCGAGGATTGACGACGTTATAAAAGGAAAGGTTGAGTGAAATAGGAGCTTAGGATGGAGTAGGATTCAAAGGATTCAAATGGTAGCTGACTTCAAGGAAAGAAGAAAATTCTGGGAGTTGAAGGAGGAGACAGAGGACGGGGTGCATTGGCGGTCTAAGTTTAAGTTTACTGAAAAAAAGGAATCGACCTATCGTGAGACAAAGCACTTAATAATAATATTAATAATGTATTTTAAAATCTTAAATAATGTTTATAATGCAATGTTCTTGTTATTATTTTTTGTAAATTATGTATTGATTACTTTGTTATGATTAAAGAAAATTCCCATAATTCACTTTGCCTCCTCCTACATTTTGTAACCTATTAAGGAAACCAGGAGGCACTTCAATACCCGTCAGACGTAAGCTGGATTTTTAAAAAAACGTTGTTAGTTTGTCCTGCATGAACTTTAGACGCGGCTAGACGTAAATCCAACCTTCATTAGTGATGTAGTGGGAGATTTTAATTTAATCAAGTAACTCGACCTCATCCAAGCCAAGTATTGACCTACTATTCCCCGTTTTTTTTTTCAATTAACGTTTTGTAACCTGGATTTAAAAAAAAATTAACGATATTTTTTTTTAATACGGTGCGACTTTAAAAACTGATGTTACCTAGTCAAGCTTAAAGTTTCTAGAATAAAATAGATATGTGATCATTTTAAAAATAATTGGTTAAGTTTTTCTGAATAAATCTGCTTTTTATACATAGTTTGTTTTAAGTTTGTCTGAACAGCTACTTTTATTAATTAGTAGGTTATATTATTTTATTCCCTACGATATAATTTACTATATTTATTACTATCCCCCTTCCCCGTAAAATAATATTGTAGCTTTTTTACTTATTTTTTTTTAAAAATACAGTCCTACCATCACTGTAGAGCCCCCTCCCTCTTTTTATCCTCCCTCCTATTTTCATCGCATTCCTATTTCCTTACCCCCCCCCCCCCCCCCCCTTCACATACCCCACTTTCCCTTCAACAACTTATTTTTCCAACGACTATATAATATACTATCGACATTTTTATAAATAATCAATATAATTTTCAAAATAAAATATAGCCTATGTTACTTCCTGATAATGTATCCTTATATTGGTGAAAGAATTTTTTAAATTGGTCTTGTAGATTTTGAGTTTATCCATTACAAACAAAAAATCAAATCTATCTTCTTAATAATATTAGTATAGAAAACGGAATGTTCAAATAAACTGATTATAATTTTTGTGATCGCTGTTTCGATTTTATCCACATCCTAAGAAGATTTAATGATAAGGTTTGAGTGTGCTCTCTCTCCCCAAACGTAAAGACGTTTTAATTTCAACCAATAAGGTTGTGTGTTGAGCCAACATCGATTTATAGAAATGAAATTCACGCTATTGTTGTTTTTAGTAAAAATATGTTAAAAATTATTGATGAATAAATAAAACATAGAAGAAATTTCGATTCATTTCTAGTATGAAATAAAATCATTAATATAAAGAATTAATTCATTACAAACATGGGTGAAGGGTAAGGAGGGAAATTCACCCCCACAAGGCCAATAATGAATTATTTTTTCTTTTAGGGTAAAAGTTAAGTCAGCTTGTTGGGTTTTTAAAATTGGTGTGTGTGCGTGCGTGCGCGCGTGTGTGTGTCTGTGTGTGTGAATTCTGACTAAACTAATTTATATTTTAATGTTTTAATTTTTCGCCCATTTGTACTTAACATTTGTAAAATCAGTTATTTTAACTCCTAGAGAAGGCGTAAATGAATGGTTTCCAAGATGTACCTGCAAAAACGTCAAATTCATTAAAGTAGATTTTATTGTCAGAAAAACATAAAATAAGAGGAAATTTCTCATAAAATTAATAAAAAAATATAGAAGTGTTTGGGATTTTGGTACATTTAGTTGCGATTATTCAAACTGAATGTAAATAAAAGTGATCTAAAGAACTAATCACACTTATTCTAGCACGTCAAATTATCACCCACCCCCATTTCCTTCAGAAACTCTGAGTGTCTTAGCGACCGCATCCTTCTCTAAACCCTACCAATTAATTTTGTGTCAAATAAAATGTCGTTTCTCTATATTTCAGTCTAAGTTTTCTGAGAAAATCAGAATCTCTTTTTGTTAACATTGGGTTAAATCGGAAATTTTGAATTAAGAAATAGTGACAACCCTTAGAAGTCTCTTAAATATGCGTTCTTAGGTTAGGTTTTCTTATAATTCCTATATTGATATAACATTATTAAAAAAATATATGCATCGTGTATATATATATATATATATATATATATATATAAAATTGTAATTAGATACCTATACACAACCTTTACACAACACAATCTTTCGGTGGTAAAAATCCAAAATTATAAGTTTTAAAATATTTTCCTTCTAAACTGTTATTTCCCCTTCATCCCTTGAGTGTGAGAGGCTAACGATCTTTTTGAAAGAAAGGCGAGAGAGAACCCACTTCATCTTTAGCATCAAAGTGTATGATGATGATGGTGATACTTTAAAAAAACACCGCTTCGCCGTCCATACCACTTGTGTATATATGTATATATACCTACCGCCCAAAGGGCGCCACCGACATTCTGGTGGTCTCCTTTAAATTGCAAAGGTCTTCTCCCCCTTTTGACCCCCCTCCGTACCCTCAAAACTCTCACACATTACAGTTACTACTTTATATTTGAACATAACTTTATATAGAAGCTTGAGACGAGTTTTACCTTAATGAATACTTTGTTTAATTCAAAAAGTGTGGGGAGGTTGGGGGGTGGAGAATAATATGGCTTTATTATCCCTCCCTCCTTTTTGAAATCTGTTCTTAAATTTAATTTGATTGAAAACTAATCCAAGCTGAACTGACGTAACGATAAAGAATAATAAAAAAACCTTTATTAATAAAGCAAGTGATTTTTTCAAAATTCTGGAGAGATAATTTCCTGGTTCAATCTACTATAATCCCTCTATTCTGTTTAAATTCGTAAGATTTCTAATTATTATTGTATTTAAAATGTATTTTCCGAATTAACTGATTATATCAATGCTCTACTTACAAACTATCTTTAGAACACAACCTTTACCTGCTTTGATGCACGCTACTCTCGTATTGGACTATTATTATTATTATTATTATTATTATTATTATTATTATTATTATTATTATTATTATTATTATTATTAGCACCGCGTCTTACTAACCATTCGGGTTATACGCACTTACGCTAATGTGTAATGGTAGGGTGATTGTGAGATGAAATGAAGGACCTACAGTTTAACGTGGAATCCGAACCATGGTGGAGACCTGGCATTCCCCACATTCACAAGATGTACGTGTTGGACTAGACTCGGGAAGACTGGGGAATCGAGGTTCGATCCCGGTTGAGTACACTAAGGGTATTTTTTCCTAACTGGTTTACCGTTCTCCTTCCAAACAAATGCAGGTGCACTTACACGATTAAACCTTCCTATACCCTAAGCAATTAGTGTAATTAGTACATAGGCGTACAACCCGAACGGGTAGTAAGACGTGATGCTTGAAAAAAAAAACACAACCTTTTGGCCATAAATTCAACCAGGTCGACTGATATTTTCCCCAATTATATATTTTTAGAATTGTTTGGAATTAAACCTGGGAATTCTAATTCATTAGCATATATTTTGTGACGATGGGCCAAAAACCCTTGTTATTAAAAAAATACCATAAATAACTCAAGTATATCAGGCCTGTACCTGAAAGATATAGGTTGTAATGAGGTAGATTGGATAGAACTAACTTTTGGCGTAATTTTCTAATGCAGTTTCGAGCTCCTAATGTCAGGGAACATAAAATAAATTAATAGTAGATCAAATGTAATTAAATAAATACAAAAAAAAATCGTTTAATGGCATGGATACTTTAAAATTGGTACAGGTTTTAAGAAAAACAAAATATATTGCTACCATTCATGCCTATACACTGAGCACATGACTTACAAACTAATTATCTTAACATAATACACAAGTAATAGGCTCACACACTCACATCTAGCTAAAATCTTGTGTTCAAAAAATCCAGATTCGAACAATAAATTCTCATACAACGCATCCGGGATCAAACCAGACTCCCCCAGACAAATAATCTACACCACTACAGTCCGATTTTGCTGTGGTAAGTGCCTTATCCGCCATCTTGAAAAGTTACTTGTCCAACTTTCACGTCATCATAGGTCAAGTCATGTGATCTGCAGCGGTCACTTTTGATATATTATTATTAGCACCACGTTTTACTACCCGTTCAGGTAATACGCACTTACGCTAATGTGTAATGGTAGGGTGATTGTGAGATGAAATGGAGGACCTACAGTTTAACGTGAGATCCGAACCACGGTGGAGGCCTGGCATTCCACACATACACAAGTTGTGATTAATACACGTCTTGTCAGAGGTGAAGGAAGGGTTTGGTAATTAGATAAATCTGTGCCGGGACCGAGGATTGAACCCCGAACCCTCAGCACTTTTGATAGATATTATCGATGACTATAAAATAACACAAATTAATAGGCCTATAGTAAGACACCCAATGCTGTGCAAATTGGATTGCAGCTAATAGTGGAAGGGGATATATGTGTGACTCGTACCTGTGGGCACTTGGACAGAGGCGTCAGTCTCGTCTCGTTTGTTTTACCGGTTATATGGAGGTCACGTTTCAAACCCGGTGGATGTGATGATTTGGGGGTTTTCTCACGCTACCTCCACATGAATTTTGGTAGTTTAAAATTCTACCTCCTTCACCAGCCCATTAGTTTTAAATATGCAGATAGCCCGGACGGAACAGATAGACGTAGAGAAAAATGGAAAATAAAGACAAGGTTCTTTAAGGTGTCTCATTGGTCTCTGATCACTCACTACCTCGAGAGATTTGGGGAGGGGGTACGAAACAGGGGAGGAAAGGAACTAAGAAACATGCGGTCCGTTTTGTTCCTTAAATCTTAAAATCAAATAAATCGTCCTTCCGCTAAGTCTGTGAAGAAGCGCTTATAAACCGCGTCCTTTCCGTGTAATGTGTGTGGTTTGGAATCGTGGATCGTGGTGGGGGTCTCCTCTTTCCAGTCCCTAACCCGCGAGATAACAACTACACTCCAATTTTCATAGGAAGGACCTTTAAGAAAATATAACTTTTCATTGAGGTCAACATTGATAACATTTTGCTATTTTATTCATGTTATTTTGTAGGTATTGATAATATCTATCAAAAATGACAGCTTCATATCATATTACATGACGTGTGACTACAGGAAAGTAGTTCTAGTAACTTTTCTAGATATCATATAAGTTTTAATAATATTCATTTTAATTGTAGTAAGGATATCTTTATAACCTACTTATACAAGGAACGAGATACATTGTAAAGTTAGAATCAACTTGATATTTGTAAACTGAGCTTACGTCAAAATATTAAATTATAAAATGATAGTGAAATATTTTACAAATTAGGCCTGTAGAGTTTATTGACAATGCATAAAAATATAAATCAATGTCAAAAAACCCTATAGGTTATATTGCATGTCAGAGACAAAGTTGTGTAAATTAGTTAGCAATTTAACCAAGTTAATTTTTAAAACGAGTACATACAATTTTTATGGATGTATTAAAAATGAAGGTTTTTAAAGTTAGGTAGGTTTAATTATTAATTAAAGTATGTTGTATAAATAAATGGTACGGAACTCCGCACGGATTTTCTCGCTCTATTGTTTAAAAATGGAGATATTTACTAAAAACTATAATATATGTGAAGCTAAATAATATACACTAGCAAACCCAAGAATAAATTGTACTATACCTATGTAAAACATTGTTTGCGTCCCGGTTCTAAATTTCATAATTTTATTTTTATATAATTAATGTCTTCATTTGTATGATTGGACCAATAAAAAAAATCAATATTAGGTCCACATGGTCAACACTTCATATTAAAATTTCGACTTCCGGTTAAAATTTTAACATTTTAATAGGTGTTGCACATCATCGTGTGATCGCATTGCTATTAAATTCCTCATTTATAATAATTTTGACCTTTCAAAAATGTAAATATTGATTATTGGTTTAAAATATAGATATATCATTGTTGTACAAACATTTCCCCTAAGAGGTTTAAGGAAAAATAACAAACCTTTTGATAGACTCACTTAGACTTACTTATGTTTAATTACTCTATGGTATTGGAGAATTAATACTTTAAAACTTAAGTAGTATTTCTTTACAACTAAAGCTTACAAAATTGTATTAAATATATTTGCCAATACCTCAGAAACTGTTGGTTTTATAAAATATATATTTCATATAAAAGTTTTTAATTTTTAAGGGTACTACAGTTTTGCAATGATCAGTTATTCAATATCTCAAATAGTTGCAGAGATACGGAAGTTTTAGTTTCTGTAAAGTACCCTAAAAGTCATTTTAATGGGAAAATTAAGATAGCCAGTTCATTTATAATCCTAATCAACGCCTAGATATGAATTTTAATCAAAAGCGTTAGAGCCAATTTTGAGAAAATATTTTTTATATCTTTTTGCCCTTGATTAAACTTCTCTTAATTTTAAGTTTAAACACACACACAGACATACGTCATTGCAAAGACCACCTTTTAGGGTTCGGGGGGTCATGAATGGTCGAGATTCATAAAAATGTCTAGTTTGATTTTTTTGCCGATCACAATACTTTTATACCTATAAGATAGCGAGAAAGTAAAAATGGTGAAACAAATTAATCTTACAGGGAGAATAAAACTGAGACATATAACACTTTAAAATATCTATGTTATGAACTAGACTAGTTACACTAAAAGTTCAGGATTATTGAAGAGATGCTAATGTAGATTTATAGACCATATAAAGGAACTATTTGACAGCTGTACACGTTCAGTTGTTTGGTTTTTAATATTATTAAAACTACAAAATAAATTTCTATTGATAATAAATTATTTACGAAATTCTTAAATAAATTAAAAGTCAGAATTGTTGGATACTTTTATTCCAAGAATGATTTTTATATTTATGTGTGATTTAGATCTAAAATATCGTTAAAAGATCAATTCAACAAACTGCAAAACATGAATTTTTCATTAAGTTATTTGAAGCTGTTAATTATCAAGTTTTGATGTAAATGGTATTAAAACTTAATAAAAGTATACAGTCCTTATCTTATTTGATTGGATCCCCTCTCCTTATTGAAGGGATTATTAACATCGAAGTGACTAATAATGTATTTAAGAAATTTTATAAAGTAATTTCTAACATGCCTGACTTGGACCCAAGCCATACATGGTGCCACAATCTCCCTTCACCCTTCCCCCCTTCCCCTCTCACCAGGAACATGGCAAACAAAATGTGTCTAATAAAAAGTTTCGAATCAAATTTAATGCGATAACTTGCACCCAACGCTGTAACCATTCACGATTTATACTAAAAATCATGTTACAGGAAATTTCAATAATTTTTGTTTCCCCAAAAATTTTAATTTTAATTTTGAGGGTTGGCAACTATGCGATTTCAAGCTAGCTCCACCAATTTATGTCTTTATTTACGTGCAGCATGTCCATGACATTCTTATTTTCACAGGAAGCCCGTTATAAAAAAAACCACTAGAAACTCGTATTTCCACAATGGTGGGAAAAAATATACAATTATTGCATTGACATTTTTAGTTATTTAATTAATAATGAAAAAAAATTATATATTAGTTCACAAGGACATGATATTATTGAAATTATACAGTATGATAACCCATAAAGACATATAAATTGTATTGGAAGCGTTTGATAACTTTTTAGATGAACTTTATTTTCTAGAATGTCAAATTTTCCAGATAATTGCTCTTGTTTAGTTTGAGAAAACATGTACTTGCAATATTTAGACGTGGATGAAGTCATCTAATTAATCATTTATGATGCTTACTAATGGTGAAATTCGTTTATTGGAATGTCTTTTAATAGAGATGTACTCGGCTCGTTTACATTAATATATTATGCCATTCATTATGTCCTTGACGGGGATTTTAAAACACAAACCTTTTAACTTAACTTGAAAGCTTTCAGTGAAGCTACCCGGATATTATTTAAGCACAAAAAATCATGACTTTATTTAGAAATCAAAAAAATCTCTTTAACAAAGTTTTATTATTTATTTATTATTAGTACGTTGTGATATAATTTTGTTTTGATATTTACACAGATAGATTAGGGATTATACAGATATTTTATTTAAATGAAATGTAACCGCATTTGTGATAAGGTGAATCAGGAAATAATTTTTGAAAAAATACTTTTGCACCTTACGAAGTTAATTTTTTTAAATTCTTAGGACAGGTTAACTTAAATAAATGGAGTCGATTACTGTTCAGAAATATTCTATGATCATTTGTTTTTTTAACTGTGTTTTACTACCCACTCTGGCTCTTTTCATAGTTACAATAATAGGATAGGGAAGCTAAAGGCAGATTTTGGAGAAAATTTACCTGAATAGGCTTAGAGATAGATTGGGGTAGCAGTCATGAAAAAACAACTAAATACACCCATAGCCCTCTTCAGTGGACGAATAGTCTTAGACGTGTCTCTCGTTTCGGACTGTTCTACTGGTGATGTAGTGATCGGGTTTCGAACCCCAGTCGTGTTTACTGAGGGTGATTTTGCCCCAAAACTGTTTCCCCACTCTCCTTCACTCTTTTTAATTTCAAAATATGCTGATAAAAAAAATAAAAACACCAACCGGGATTCGAAATCCAACATGTTGGTAACCGGCAATTCAACCTTGTTATTAATTGGTTATACTACTATTTATACAATTGTGTAACTTACAGTAGAACATGTACAACAAGATTTAGGTAGGGAGGAACATTTTTGACCGTTATTAAAACTACTAAAACCATATTTATTATTAGATCGGGAGCTGTCACTTTAATATATATTATCATTACCTATAAAATAACACTAAAAAAAATTTGTAAAATTTTCAATTAAGGTTGCAAAAAAAAAAAGTTTTGATGAGGTGGCATGATATTTTGTTACTGATTTTATTTTAATTTTAAAAATACATATAATATTAAACCTATTTAACAAGCTCAAAAAAATAATAAATTCTTAAAAAATGTCACCTTTTTTACGTATTTTTTGAATTTGTGGAGGTATATAACCAATCTCGAATGCTTCTATGACTATCAGAAAAAATTATATATATATAAACAAGTAAAGTATATATAACATACCAGCTCCCAGTTATTAAAATAAGTAACAAACTTTATTTCCACCCTGTATTTTCCACAAGACCCTTTCTATGGAAATTTGACATAAAACAAACCGGTTTCTTGATCAGTAAAGTGTGCGTCGTCTGCGCTAAATTTTCAAGTGATGCATCTCAAGTGTTTCATCCTTGACCGATATTACTATTAGTGATTGTTTGTTACTTGTAGCGGACCACCCTATTCCACTTCGTTCCCGTCAACTTACATCACAGCGCGGCATAACCTTACTCGGGCCTCCCCTCTTGTGGAACAAATTAGGTTAGCTCTCCTCTCGACTGTGAAGTTTGACCTGTTTTATGACAAGAGCCGCTGCGAATAGTTTCTTAATTTGCCTTTCTGTACAGTCATTATACATTAAACTAGAGCATTTCATCAAAAGCCACGCGCGTGCCATCTTAAATAAATATGATTTTTAAATTGAAAAATGACACCAAGACATGGGAATCGAGCCCGGCACTTTTGGCACGCCAATTATCTAATCGCTGAGCTATCCAGGAATCTTCCCATGCTCAAGGACATTCCTCTCTTATATTTTAAGGCAGAGTCTATGATGGACGTGTGGAAATCGTCAGCTACATATGAGTGATAATTTAAGCTCACGAGCGGACGGATAACGCAGCCACCCCGTCTTACTACCCATTAGAGATATCTGCATAATTAAATTACTGGACTAGGGATGAAGTCGATTGAATTTGGAAGAAATGTGTTGGAATTTGTATGGGAGGATTGAGGGTAAAAAAAACACCCGGCTGGTATTCGAACCTTGATATCCCCTCTACTAGTTAGTCAAACCATTCGACCACCGAAGTGGTTCAATTTTATTTTTTTAAATAGAAGAAGTAAAATAAAATACTATGTTTTTGCACCCTTTTTTATTATCCGTCTGTGGCTATCTGCATTTTAATTAACGCGGTATAAATTACAGCTTAAATAAAACTTTTTTTTTTTGCAGTCAACATTGTTAACATATTTGTGTTAATTTGTTAGTGTTGATATCATCTCTGGAAAGTGACGGCTACATTTCGCACTAATTGACTAATTAATACATGAACCCGCTCTAGTAGCAGCATGTCTAACGCGCTACTCTCGCAGTAGACTAGACCGTCGTAGACGGAGAGATCGAGGTTCGAGTCTTGGTCGGGTGTACCGAATGTGGTTTTCCCCGAGTGGTTTTCCACTCTCCCTTCACGTAAATGTGGGTACACTTCCTATAAATATAACCCTCCTCATTCGTAAAATCATCATCGTAATTAGTACTTAAAAGTATAACTCGAATGGATAGTAAGACGCGGTGCTAAATATTTATATGAAAGTACTGTAGTTGCAACTTGAGTTAGTCCGTTTAATGATTTTAACGTTAGAACGTTTACAAGATTTTTTTTTCTACGTTTTACTATCTTCAGGTAAATAGTAGAATGTTTAATTAATTTTGTATGTTAACTCCCTTTAGGGGTAGTCATACATTTTTGGAACAAACTGGTTAATTAGTTTTAGTTATATGATTCGAAAATCTTGATAAAAAAGCTCACTTGTTTTCTATCTTATCTATTTTTTCATTTTGGTAAATTTTTTGTGTGTCTCTCTCTCTTTCTTTCTCGTACCTTCTTTCTCTTCTCTCTATGTGACCTTTTGTTCATTTCCCCCATCACTCCCCTCCCCATTTCCCATCTCTGGATTGTTTTGATTTAAAGAGCTAACAGCGGACTCTGGCGGCGGGGGTGTTGTAAATCACATGTGAAGACCGTGTGTGCGATTTCTACCACCGCTCTACTGTACGTTTCCTCGTTTCCACGTTTACCTATTTCTATCTTTTGTCCCTCCCTACCCGCCCATCAAAAAAAAAAACACACACACACAAACACACAGAGTTGCACAACACAGGCTCCTATCAAAGCTATATATATTATATCGATGGAATACGTACGACCTTAGTTAGATCAACTTTTAGTTCTCTAGAGAGCTGTGTGCTGGTTGGCCAGTCCCCCCTACCCTTTGCAACTTTCCCTCTTACCCTCTCTCGTCCCCTCACTCGGGTGGCGTGATTGAAACGTTTTTTGTGGGAATAAGATTTTTTAAGTTTCGTTCAAAACCTTGGTGGCTGCATGGTCTAAGATGCTACACTCGCGGTTGACCTAAATGATTTTCTACTCGCTTTTCACCCAAATTTAGGTACACTTTTAAAATTTAATCCCTAACTCACAAGCGTAATTAGTGAATATGCATACAACCTGGACATAAGTATTTTTGTTATTAATTTAGCACCGCGTTTTACTACCCTTTCGGGTTATACGCTTAAGTACTAATTACGCAAATGAACTAAGAAATTGGGCAGGTTGAATATATAATAAGTGAACCCATATTTGCGTAGTGGGAGAGTGGAAAACCATTTAGAGAAAACCATCCCCAGTTTACCCGAGCGAAATTCGAACCCCGATCTCCCTGTTCTTGGCAATATAGCTCAACATGAAACTAACGCGTTAGCTAACTGCTCAACCAAGGAGGGTCTGGATTAGTGTTGCTAGGTCCGGTATGCTAAATTTTTGGACGGAGGGTAAAAAAATAATCAGGGTATTGGTTTTCATTTAAGTTTTTTAAATCAACATTTTTATAATCATAATTTTTACTATTAGGTTGCAAGAGATCACATATCACAGAAAATCTAAATAATTGACAAAAAACTTAAAATTAATTATTTAGTTTGACTATAAAATAATTACTTATTATTCAAAATATATTTTTGTTGGATTTCACTGCTTTTAGAAGTGATTTATTTTTAATGGCGTAGTCATAAAATTCAGTACATGGCAATTTGAAGTTGATCTTTATTTGTATCTCTGCTTTTACATGCTTGAGAGATCATCTGTTTTGTCTGTCGGACCAAACAATATTTGTTTGAGAAAATATTCTTTCTGTTGCATCATTCGAAACCGATAGGGATACCATGAAAGAAAATATTTTTTGTAGATTGTGAAGATTTTGATTTTCAAATAAATTGTGACATTTCTGTGCGGGTGTTAAATCTTTGTTCTTCACAGCTGCCTTCAATTATTCTTTGAGGTTCGAAATTTCCTCATAAAGCGCGTCCTTTTCAAAAAACATGTGAATGTTAAATTTTTAGATTATATTGGCTATGGTTGCGTAGGTTAAATTATCGTCTTGTATTATTATTATTATTATTAGCACCACGTCTTACTAGCCGTTCGGGTTATACGCACTTACGCTAATGTTTAATGATAGGGTGATTGTGAGATGAAATGGAGGACCTACAGTTTAACATGGAATTCGAACCAGGGGAATGCCAGGCCTCCACCGTGGTTCGGATTCCACGTTAAACTGTAGGTCCTTCATTTCATCTCACAATCACCCTACCATTACACATTAGCGTAAGTGCTATAACCCGAACGGGTAGTAAGACGCGGTGCTAATAATAATAATAATAATAATAATTCGAACCACGGTGGAGCCTGGCATTCCCCACATTCACAAGCTTTCTTGTCAGAGGTGAAGGAAGGGTTTGGAAATCAAATAAATCTGTGCTGGACGAGGAATGAACCCGGCCGCCAGCACAGAAGTCTGACACCTTACCCTAGACCACCAGTCACCATCTCTTGTAGAGATAGTGGCTTGAACAAATTCAATTTGTGTTCATCGAGTTCGTATCGTGTATCTATATATTTCAGAACATTGTTGTGCCACAACAGGCTGTTTCATCATTGAGGAAGTTTCAAAGGGCAACTTTTTAATTAAATTGCTTTACATGAATCCAAAAATTCGTCTATATTCTTTGCTTCAATTTGTTAGTAAGATTGACCACTATTTCATAACCTTTTGAACAAAGCAATGATTCATTTTCTAGGCTCATTACACCTTCATGTAGGATTTTTAATGCGTTTTGATATAAAAAAAAAAGCAAGGTAAAGTTCTGTTTCGCTACTATTAAAGAAGTTACAGAGTGCAGATGGATACTCTTCTCCGTAATCCTTTAATATATTGTAAGATTTCAAGGCACGTACTACAGCTGGGAGGAGTGATAGCCATCGCGTTTTTACGTGGTCGTAAGACTGGAGCAAATTCAGATTCATGAATTTCATAAAAATAGTTTAAAGCTTGTTGTATGAGAAATGACTATGCAACTTCACAATAAAGTTCTCCAAATCAAATTTACATAAGCCTAAAGCATATTTTACACTATTGTGCAAAATATGTGCAGGACATCCAACTGGTATAATTTTGTTATTATCTTTGTGCAGAAACTGAAAAACTGAATTGTGGTGGCCAAAATTCATGTTTGCATTGTCAGCACAAAATTGGTAAAAAATGTAGTATCAATATTGCGCTCCTTCAGTCGTGTTACTAAATTATTATAGATGACCAATGCAGTTTCGTATGCGTCTTCATAAAAATCAAGCACGCTTTTTTTTTAATTTGTGGTTGGACTATAGAATCTTACCAGCAACGGAAACTTTTTGTTTCACCGTGATTAGAAGCATCCGTATTCATACTATAAAAGTACCATTTTGTAGAATTTCACTGGCCTCTTGAGGGAGACGCTGGACCTAAAACATTATGCGTGATTGTACTGGCCTTTGTTCCTCGAGTGTTAGTTCATCAGCAACTTTTGAATCACTATACAAAAGTACCATGAAGTTTAGCTTCACAGTCGAGAGAATTAAATGATAAACTGTGCTTGACGGAATGGTAAGTTTTAGTTACTTCAGCAGCTATAGCTTTTTCTTCTTGGGTGTTCATTTGATCGGTATTTAAATATGCTCGTAGACATGTTGTCATAAGGGAACTTCTTTCTTTTTTCTGATGCTCTTTGCAATTTTGGTGCTTTTCGATTTCATTTTTGCCACCATGAGATATGCTGAAAAATTTTTGGGCACAATTTGCAATGTGGTTTATATTTATTATTTGAAACATATTCGATAAACAAAAACTTTGTTGTCCAAACTTCCAGAAAACAGAAAATTCGTCTTTTTTTCTTATTTGGAGTAACAGAACTTAATTTGAATCACATCCATTTTCATCCGATGATTCAATGCTGAAAAGAAATAAAATCCTTTATAACTATACCCACCATAAGCGAATAGAAATTTATACTTATACCTTTTATATTAAAACATTTACGAAAATTTATTCTGAAGGAACAGAAAAAAAAACATATTTCAGCCCTATTTACAAAGTTTACAAATAACTTTGATCCAAAGTTGTCTAAATAAAGCGTACCAAACAAAAAAATCTATAACGTACGAACAAAAGTAGAAAAAGTGGATGCTAATTTCATACTATATAGTTCTTTTTTATTGTTTTGATACACAATATACAACTTTGGCCCAGTGTCTATAGAAATAATGTGGTGTCCTTTGAACCTGAATGACAATACCTACATATGTAGGTATATATTATTTATTATATATATATGAAACTTGCAAGTTAAATAAAAGCGTGATAAAACATCATAATCTATTCAATCTCTAAAGAAGCACATCCATATAACCAAAACATAACTAAATACCAAGGTACAAGCTAAAAGAAAATTATGACATAATGTTTACGTAATTATTGAAAACAACAATAGAACCACTGAAACAAATAACATGGTTAAAACTTACCTTCAGTCGTAAGTTTCTGGCTATTTATCGATAACTTTGCGCACAAGTACAAGACTTGACGTGATTGTTTCACTCTTTCTGTGACTGAACTGAACCGTGGCAGAGATAAGAGACAGTCGGTGTGGCAACAGTGGAATAGAAGGAGACAGCGTGATATTCTATCGCGCTTCTCGCGGTAAACCTCTGCCTCCGCTAAGTATTTACTTATATTGAATGCGTCGAATGATGCGATGCAACATAACCGTGCGCGCACGGAGTTTAAATTTTTTGGGGCCGAAGTCTGAATCACCCAAAAATCGGGACGGGTCCAGGACCCCTGGAAATCGGGACACCTGGCAACGCTAGTCTGGACTAGTAAAACGTTGTTTAAAAAAAAGTTTCATTTATATTTATAGTTAGAACGCACAGTTTTTTTTTCACCGCGTCTCACTTCCCGTTCGGGTTGCAGGTTAATACATAAATTTTACTAATACGTGGTTTTAGGGATAATAGGTAGAATTGAGAATAAATGTACCGCATTTACTTTGATGGAAAAATCATTTTAATATTTTTTTAGACCGACCTGAATTTAAACTAATATCTCTGTCTTCATCAATTCAACCTCTCTTGAGAGTGACTCCCTAGACCCTACGTCCACCGAAGTGTGTATCTGATGCTTACTAAAGTTACTAAAACTACTTTCATAGGCTTTTATACTAAAACTGGGGCCGTGAAGTTGGAGTAGGTAAAAATTGAGACGTACTCACTCTGAATATGAAAATGGCACGAAGGCTTGGCTTATTGATTCTACAGACATGATTTAAACATAGTCATGTGGTTTACACCTGCCACGTTTTTAAACTAGTGTAAATACCGTTAAAACAATATTAAATAAAAGCCACGATAAAATCTCACAAAATGTATCATATTGTGTATTTTTAAAATTTTTAGCACAGCGTCTTACTACATTTTCGGGTTATACGCCTATGTACTAACCACACTAATGAGTTAGGGTTTAGGAAAGCTTAATTTAGAATAAATGCACCCGCATTTGTGTGTAAGGAGTGGAAAACAGTTTAGGGAAAACCACCCTTAGTGCTACTGGCCAGGGTCGAATCCCGAACTCCCCGTCCTCAGCAGTCTAGTCAGACACGAGAGTAGTGCGTTAGACCACGTGGACACCGAGGCGGGTCATTTTATGTATTAAAACCTGGAAAAAATAATTTTTTCGCAAACTACTCGTAATTAACTTTTAATCGTAAAAATAAAAATAAATAATTATCATGAAAAAATCTTCCCAGACCTATTTTGAACTCACTTTGAAAGGCCATTTCCGGGAAAAAACAAAAACAAGATTTGTCATAAGTAAACACACTTTAAATTAATTTACTTTAGAAAAATCAACAAGAATTTATATTTCATGTAAAAATCTCCAAATACTAATTTTAAACAAAATCGTTAAAAATTTCCGAAAAGCACTCATCAGTAACTTTAACGAATTTTTTACTCAACATACAAGTAGGCGAACAGTGTTATTTGTCAACTAAAACACTCCCTGTATATCAATTTTAAACAAGTTCATTAGAGCCATTTTTGAAAAATTAGGAATTAAAAAATAGAAATCAGTAAAAAACCCTTAATCTTAGGGTATTAATTATATATTTAAAAAAAAGTGCTGAGGTATCGGCCTTTATCTAAATATCATGTTTGAACGAAATCCATCAAAACGTTTCAAATCTGCGACCAGTTTCGCATCTTGTGGGTACATTTCTATCTTAATCATCCCTACCTCATTAGTAGAGTATTAGACGCGAATAGCCCGCAGCCGGACGGGTAGTAATTTACGGTGGAGGGTAAAAAGAATACTCAATGCTGACGTACGAATAAAAAAATAATTTATAAAATAATCAAATTTATTGCACACACAGAACTTAATAAATAAACGGGATGGTTAAATTTACCAAAAGTTTGGTCCCGTTTTTTTTTTCAACCGAGGCGAGTGAAGATGAATAGTTTCCCCCAAACTCCCTTGATAGTGGCACTATCTCTGTAAGCTTTCCCCCTTCCAAACCTCCCCTCTCTTCTCCCCCACCCCCCACCTTGTCAATCCGTTACATGGCTGCAGTGGTTCAAAACGTGCTTTGCGTCACAGACACTCTACTTAGACATTTACACGTCCTTGTTTCCTCTTCCTCCCACATTTTTTACAAGTTCTCTCTTTTGGTAACTCTTCTAGTTTCCCTGTGATTCTAATCCTGTCTTCTTGTCTTCAAAGAAGAATAGGATAGATTCTAACAGGTATATCCTTTGTTCTATCTCGAGGTTTTTAGGGTCAGAAAGTAAAGGACCAGGATTATGCTTCTCCTAGTCCCTTACATGATTACAAAAATCTTTGTAGTTTTAAATGTGACTAGATAGATCTACTCTCGGAGTAGACTGGACTACTGATGAAGGGGAGATTGAGGTTCGATTCTCGGTCAGGTGTACTGAACGTGGTTTTTATAAAATTTATTTCCACTCTCCCTCCACGCAAATTTGGGTACACTTCCTCTAAATATAACCTTCATCTTCTCCAAAACAATTGTTATTACTTAAGCGTATAATCTGAACAGCTAGTAAGACGTGGCGATTAAAAAGCCTACAATGTATGAGATTTAAGGTAGTGTTTAACACAAAAACGATAATTATCTCCAAATAAAAGCATACTTGTTTGGCTTTAAAATAAATTTAACAAAACTGTTTTTAATACTTTCTTTTTTAGTTTATGTGACAGCAAAAATTCCTCCATCAGTAAGCTACCCGTTTTTATAAGTTTCTCTCAGTTTTTCTCATAAACACTTAGAGGTCTATTATTTTTATCATTATATGAAACATTCTTCTTATATAGGTTTTGAATAAATTCTCTTCAATTTTTTTAATAAAAAAAATTTCAAAATGGAATGAAAATTACTTAAATAAATGTTTCTCTTTAACACACACACAGTGTGGTTTAGCAAATCAATCTCTACCCATAAAATCATTTGAAACAAAATAATTTTAACCTTTTTCGAAAAATTTAAAATTTTCGTATAAATTATTTTATTAGTAAAATACCACAATCAAAATATTTTTTTTAAAGCCCCAAGTTATGAGAATATAAAATCTAAATATCACGAATGAACAAAACCATCAAACCATTTTTGTTGGGGTCTCACGGACAGACAAACAGACAGACAGACGTGGGGACAAAAATAATTATTATTATAATAAGTCCCACTTTTTGGCTACGGGAATACATAAAAGTCAACATTAATCATAATATCGAGGTTAACATTTTCCCACGATTACAATGCTTTATATATATGAGAAGGTAAATATACTCGCATATCATACGTTATTTCTGACCTATTTTAAGTCATGTTACTTTTTTATTACTTTTGCTAAACTAAAAATACATACAACACATTTTATAATCATTTTCTAAAGTAAAAAAAGTCAGCCGGCCAGTTTATAATGCTATTGGAAAACAAATTAGGACACGTCTGATATTATTTCCAAGGGGTAAACATTTTATTGGAACAAAGGTCACCTAATTTGTTTAAAACTACATCAGCTCAGAGCAAAATCAATCTAGATTTTTTTTTCTTCACATATTTCAGTGCAGTATTAACTCTGTTCTGTAAAACTTTGGTTGATTATTTAATTTATCATGAGACTTTTTTTTTCTAACTCGCTTTTTAAATCGTTTTGGTGTTCGCTTCTTTAAATGAGAAAGGTCTGAGAGAATTGTTTACTTATTAAAATTTAAATCATTTATAATTTATTTTGACTTACTATTATTTTAAAAGATCAAACTTTTATTGCATTTTTTGTATACAAATGTCCAACTTGACGAAAATAAATTTCTTTGTTCGCCCTTGTTTGGATGAAATTCGACTATATTCCTGGAGGAATGCCACGTTCTGAGTGATTGAATTCTCATGCAAATAACACGGCACGTCCACTACCAGTATCGTTCACAATTTTTTTTCTTTTTTTTTTATAACTATCGCATAGATTTTTGCCTCTGATTCTTCTTATCTCAATCCACCTCTGTTACAAAAGCAAAAATGCAATTTGTTAGCAATTTATTTATAAAACTGGTTTGTGTTAAAAACTAAACTTGATTATGAGTTTTTACCCCCTCGCGATAGCAAGGTTTACACACACACCAGAAAACTGGAAAATCCTGGGGAAAAAAAGTATCTGAAAAAAAAACACTGGAAAATATGAAATTTCACCAAAAAAAACATAATTATTAATTTAGAACCTTAAATGAATGCTCTAAATATTAATCTCTTGTATAGAAAAACAAGTTAATAATAATATTTAGCATCGCGTCTTAATACCCGTTCAGGTTATACGCTTTAAGTACTAATTACGCTAATGGCTTAGGAATTGGGAAGGTTGAATTAGAGGAAGTGAACCCGCATTTGCGTGGAGGGAGAGTGGAAAACCATTTAGGAAAAACCACCCCAGTTCACCCAACCAAGATTCGAACCTTGATCTCCCCGTCCTCAGCAGTCGAGCTCAACACAAGCGCGTTAGCCAACTACGCCACCGAGGCGGGAAAAAACAAGTTATCTGGAGAAATAAGCATACTGATTTAATTATATGACTACTTATTTTACTACTCTACCACTGTACCCTCTATCAACCCCTTTGAGAGAGAGGTATTGTGATCGTCAAAAACATAGAACTCAAGATTTTGATAACTCTATGTGTCTATCTCGACCTTGAGCTTAAAAAGTTTTACTGATCGGACTGAAACTTGGTATATAGTGTTTGTATTGTGTTCTTCAGAAGAATGTTTGTATTTAGATATACAACCCTAATATTGAGGGTAGTTTACTAAAGGGCGAAAGAGATCAAATTTATTTTCTCCAAATCCATGCCAACAATTTTGAATAACCATTATTATTTTTAATGTTAAACAATATCTAGATACAAAAGATACTTTCCTTTTCCCATGGAAATGACCTTAAGGGTACTTTATATAAGCAGAAATTTCCAATTTTTATTATATATCCATAACTATTTGATATGCGAAATAATTTATCAACTTACATTTGTAGTCTTATTCAAAGTCAAAATCTTTTATTTGGAACATATTTTCATAAAATCAATAGTTTCTGAGCTAAAAGAAAAGAAATTTTATATATATATATATATATATATATATATATATATATATATATATATATATATATATATATATATTTGAGAATTTAAATGTAGTGTTATATTTTTTGGTGGACAGAGATGTGCCTCTTTTCTGAATGTTCCTGTGAAGGTGCATATTATATCATTTATGCTCTTTGTTGAAGTGTTTCTTCAACAATGTAGATGAATTTGTTTCACAAATTTATGCGTTTTTAATAAATGTCTTTATATAAATATAAAAGAAAAGTGTTGTGAGTAACCGTACCATTTATTTACTCCGTAAAACATTGGCTTACATAAAGGCTGCAGAAAATTTTCCATCAAAATAAAATCATCCGGATCCTAACACCAATGGCTGGACTCCACAAAATAAAATTTTATGAAAAACAAAAATATCATTACTCTAATACTGTCTAGATTCTAGATCTTATGGAAACATATTTAATCCTACCATCATCTCACCTCAACGGGATTGTGTGAAGAGACTCCACGAAAAAGGATGTACGATTAGTACATTCGGGCGTCCCTTGGCCAACGGTACATTAGTACTGGTTCTACTTGTTAAACAGTTTACCAATTCCGTAATTTTTAAAATTAAAAAATGATTCCTAGACATGAGCATCGAACCCCGAACTTTGACTTAGTATGCCACTGTATAAAGCCCTCCATAATCGAAAGGTTCCTGCGTTGTCTGATAGATCAAGATATTAATTGCTCACTCGTAATTATTTATCTGACGATTTATACACGTCCATCACAGACTGTACCTTAAAATATGAGTGAAGAATGGATGGGACGACTCCTGTATAGCTCATTAGGAAAAGCATTGGCGTATTAATCCAGAGATCCCGGGTTCGGTTACACGTCCAGGTCATTTTTAAATTTAAAGAATATGAGATATCTATAAACCTAATTAACAAAATTAATATATTGGTTATTTAATCCATTACAAGTAATTATGTAATAAGACAGTTCTGACGCTGGATAGTGTGTACATCACTATTGCGTTAGTGACGTGTTTGTGTAGACCTTGAGTTCACTTGAAGAGTTTTTTTTTTATTTTTTTAGTTCTTGGAAAATTTACATTCGTTATTGAAAAACAAATATGTTTAGAATTAGCAAAAGACTTTTTTTTTGAGGGGGCTAGCCCAGAAAAAAAGTTATGTTAGCTTTTATTAAGAAGATTAAATAGAGGTTAAATAACGCTTGGGTGAAGTGCAAGTAATGAGCTCATCCTCTAGTTAATTAACAGGTTATAATGTTGTTAACAAGTGGAAAAACAATTTGATATATTTAAATATTTAATATAATATTGCGTATAGGATCACAAAGTTAAAATAAGGGAAAATAGAAAAAATGTCAGGGAATTTGTAACTGTCAGTAAAAATAATGAAGTTCCAAGGAATTTTGCATTTGTTTCGGAAAATGGTAAATTTAACTTTTTATGGAATATATTGCATTTTATTTAATTAAGTCAATTCCCCCCCAAAAAAGTTATTTTTACAAATGTATCATTAGAATTTCAATATATTTATAAATTCTGTTATGGATTTTAGTTAGTGAAATTTGAATATTTTTCTTATATCAGAAAAAAGTCTTTTTTTTTTATCATGATATGGCTTGGACTTTAATCACTCACCATCGGGGACATGTACCCCAGTGGTCGAATAGTATAAGACGTTACTCTCACAGTAGAGTGAACTACCGTTCAATGGATATTGGGATTCGAATCCCCTTCGGGTGTTTATGCCGAACCATTTCCCATTATATGCCACAACCAGTAAATATTCTGTTAATTACACCTTAATTTCAACCTAATTAATATAGTTAAATGTGGATTAACACAACAGGTGGGAAGGTGTTGTCCAAAATACAGATAAAAAAATGTGTTAGGGCTACCTATTTATGAAACAGAATTGTAGATACAATTCTCGCGCTACACTTCTTACCACTCGTTCGTTCTATCCACATATTTACACTTTAGGGATAGTGAGTGAAGAGGAAGGTATGGCAGATAAAGTGTGCCAGCATTTGCGTGAACAAAAAGGTGTACACAAAAAAAAAATCAGGAGATTTTTTTTCACCCTGCCAACTTGTCAACCGTCATAAAAAGGTAAAAGTTACCAAGAACCAGCTATAGCCAATTGTTGCGCTTGTGAGGTCGTCAGTTGAAATCTCGGCAGTGCCTTGTGCTATGGCAACTCTACCAACTCACGAGTTGTTCAGTTGGGCTAACTCTAGTGTTTCTTGGATTTACGAGAGTACTCGCTGGACGTTTCCTCTTTTCAGAAACCATTCAATTTTTAAGGTGTACAAACTTGTATCTTACTTGTTCAACCCGGATGGAATCTGAAACATTCAGTTAAATTATTATTATTAGCACCGCGTCTTAATACCCGTTCGGGTTATACGCACTTACGCTAATGTGTAATGGTAGGGTGATTGTGAGATAACATGGAGGACCTACAGTTTAACGTGGAATCCGAACCACGGTGGGGGCCTGTCTTTCCCCACATTCACAAGATGTCTTGACAGAGGTGAAGGAAGGGTTTGGTAATCAGATAAATCTGTGCCGGGACCGAGGATTGAACCCCGGACCCCAGCACAGAAGTCCGACACTTTAATCCTAGACCGCCAGGTCACCTTTCGGTTAAAAAGAACATGAATTTATAATGACCTAACTAAATTAGGATTTAAACCATTTATTTCAACATTCACCACCCCTTCCTCCTCCATCGTGTCTTACTATCCGAATGGCTAAATCTAGTTTAATCACTATTACGAAGTAAGAATGAGGAAGGTAGAGTTTATATTAAATATGGCTCTCTACAGGCTATTGTTAACATACCTCTACAATGTAATTCGCTTTTTCATGATATTCTAGCCATACCTCCAAAATGTCACAATACGAGTAGTACTAGCTTTAACCAGGTTATTCAAGCCATACCTCCACAATGTCACATTACGAGTAGTAATAGCTTTACCAGGTTATTCTAGCCAATACCTCCAAAATGTCACATTACGAGTACCAGCTTTATCCAGGTGAATCTAGACATACCTTCAAAATAAAGATACAAGTCTATTAAAGACGAAGTTCCTTGATTGATCTAGTGTATACCAACCGATCCAAGATGCCAGTTTCTTATAAAGTTGACGATCACTTGTCACAAGTAGTTGTAAAATATATTAAAGCCATAAGTTTTACCTTTTTTGTTTTGTTTATGACGATCATCGCCACCCTGGTAGTTGCAAGTTAGTTTCTTTCGATCGTTCGAGCACCGTCTAGGTCACAGTACCTTTATCGCATGACCAGCCTCCTCACTGAGGTTGGTTGAAGGGACGGGGGTACACTGGAACTTTGACCCACCCCCTGCCCCCCGACTTCAGCAAGGGAAACTAATTGGGAGTGAAACTCGCGCTGTAATTGGTCTAAAGGGGTTGGGGGTATAGAAAGAGAGGTAGGAGGATGAGGTAGAGAGGATACAGGAGCTGTTTGTGACCTCCCGTCTCTTGTCATTTTGCTCGCGTGCAGGTAGGAAGGAAAAGGTGGGTGGGGTGGGGGTGGGGGTTGGATATAGAAGATCCCACTTGTCATATAAAATATGTCCCACTAATAAAAAAAAAATAAGGCTAGTTCGTGTTGTACCAAGCGGAGACATTACGAGTTCTTAGCAAGACTTTGACCGGCAGGAACTAAATCCCTCGTTTAACTACTCATCTCCCCTTCATCCCTCATCTACCCACCACCAACATCGACACAAGTCCACTGGATAGATGATATGCAGGGCTACTTAAATACCAGTCTAGGTATAGATGATATACTAAGTAAGGGTGTTAGACTTAATACAAGTCGAGACGCTAAATTAACATTGCTTTTAGAAGAAAAAAAAATCTGTTCCTTTTTAAAGTTTGATGGAATGCAACGTAAGTTAAAGTAAACATAATGGCATTTTCTTATAGTAAAATCCCTTAATTTTTTGTTAAAAATAAAATAAAATATTGTTTCTACAGATACGTCATGTTTAGTTATCTACACTAAAAGCCAGTTTCATAGTCAGACTTAGTACTCCTCAAGTGGGATGACCTGGTGGTCTAGGGGTGAGGTGTCGGACTACTGTGATGGAGGTCCGGGGTTCAATCCTTGGTCCAGGCACAGATTTATCTGATTACCAAACCCTTCCTTCCCTCTGACAAGACGTGTATTAATCACAGCTTGTGAATATGAGGAATGCCAGGCCTCAACCGTGGTTTGGATCCCACGTTAAACTGTAGGTCCTCCATTTCATCTCACAATCACCCTACCAAACACATTAGCGTAAGTTCGTGTAACCCGAACGCAGTGCTAATAATAATAATATTCCTCAAGTGCGGTGCTCCACTAGTCATAGTCAAACTTAAAACGCCTAGAGTGCGGTGCTACCCTAAATACAAGACGACACCTAACGAGACCAGAATGGAATGGGCCAGTTTCATATGCGGAACTGGCCCATTCCATTCGAGTTTATATAGGTGTCGTCTTGTATTTAATGTAGCACCGCACTTGAGGTGTACCATTTCTAACTATGAAACTGGCCCATTGTCATCTAAACAGTTCTTGAACATTTTTAATGAGTATCAGAGAATTTGAATATTTGTTTCACTTCATAGTGCCACTAGTCAGTTAGACAATCATATTACCTTTGTAATCCACTTTGAGATTATGGTTAAAAGAGAACTGTAATTTTTAAAAACTATTTGCTGTGGTCTTTATGTGGTTTGAGATATAAAAGTTGTCCTGAAGAAATGTGTGTAATGTGACTCCCCCCCCTGTACCCTTCATATTTGAATATAACTTTAGCGACCCGCTTGGTTGGTCACGTGGTCTAACGCTATACTCTCGTGTTGGATTAGACTGCCGAAGACGGGGATATAGGGGTACGATCCTGGTTGGGTGCATTCATAAATGGTTCTACCCTCTCCTTCCACGCAAATTCGAAGGCACTTCCTCTCAATTAAACCTTTAAATCCTAAAAGACTAGTGTAATTAGTACATAAGTATACAATCTGAACGGGTATTAAAACGTTGTTGAAAAAAACTTTAACCATTAATCATTATATCACAAATTAAGTCACAAATAAAAATTGGATATGCAATTAAATATTTCCCAGGACAAGATGAAATTTATATTTTAGCTTCTTTCGTAAGCAAATTTGAAGCCAATCTTTTGATTATCTGTACAAACAAAAAATTGCTTTTCTTTTGAAAATAGCTTGAATGATTTTGTTTGGAATGTAAATCTCAGATGTATTTGACATGGTAAATAAGACCCCTAATCCTAACCTTTTATATTTAAAAAATCGTTTAGTAATAGTTTACTGGTGACAGAGTTTTAAAAATTTTACCAGTTATGAAAAATATCTATTGACAATTTAGCTCAAAATTCTACCTTAAGAGTATTTCTAAATTATTAACAAAAAATGTGTTTGTTTTTTAAGAAAACCTATTTAAGCGTACCCTACTTACAAGCTAACTGATTTTTGAAAATCTTGTTCCCAAAAGCAACAGCCTATATTAAAAACCATGTACGACTGTGTTGTACCATTTAATAAAACGTATGTTTCCCACAAGAGCTATCTAAAGCTAAGTGGTAAGGATGAGGAAGATCCTTGAGACAAATCTAATTTTTTATTCAAGTTATGTTTATTTATGTAAAAGTCCTTCCTGTTATTATTAATATTAGCACCGCGTCTTACTAACCGTTCGGGTTATACGCACTTACGCTAATGTGTAATGGTAGGGTGATTGTGAGATGAAATGAAGGACCTACAGTTTAACGTGGAATCCGAACCACGGTGGCGACCTGGCATTCCACACATTCACAAGATGTCTTGTCAGAAGTGTAGGAAGGGTTTGGAAATCAGATAAATCTGTGCCGGGACCGTCCTTCCTGTTAAAACCCAACTGTGATATGACATGAAGTATCACATTTTCAAGAAAACTATAAAGATCTTTTTTTTTTGTAAGGGAGTGTACTTGATTGCGTGCCCTCGGGTTGCGGGGGACTTGTAATGGGATACGGGGTATTTGTTTTTATTTTGGTATTCTTTACTTCTTACCCCCCTCCCTCTACTTCCTATAGTTTAATCTTTTCCACTCATTTTATCAAGTTACTTTTTCTACGATTTCCTCTTTCTGTCACAGTTAGACGTTCATTTGTTCAGCAAAATAGTGAAGCGCTACAGATCTATAAATGCCCTTTTATTATTTATAACATACCTTTTTTTGTGTTTGTGATTTATGTTTATATCCCGTTATTAAATGCTACATGAAATGTTTTCTAGAGGAGTCTCACGGGGAAAGTAGAACATAATAAATACAATAAATAGGTGGATTTGTATTTTTAATTATTCCTATAATTTAGGTACATTTGTCACTAATGATATGAATTGAAAGGCCAAAGATGTATTTTGAAACAAGTTGATCTTTCCTCCCCGTGATAAGACTTATGTCCCGGAATTATTTTTTCCCTGTTTCCTTAAAAAAAATTGATGCAATTTTGAGACTAATAACCAGATTAGTACGTTTTAGCAACCGACTTGATAAAAATATTTTTATTTAATTATTATAAGTTCACTACTTTCATGTACCATTTCCAGTCACTCAAATAATTTTATAAATATACCCATTTTTATGCCTGTATATGGCAGGTTTAGTAAAATACTAACCAAACTAACAAAACTTAACCTTCATTCCATAAGTGCTAGGAAGGTTGGTCTTTGTTTTTTAAAAAATAGTATATTTTCGTCAATTATTACGTAAGAAAATAGAGTGAGAGTGAACTAAATTAATTCTCTTTTTATTAATAAAAAATAGTTAAAAATCTACACTATAAACGTGCAAAATTCTGACTTTCAAGGTAATCTAGGGGCTTCTGAAGGGTGTGAGAAGACAGACAGACATTAGATCATTGTATCAGTCTCTATAGCTACATTTCATTGTATCCTAATTCTTATTATTATTAGCACCGCGTCTTACTACCCGTTCGGTTTATACGCACTAACGCTAATGTGTAATGGCAGGGTGATTGTGAGATGAAATGAAGGACCTACAGTTTAACGTGGAATCCGAACCACGGTGGTGGCCTGGCATTCTATGTATCCTAATTCATTTACTCTCTTTATGAAAACGAATATAAAAAAAGATACTATAAAGTGTGTTATATACCTACATACCTTCCCCGACTCTCAAAAGTGATTTTAAAGTGTATTTTTTTTAAATTCCCTAAATTAAATTGTCACTTTATCATAACTGGCTACACAGAGAATAATAGTAATATAACCTGTTTTTTGGCCACATCGTCTTAGGTATCACTCTCGTGATAAGACTAGACTTCCGATGACATGGGGATTGGGGCTCGAGTCCCTGTTGGGTGTACTGAGGTTTTCTACATTCCCTTCATGCAAATATGAGTACACTTCCTTTAAATTAAACCTTCATCATCCCTAACTCATTAGCATAATTAGAACATATGCGTAAGACCTTAACAGGTTGTAAGACGCGGTGCTAAAAAAATATCAATTTAGTAAAACACATATAAAATGTTGTGTGAAGAATGTTTTATTTTTTGTATTTTCAATATATTTTTCCCTATCCGAATCCTACTAAACTGCTCTTACACCAGAGCTCATACCAAACTGTAGGTCGCTCGGGATAATAAAGAACACATAAAGTCAACCATAAAAAAAAGTGTTCAAGTTAACAACCTAATTGTGAGCAACGAAGGCGCCCTTTTTAACACCTCTGGAATGTAAACACCAGAGATACTAGATAAGTCATGTTGTTTGTAGAACCGAAGAGTTCGTTTATTCAAGTCCTTTAATTGAAGATTTTACGGTTTTTTATCAACATTAATTAAGTCACTAAATGTTCGGTCGAGCACTCTTATATTAGCCGGTCTGTGCATTGATTAATTGGCTCATTCTTGCTACGCTTATTCGGCTAAAACCACATCGATAGAAGAATTCGGATACCTTCCTCGGTGGTTGCATGGTCTAAAGCGTCACTCTTGTGTTAGACTTGACTGCCAACGTCAGGAAGATTGGGTTTCGAATCCTAGTTGGGTGTACTGAGGGTTATTTTCCAAATTGGCTTTCCACTAATCCTCTACGCAAATGTGAGTACACTTCTACTAAATCCAACCCTTTTTTTATCCCTAACACACTCATGCAATTATTACATAAACTTATAATCCGAATGGGTGTTTGAACGCGGTGCTAAACTAATTGTGTATGCATAGATGGTTCTTAAAGAATAAGAAAACAAACAAATATGTGATAATTTTATTTCATGTTTTGAGTGTACAAAAGAGGTGTTATCATTGACGTAAAACTATACAACTAATTTTGAAACTTGATTTCATAACTCAAAACTGAAAAAACAAGGATTATGTTCGTCAAATATCATAAGCTGCATGAACAATGAAGGGTATTTTTTTGAATCTTGCCCCAATAACCATTGCGTTTAGAAACTATTTAAAATACGTGAATTTTATTTTTATATCTTTCTCTACATTGCGAACTTTGAGAGAGTTTTTTCACTTAAACGCTCGATAGACCAAAAAGTGGACTATATTTAATGTGGTGTCATTGAAGGTCATCATACTCACATAATACAATTTTAAGGAAATGATATGCATGGATTTCTATAGCGTTCCGTAATAACTGAATCTTTTTTCGAAAATAAGCAGCTTGTAATAATATGCCTAGATAACTAGTGTCAGCGTTAATCTAAAAGAGTATTTCAGTGTTAACGTTAATCTAGTCTTGGAGATCCAGGACCAATACCTGATGGATGTACTGGGCGTATTTTTATTTTCAAATAAACAAACCTCAGAAATTTGAAACTATTTCTTAAGCAAGATTTTGAACGTTAATCTTTTAAGTCTCCTGATGAAATCATTTTTATAAGTAATTACAAATGCGTTTTCCATGAGTCGTGATAACTCCAGTGTGTGTTTTTTTAGTAAAATAAAACAAAAACAACGGTTCACACATTTGTATGTTGCCAAACATTGCACATTTTTATTGTGAAATTAAAAAAAAAACATTGAATCAATTTCTGGTCAGTAAAGGGTAAAATATTTGGTACAAAAATCTCACTTGCTAAATTTCACCAAAAAATTACAATTTCCAAAGGTTATATAATCACTAATTGTGTATGTGTGCAACATGTGTTATAATAAGATGTATCGAGCCGCATTGTATGTTGGTTTATCCAAATGTCCACGGGCCGTACACAATCATGGATCGGGCTGCAAGTTTGACACACTTGTTTTATTATGGGAGTGTAGAGAACGTAAGCTAAGGGCAGTATTTGGATAGTTTTTATAGAAAATAAATTTTTGGTTAAAAGAAATCGGATAATTTTCTCCAGTATAAACATAGGTTATTTTTCTTCACATGTTGACCTCATCAGTTGTTAATATCTGTCAAGAGTGGCCTGGAATTTAATGAAAACTTTTTCTTAGTTTGTTTATTTATTTATTTATTTATTTATTTATTATTATTATATTATTATTATTATTATTATTATTATTATTATTATTATTATTATTATTATTATTATTATTATTATTAGCACAGCTTCTTACTAACCGTTCGGGTTGTACACACGCTAATGTGTAATGGTAGGGTGATTGTGAGATGAAATGGAGGACCTATAGCTTAACGTGGGATCCGAACCACGGTGGGGGCCTGGCACTCCCCACATTCACAAGTTGTAATTATTCTCTTAGTTTAAAAAGTTTGTCATTTAATGCCGCTTTGTTCAAGGCAGATATTCAATGACTATTAATATCACCGTGAGAAGAAAATTAAAAACTCTTATTGTTCCTATTGCAGAAATATTTTAATTATTTATGGTCAAAGCCTCGGTGGCGTAGTTGGCTAACGCGCTTGTCGTGTTGAGCTCGACTGCTGAGGATGGGGAGATCGAGGTTCGAATCTCGGTCGGGTGAACTGGGGTGGGGTTTTTCCTAAATGGTTTTCAACCCTCCCTCCACGCAAATGCAGATTCACTTCCTCTAATTCAACCTTCCCAATTCCTAATCCATTAGCGTAATTAGTACTTAAAGCGTATAACCCGAACGGGTAGTAAGACGCGGTGCTAAATAAATATATATATTTTTGGTCAAACAAATTTTTCATTATAAAAACTACAAAAACTAAAAAAACATGGCCTTTAACTCGCATCCTTTTACACTCGCCCTTGAAAAGGTTCTTCCCATTGCGATGCAACTATAAAATAGATGTTGATGTATTTTCCCCTCCCTTCCTCTCCCCCTCAAGCGACCTGAACACGATCTCTGAGGACAAGATAAGGAAGTGTTTGGGCGTGCCTTTATGGGTTACCTTGTAGAGTTGCCGTAATCATTACACCTGTTCTTGTATCCACGAGTTACTGGGTATATACATTACTTATTATACAGGATGACCCACAAGTAGACACACGGAACCATTTAATTTCCATTGTTGCTGGATTGTGATGGTGAGAATAATAATACAACACAGTTTTCAAAGGAAGAAATTCATTTTACAGGATACTTCTTTTTTTTTCTTTTTTTTTCTTAGCACCACGACTTATTACACTTTCAGGTCATACACATATGCACTAATTACGCTAATGAGTTAGGGATGAGGAAGGTAGAATGTATATAAAGTGTACCTGCATTTTCTTTAAGGTAGAGGGGAATTAAAAAACCGACCAGGATTCGAACCTTGGATCTCCCTGTCATTAGCAGTTTAGTCTTTTGCGTGAGTGACGCTTTACACCATGTGGCTACCGAAGAAGGTGCAGTATTTATTTCTTATTTGACCAATCATAAATAGACTGTGCACTACATTCCTCACATGTTATTGCGTTTATGTATATTCCTCGTATCTTACTGCGTGGGTAAAACGGTCACAACTAGGCCTACAGTTTTAACTAGCTCTGTTTACTCTGGCAAAACTCCACGACACTCCATTGCTTCCTTTTTAAAAAAAAACTCAGGACACACAGATTTATTTGTTTTTTTTTCCTTACAATTGATGGTGTTGGGTCTCCACTAAATAACTTATGTTTAACTCTTCGATCAAGCAAAACAATTAGTACTAAGCTAATATAGAAGCCTACATTTTTTTAAGTCAATTATATTAATTTTATTTCAATTTTTTTTAACAAACTAAACTTAATAATATACTTTAAAAAACGAAATTATTTCAAGTGCACACGCGATCAAATATTTTTTCTGTATTTTATTATGGACTAGCTATCCAGCATGGTGTTACCCGTGACTCACTGTGGTATAAGAATTATATAGCCCCCACCCCCCAACCCCCACGGTGCCCGTATCTTTGAAACATAATTCTAAACCAGATAAAAAATATTTTCTTTAAAAATTTATTATTATTATTTATTATTATTATTATTATTATTATTATTATTATTATTATTTATTATTATTATATTATTATTTTATTAGCACCGCGTCTTACTACCCATTCGTGTTATACGCACTTACGCTAATGTGTAATGGTAGGGTGATTGTGAGATGAAATGAAGGACCTACAGTTTAACGTGGAATCCGAACCACGGTGGAGGCCTGGCATTCCCCACATTCACAAGATATCTTGCCAGAGGTGAAGGAAGGGTTTGGTAATCAGATAAATCTGTGCCGGGACCGAGGATTGAACCCCCGCCGCCAGCACAGATGTCTGACACCTTACCCCTAGACCGCCAGGTCACCCTAAAAATTTGTTAAAATAGCCTAATTATTATTATTATTACTATTAGCACCGCGTCTTACTACCCATTTTGGTTATACACACTTACGCTAATGTGTAATGTAGGGTGATTGTGAAATGAAATGGAGGACCTACAGTTTAACGTGGAATCCGAACCACGGTGGAGCCCTGGAATTCCACACATTCACAAGTTGTGATTAATACACGTCTTGTCAGATGTGAAGGAAGGGTTTTGTAATCAGATAAATCTGTGCCGGGACCGAGGATTGAGCCCCGGACCCCCAGCATAGAAGTCCGACACCTTACCCCTAGACCACCAGGTCACCAATAGCCTAATTAAACATTTAAAAATTCTGCTACATATATACGTACGCATACTCATACACACACACACACACACACACACACACATACACACACATATATATATTTATTTATTTTGTAGTCTCCCCTGGATTTGAAGGTGATACAATGTGCGTAACTTCACTGTATGAAATGTAGTATTATATTCACCTCACGGCGTCATTATGTTTTAGACTTACCTTTTTTTCACAACTAATTTGTTTTAAACTTAACATACACTTATCTTAACACACAAGTTATTATCTAGGTTATATATAACTGCGTCTTGCTGCCCTGACTATTTGGCCACGGTGAGTAAGTACTATCGGTAGACATTTTCATATTGAGAAACGGTACTTATCAGAAACTTAATTCTAACTCATAATTTAGGGAAAAATCAACTGTAGTTGAACTGACATTTGAAGATCCTGATAGTCCGATAGCACGTGTTCAAGATACTTGCGCAGTAACCAACATTGATACATAACTACTATATCTATTATATAATTTTCATAATCTACAGCAGCTTTTAAACTCGACAGCCAAATACAAACTTTGCTTTTTTTTATATATATCAATATATAAATAATCAAGATATATATATTGATTATTTAGCACCGCGTCTTACCAACCGTTTGGGCTATACGCGTGAGTACTAATTACGCTAATGGGTTAGGAATTGGGAAGGTTGGATTTGAGTAAGTGAACCCACATTTTCGAGTAGGGAAAGTAGAAAACCATTCCAGGAAAAAAACACCTTTATTTCACCCGACCGAGATTCGAACCTCGATTTTCCCGTCCTCAAACTTTGCTTATAAACTGAAGGATATAAATGTATAGACAATTTAAACTCTCACAAAGTTCTTCATATGGGGATGCGATTATACTGCTTCTTTAGACGACTACTTAAAGGATGGCTTAATGTGATTTCTATCTATCCAAAGCTGGGCACGCATTCAGCCCTTCGACTGGCTTGTGCCGCCTGCCCCATCTGTTATAAATCCCATGTACTAAGAAAGTTCAGAAAGTGTGTGGAATGATTCCTCGTTGCATTCCACATTGAATTTCTATGATCCGAGTGCGAAAGGGCTTATTAATTTCGTCGGGAAAGGTATTTTCACATGCCTTCCAGGGTTCTCTTTACATTCCACGACTCTGCATTGATACCAAAGACTCTACTTCCCTTCCGAAGGAAATAAAACAATCGTTAGTTCTTTAATTAATACAATGCCACTGACTATAAGTAAGTATATTTTTAATCCCAGAATTTGTTATCCTCCTTAGTGTACTTTCCCATGTTTCGTTCAAGGACAACCATAATAGTTAAACTTATCACCTTTAATAACACTGCTCAGTAAAAGAGAACTATTCAATTTTAAATCAATACACTTTCTGCTTTTGCCAAGAATACAAGCCGGAACCCTTAGATCAGTAGGCATCTCATCTTCTAACACTTGTTTATTTGGGGGATAGAGTGACAAGACGTCAAATCTCAATCGCTGACCGCTTTGATTGTATTTATAGGGGTTTATGTTTGAATTCTAGTCTACGAGGTGATATCAGAAATTTTCCGAACGGATGCTATAAAATTCGTAAAACTTATACCACAGGGTCTATTGGCCACTATCACCCTCAAAGTAGTCCCCTTCCCCACGTATACACCGGTCCCAGCGTTTCTCCCATCTTTGGAACGCTTTCTGGAAGTCGTTTTCTATAAGAGTGCCCAATGCTGCTTGAGATTCTGCCCGACTTCTCAATGGTGTCAAAGCGGTGACCCTTCAGCTTGATCTTCATTTTAAGAAAAAGAAAAAGGTCCCTCTTCTTGTTTTTAGCCAAACACTGCCAGGGGAAAAGAGAAGCATGAGGCGTGGGGCATTGTCGTGGTGCATTAACCAGTTCTGTTGTTACCAATTCTGATTATCAAACCCTTCCTTAACCTCTGACAAGACGTGTATTAATCACAACTTGTGAATGTGGGAAATGCTAGGCCTCCACCGTGGTTCGGATTCCACGTTAAACTGTAGGTCATCCATTTCATCTCACAATCACCTTACCATTACACATTAGCGTAAGTGCGTATAACCCGAACGGGTAGTAAGACGCGGTGCTGCTAATAATAATAATAATAATAATAATAATAATAATAATAATAATGTTGTTTCCAATGCTCCGGGTGATGTCCTCGCACATCTTCACAAATTTGCCGCAAAACGTCACAGTAGAACGCGGAATTGACTGTTTGACATGCCGGGGCGAGTTCTTTATGCACAATTCCCTTATGATGAAAAAATAATAATTTATGAGCATGCTATTAACATTGCTCTTCACCTATCTGGCCTTTTTTTTGCTCTTGGTGAGGTTGGGCTTGGTCTAAGGGTCTATTCACCATTGATAACCCTGGTCAAGAAGGTTACATCGTCAGAAGAAACCTGATGAAGCTCATTGCATGCATCTTACAATTCAACCTTAAAGTGAGGTATTCTTAAATTTTCGTTTTAGAACAGTGAAATTGGGCTTAGTTAAAGTGTTTTACTGTAAAATGGCTTTTTTTTTTTAATTTGCATTGTATATTTTAAAAATAATCAATCACATTAAAAAAAAAATGTATTATTTTCTCATTTAAATATCATATTCTCTAAATTAAAAATTTCCTGGACATGGAGCCTAACCCGGGACCTTTGGGCTTTCTACGCCAATGCTCAACCACTGAACTATCCAGGAGTCGTCCCGTAGTCACTGTCATTCTTCACTTACATTTTAAGACAGAGTTTGTGAGTGACGTGCGGAAATCGTCAGCAGCATATGGGTGATCAATCAATATCGTGATCATTCAGAAAACGCCGCCACCTTCGACTCGGGAGGGCTTTGGCGTTCTAAGCCAAAGGTTCAGGTTTCAATTCCCTTGTCCAGGTGCCATTTTTAAATTTAAATAATATGATATTGTTAAACTGTTTGACTGTCCCGATTCCACTGTTTTGTTTTTTGAAGTAATAACAATGGCGTGTCTTGGCTACATGTATCTGCAGGTCAGTTTTGTGGAAAGGTTAGCCAGTACTATTGTACCTTTTCTTGGGGGACGCCCGAATGTGCTAATGGTACCTTTTTTTTTGTGGAGTCTCTTTCCACGTCCCGTTGAGGTGAGAGAATGATTGAAATTAATATTACGGGATAAATCCAACTAAGATCTTAACCTGTATCTTAAGCCTAATTATTCAAACCCTGGTGGCCATGGGAACTAATCCTCTTTCGAGAAAAATCTCTTAGTTCCACTTGGGGGTTCGAACGCGGGACCGTTATATAAGCTGCCACTGGTTCTGACCACTTTAAAAGGTAGATTAAAAAAAAAAGTTTCCAAAAACAATTTATAGCGCGTAATGGGACGCGTGCTACTAGCTCTATTATCTTCCAAATGTTCGTGTTATCCATTGAGTCAGAGGGGCTCTTAAATAACTAATGCCGATGTCTGAAATTATCCTGAATATCTCTCCCAAGTGTTCTGTTAGATCATTACTGGCGTCACATTTTTAGTATGTCGATATCAATCTATAAACAGTCTCCCCGTTCCAAGAATAACTCTGGGTAAATTGCTTCTGAATGTCTACTTTCAATATCGGTTTTGTGGGTTCAAGCCTCCCCCACCAAACGGTTTTGTAGGTCTCGTATGTCACGTGATTTATGGACTGAAACAGTGAAGTGAGGATAATAACACCTTGAAAACATAACATTAGGCCCGTTGCTTTATGCTGCTTACCAGTTGAACTTCATAACTGCCGTCGGTGAGAATACGAGGTGGCTACGAATAAGTGCTGCGGAAATAGACGTATATTATACACCCCTCGTAAGTGCACACTCAAGCTTTCCACGTGTTCACAAAAATATACGCTTTCCCGGGATTTCGCCTAAAAAAATCTCCAACTAATATGTTGTTTTGTTTCGTAGTTTTTAAGTTTTGTTTTATTTATTTATTATTTATTATCTAGCACCGCGTATTACTACTACCGGTTTGGGTTATACGCTTAAGTAAATATTACAATAATTGGGACGGTTGAGTAAGATGAAGTGAACCTGCATTCGCATGGAGGGAGAGTGGGAAACTATTTAGGAAAAACCCACACCCAGTTCACCTGATCGAGAATCGAACCTCAATCTCCCCCATCCTCGGCAGTCTAGCTCAACATGAAACTGGTGCGTTAGCTAACTACGCCACCGAGGCGGGTTTAATTTCGTATCAATACCGGCATGGGTAATGGACATTTTTAACAAATCTAATGAGTTAGGAATGAGAGAAGTTGAATTTATAGGAATTATATCCTAGCTTAACCATAAACTATAAAAAGGGCTGCCAGGATAGCCAAGATATTGCCTATCAGATTTTGCGCTTAGGTTAAATATTGACAAATCTAACGGTACAAGAGTTTGGTGTGTAGTGAAATTAACACAAAACTATTTTCTATAGACATATTTTATATATATATATATTTGGACATAGTCCATAAGTTAAAATTTTCCACCTTTAAAAGTCATTAAGTCCACATATTTTGGTTGAATATTAAGACCTTTATTCCCGGGAAACCAAAGGTATCCAACCTGTTTCGGAATATAGAATTGATCTTTATTATTAGAATTATGTTATCTAATATGTGATGGGCGACTCTTAACACGATTATTCCGAATATTTACACTATTGAGGTGGGGCTGAGTAAGGTGGAAGTTAATAAGAAATGATCCCACATTTTCATAGAGAGAAAGTGTGGGATTTAAATATAATTTATTTCTATAGTATTTCTATAGTAAAGTGACCCATTTTATTGACAGTTTTAAAAGTTTTTAAGCGTATAACTCGAACGAGTAGTAAGACGTGGTGCTAAAGTATTATTATTATTATTATTATTTAGAAGATTTTACAGTTAGCATCTACAAACACTCACTAAATTTACAACTGTCAAAAAGGACCACATCTGTTACACCTTCGTAACACCACTTAGATTTAGAATGTATTGTATGAACGACTGACGAGATGTGTATCAACCTCAACTTATGAATGTGTGGAATTCCAGGCCTCTATTGTGGTTCGGATTCCACGTTAAACTGTAGGTCCTCCATTTCATCTCACAATCAACCTACCGTTACACATTAGCGTGTGTACAACCCGAACGGATAGTAAGACGCGGTGCTAATAATAATTCAAAATACACATTGATAAAAGTGCTAGCTTATACATACACAAATCCCTTTCTGAAATAAGTTTTATTTTTGATTAGTTGCATAATCTATTGCCAACAATAGAATAAAAACAACGACCATGTGAATACCTATAGTATATTTCGTAGCAGCTGATGTAGCTGACTTATTTGTGATAGCTACCATAATAGTTTCGCTACCTGTTTATCTACTGAATTATGTACAGAAAGCATCACCCGTAATGCAGAACCTAGTATATTTAAGAAGTGTCAATAAATTATGAATCTACTATAAGCAAATACTGTATTTATTTCTCCACGCTCAGTCTTTTTTTGTTTGTTTGCATGATCTTGTCACGTTCTGACGGTTGAGTTATATTCCGAGTAAATTGTTTAGTAAAGGCGTGAAACATATGGTAAGACCACACCTTGACTTTAATATCCTCACGTTCTCACTGTTAAACATCGGACGTGTAGGTTTGAGGTCGACGCGAGATGTGCGTTAGCTTGGATTGACTCCGTCGATAACCCTTAGTTCGATACCCGTCCCTAGGGTTGTTCATTCTCTCCCTCTGATCATAAACTGGTTCAAGGTGTTTGAAATCGATAAACTCAGTCTGGACCCGCCTCGGTGGCATGGTTAACTAACGCGTTAGTTTCATGTTGAGCTAGACTGCCGACGATGGGGAGATCGAGTTTCGAATCTCGTTCGGTTGAACTCGGGGTGGTTTTCTCTAAAAGTTTTTCCATTCTGCCTTCACGCAAATGCAGGTTTACTTCCTATAGATTCAGCCTTCCTTATTCCTAGTCCATTAGCGTAATTAGTATTTAAGCATATCCCCTGAATGGTTAGTAAGACGTGGTGCTAAATAAACGGGTGACCTGGTAGTCTAAGGGTAAGGTGTCAGACTTCTCTACTGGGGGTCCGGGGTTCAATCCTCGTTCCCGGCACAGATTTATCTGATTACCAAACCCTTCCTTCACTTCTGACCAGAAGTGTATTAATCACAATTTGTGACTGTTTGGAATGCCAGGCCTCCACCGTGGTTCGGATTCCACGTTAAAACTGTAGGTCCTCCATTTCATCTCACAATCACCCTACATTATACAATAGCGTAAGGGCGTATAACCCAAACGGATAGTAAGACGCGATGCTAATAATAATAATAATAATAATATATAATAATAATAATAATATAATTTGTATCGGTCACGTTTTGCTACAGTAGATGATGTGTGTAGTGTCTCCTCCATATATAATCCAATATTGGAGTTGTTAACCATTTGTTTTTGTGGGGCTTCTGAGAAAGCGTGTAAAACGACATGACAAGGAGCTGTCTAGTGTGGGATTGACCGGATCAAATTGCCCCTCGGCAACCATTCCGAGACGAGAAGATTTAACCTTTGGCGCGTCTGTATTGCTGTGCAAGCTGCAAGCACTTCTAATTTTAGATACATTACACTCCAATTTTAATAGTAAGAACATTATCTGACGGCTAGAAAAACTACTAAATCAACGATCATATATTCCGAGGTCAATTCGATATGATCTGCCAACCGTCATTTTTTATAATTTCAAAAAATTAGAATCGCATCTTACTCTACCCGTTTGGTTTTTTTTCTTATATGTAATAGCTATGCAAATATTTTAGGGATGAGAAAGATATAATTTTGAGGATGTATACCCACATTGGCTTAAAGGGAGAGTGTAAAACCGTTTATGAAAAATCACTCTCAGGACGTCTTACACCCTGCCGAGATATGAACCCTGAGATTCTTGTACCAAAGATCCAGACCATAATATGAGCTTGACGTTAAGTCTGCATGGCCTGCAATGTTGGTTTCAGGTCAACTGCTGTTATTACTTCTATTTCTACTGACACCCACATCTGTGGTTGCGCAAACCAAATTATAGGATCATTTATTCTGGTTTGACTGACATTGTTTATTTCTTTAACCGTTTTTCACCCTCCTTTCACGTAAATGCGGGTAGGTTTCCTCTAAAAGTTAAACCTTCCTTCGCACATAATACTAGTTACTAGTTAATTGCATACAGACCAGACAAGGGTTTAAAAAATACAATTATATTATTTTTGAACAGAAACCTTAAAAGGCCAATTTTTATAGAAATAACCTTATCTGACAGCTAGAAGAGTTCCTAGTTCTATTTTCGTCAAGTCATATGATCTGCAACTGTCATGTTTAATAGATATTATCAATACTCATAAAATAACAACAATGATAAAAGGCTATCAACGTTGGAAAAAAATATTTTCTAAAAATTTCTTCTCACCATAAATCCTTTTATACAGCTGCCATAGTATCATCCTACGTTTCCGATGTACTGTCCAATTTCAACAGGGACAGTGAAAAACTACCAATTTTTGTTGTCTTCACTATTAATGTTTTACTATATTATTAGTGTTATTTTATAAATAATAATCTCTATCGTGTCCCATCTGCAGATCAAATGACTTGGCTTATTAATATGTGAAAGTAGATATAGTAGTTTTTTCCAACTATCTTCCCATTAAAATTGAACTGTATTTTTGACACATGTCATCTCAATTACTAAATGTGGGTTTCATACGCGCATTAGATCATCACTTCATTTGTAAAACTTCTTCTACTTAAACACAGGGCAAGACAATAGATTGGCCTGTACCATATATTGGATTTAACGTCACTAAATAACCCTCACAATTCTTGATGTTTCCGTTACCAGACATTCGTGTGTTTTTTTTAAGACACTTTCGGTAAAACTTCCATTTCGAGTTGATTTGGTTAAATTATAACAAGGAGGTTGATTTGCACGCTTATAAGGATTTTAGAAGCAAGAAGCTTTTATAAAATTATATTAATATTTGAGTTCAATTATTATTATTATTATTATTATTATTATTATTATTATTATTATTAGCACCGCGTCTTACTACCCATTCGTGTTATACGCACTTACGCTAATGTGTAATGGTAGGGTGATTGTGAGATGAAATGAAGGACCTACAGTTTAACGTGGAATCCGAACTACGGTGGAGGCCTGGCATTCCCTACATTCACAATATGTCTTGTCAGAGGTGAAGGAAGGGTTTGGAAATCAGATAAATCTGTGCCAGGACCGAGGATTGAACCCCGGTCGCCAGCACAGATGTCTGACAACTTACCCCTAGACCGCCAGGTCACCTTTGAGTTCAACATTGATAATATTTTACTTTATTGTTAGTATAATTTCTTAGACACACACACACACACATATATATATATATATATATATATATCAAGCCCTGCGTCTTACTACTCTTTCGGGTTATACGCCTATGTACCAATTACACTAATGGGTTAGATATTAGGAAGGTTGTAGAGTGCTGAGCATGTCAAAGGTTTGTTTAAATGTTGTTTTAAGTTAATGAACCGTTTATTCTTCTTGGTTTAATATAATATGCCCTAAAGTGGTTTTCCGCAAACGGTGTGCCTAGACGGTGAATTAGGTTTCCTATGCGGCCACATCCCAGACCGCCAGACGTATCCTTGGTATAATAAGAACACAAATTAAGTTGTGCGAGCAGCAGTGGTGCATCATCCACATTTGTGACTTACTTGTACTTATGATAATATATTTAATACATCTGACAAAATCAAAAGCTTTATCGTTAAATTTTGGTTATAGGTTGCCCAAATTACTATTGGTTTGAACGTTGTTTCCAAATGTTAAAAAAAACTGGGCACAGAAAAAAACTTAACCTCTAAGTTGGAAGTGAAGGGAACACTATAAAAGGAAAGTTTTTTTCCTCAATTTTTATATATACACTTTTTTTTGGTCAAAATAAAAAATATTTCTTAATTAAACCCATAAAAGTTTAATTGTCTTCACATTGGGATACATACATACTCGCCATGCTCGTGACAAATATTCAAGCTGTTGATATCACCATGTGAAGAAAATTAAACTCTTATTATGTTTCTACTAAATAATTATTTAATTTATTTGGGCCAAAAAGATTTTTTTGCTACAAAAATTGCAGAAAAAACAACAATCTGTTCCCTAAATTCCCACCTTAAACTGTGTGCGTAATCCATTCTTTGCTGCCACGACGTGGTACCAAGATCAAAACAGTGTGCAGCAAAAATTGTAGACATGTTAATTGTTTGAAGAACATTGCCTAAAAGATTTGTCTGGTTGGTGTCTTTAAATTATTTCCCCCGTTCATGATCGGCCTTTCTTTGGATGTCGTGGAGTCTTCAGCTGCTGCCCACGGGCTCTATACATCTCGCCTCAACAACTTCCTCATTAGGAACTAAAATAAAAACACTAATGTAGTCGCGACAGTCGGTTTTACTGCTGCCAACATTCGGGGGAGGAAACTATACTCTGTTCCAGTGAAACATAGACCCTTCCTTGCCCCGAACCAGTCTGGATCTTTAGTGCACGCAGGGGTATAAAGGGGCTCTAGATGCAATCCCACATCTTCCCCTGTATCTTACTATTCGTTTGAGTTAAACGCAAGTATATTAGTTACGCTAATGTGGTAAGGATGTGAAAGATAAAATTGAGAGGAAATGTACCCGTATTTTTATTTCTTGCAGAGTTTAGATTAAAATAATTGTAAATTCAATTAACCTTTTTTAATATGTTTTTATTTAGTTTAGGTATTTTAATGTGCACTTTCTGAACCGACTGATTATATCAGCACACGAATTATTAAATAACTTTAAATATAGATTATCCATCCCCCGGTCGTTAATTTATCACTTTGAATGGGGGAGCGGGGAACCTAAATTTCACCAATGATTCATTTTTCGGTCATGCAGGTAATTTAACCCGGGACCCTCAACTCTGTAGATAGACACGCTACGCTACCCATTGATTTAAGGTGTCTGACTTGTTGATTAACTAATAAAATGTGTTTATATTTCAAAACATACTTGTTTTAAATTCCGCTGTATTTTAAAGCATATTATAATAAATTGTACCACGGAGCTTTGATTCACAATCTGTATTATCTTCCCAAGTTAGGGGCCATCCGTGTTTGGGGACAGGCTCTTATAGGCATATATATATATATATATATAGGCAAGGCCCGCACGGGTGGACAATTGGTCTAAATGTCAATCTCAATTAGTATGATTTTCTTTTGACAGAAAGGTCAAGGTTCTTTTCGCGGCGGGTTGAACTGAATGCTTTTTCCCATGAATTATGTACCATTCTCCCTCCATGCATACGCGGGTGTATTTACTCTAAATTCAACCTTCCGCATCCCTTACAAAACAGTATAAATATGCGGACAACCCAAATGGGTAGTAAGACATGTGTGCACATAACATATAGACAGATAAATCAAACCAACTTTATTACCCAACGATATAATATTAACTACAGCTATCGTATTTTTTTTTCTCTCGTGGTCGTTTTAACGATTTGCTGCTGATCCCTGGGAAAGTATTGACCTTCAGTAATCTAACTATCCTTTTTTTTTCAATCGAGTTCTCCTCCAAGATAATTTTATAAGGATAGTATATTTCAGGGTAGTGTTTAACTATGTTGAGTCTGCTACTTTTGTCTAAATGAACAGACTCAGTTTGGTGATTTAAATCACTTATAAGTAACATAAATAGATGAACCTCATTATAATAAAACGGCACCAAAATATAGTAACCCAAGGTTATTTAGTATAGTTATAATAATAATAATAATATTAATAGCACTTTCTTAAAGCATTAATTTTAAATAACATCGGTTAAGAAACTAAACATATTTAAAGTTTTCTTCTTTTTTTTACTATAGCTTTTATCTTTATTTGGAAAGTTGAAAAAAAAAGTACACTTTCAATTATTGCATATAACGCTAAGTCTAACTTGAGACAAGACTTAATACAATCACCCCAACCCTAATAAACCTTATTATTAATGCTAAAAATATTTCAAATTTATACACAGCGCATAAATTACCCGAGAAATTAACTCTTCTACGAATCACTGTCTTCCTACTATTGGTGAACAAAATGTAATATCAAGTTTAACGCATCGGACCACGTGACCACCAATGCGATTCCAATAACATCTAGGCCTCCAGCCGACTTCCTCTACCACTCAACTAAGTTAACTATTATAAGCTCTAAAACCGAATGGTTAGTAGGACGCGGTGTGCTGCTAAGAAAACTATTATTTTTTTAACGTTTAACACAAACCGTTGGGCACGTGGACAACACGTCAGGCTCGCCTAGTTTGATTTGACAGTGATGGGGGCTGCAGTGTTCGAATCCTACCCGAGTATACTGAGGGTGGTTTTTATCTAAGTATTTTAGCCCTCTACACCCACGCAAATGTGGGTGCACACATACTATTAACCATACCTGTATAATCCTTCCTCTATTAGTGTAGTAAAATGCGGATACCCTAAGAGGGTAGTCCTAATGAGACGTTGTGATAACATAAAACACATTATTTACTTGAATGAAGAAGAAATGGGAATGTTGATTAAGAGGAAATGCGCCCAAATTCGCTTGCAAAGAGGAGTGAAAAGAATTTTCATGGTGGAGGGTAAGATATCTAATTCCTTGCGCCCGGTCGAATTTTTTTTTTATCACCGCGTCTTACTACCTGTTCAGCTTATACGCATTCATGATAATCTAATGGGGCAGGGATGAAAAAGGATGCGTTTTAGAGGTAATTTACCCACATTTGCGAGAAAGGAAAGCGGGAAACCATTAAGGAAAAAACACCCTCAATAAGCCTGACTGGGATTTGAATCGAACCCGACCTCCCTATCATAAGCAGGCTAGTCTAACACGAGACTGACTCCTTACACCATTAGGGCATTGAAGTGGGTCGGTCGGGATTCGATCTCATAACAGGCGCGTGAGTCACAAACTTTGAACACTACTGATGATGAGGAAAGAACTTGATAAATTCTCCCACATTCTCTGTCGACAGTTTTTTTTATTATACTCTCCTGACGAGTGTTTGAATAATAAAAAAGGGAACGGGACATGAGAAAAGATGAACCGCGCGCGGTTTCATTGAGCACTTGAAGACAGTAAAGTTAGACAAAGAAAGAGAGAGAGATCCAAGGAATGTTAGGGCTCGCAACTGTGTGGCACTGTGGACAAACTCAACTCTGACATCACCGCTCCACAACCTTTTAAGAGAAATGATGTCGCCAACTCGTTAAAAAAAAAAACTAGACCGAGCGGTCTTGCTGTGCTTACACTCTGATATACAGCCTTCCCCTTTCCCTCCTCATGTTCGTTAGGACATAATTTGTTTTGTTTTTTTATTCTTCTATTCCTCCTCTGTGTGCCTCCAACATGATGTATAGTGGGAATACGTTAGGAAAGACACTATCTCGTCAGTTACCAAGCTTACAAAAAACTAATTAAATTATTAAATATATTCGTACATCAAGTAATAGCATTTGTAGTTGTCACTTTTGTTCTTTATTTGAGGTACTTAACGTGCACTTAGGTGACCTGGTGGTCTAGGGGTAAGGTGTCGGACTTCTGTGCTGGGGTCCGGGGTTCAATCCTTGGTCCCGGCAAAGATTTATCTGATTACCAAACCCTTCCTTCACCTCTGACAAGACATCTTGTGAATGTGGGGAATGCCAGGCCTCCACCGTGGTTCGGATTCCACGTTAAACTGTAGGTCCTCCATTTCATCTCATAATCACCCTACCATTACACATTAGCGTAAGTGCGTATAACCTGAATGGGTAGTAAGACGCGGTGATAATAATAATAATATTAATAAAAATAAAAATAACGTGCACTTTATGAACTGACTGATTATATCAGCACACGACTTGTCGGTTCTAGATTTAAGTTAAACTAAGTAGTGTGCTGATAAAATATGTCGGTTCAGATATTACATGTTAAATACCATAAATATTTAAAAATAAAGTTCTTTCATCTCTAAATCTTGGATTAGGTTTTAATGTCCCGTTTTTTAAATTTAAGTATGTAAGATATAACTTAATTTAATAGAGATCAAATGGAAAATAACGATTTACGCTCGCTAACCTCAGTCAGGCTATCACTAATTTATGCTATCAAATTGGAGAAACCCGCATCGGTGGTCGATTGGTCTAACGCGTCACTCTCGTGTTGGATTGAATTACCGGTGAGTATTGGTTGGGTGCACTGAGGATGGTTTTTCCTAATTGGTTTCTTCCGAAAAAAAGGTTGCATTTTAAATAACATGTTATAAAATGGGTTGATTTAATTTGAAGGAACCAAACACACACTGATCAACTTAATAATAATAATATTTAGCACCGCGTCTTACTGCCCGTTCGGGTTATACGCTTTAGATACTAATTACGCTAATGGATTGGGAATTGGGAAGGTTTAATTAGAGGAAGAGAACCCGCATTTGCGTGGAGGTAGAGTGGAAAACCATTTAGGACAAACCACCCTCAGTTCACCCGACCGAGATTCGAACCTCGATCTCCCCGTCCTCTGTGGTCGAGCTCAACACGACTAGCGCGTTAGCCAGCTACGCCACCGAGGCCGGTCATGATTAATTTGAGACCCTGAATTGATACGTTAAGATGGGAGTACAGGCGACGCGAGAAGGTGTTTTTGCAATTTTCATTGCAAAACAAATTTTTGTCTAAACTAAATCAAATATTCCTCTATTTGAAACATAGAGCTTAATTTTCTATACATGTTGATATCAACATTAACAATTGTTTAATATATATCATGATCATATTAGCCTTTGATGAAAAACTTTTTAAATGAAGAAAAATAGTTGTCATTAAATATTTTAGGAAACTGTAGACAAATATTTATAAGAACTGTAGTGGTGGCTGTGATGTAAATTAAACTCTGTTCATACTGGAGCAATATTTTATTTATTTTGGCAAAAAAAAGTTTTGTTATCAAAACTGCAAAAATTACCTAAATTTTTATCTCTAACCTTATATTATTACCTTATGAGTAACGAAAAATTTAAAAAATGGGTTTAAAATAACTATCCTAGGAATGTTTTACGGGATAATTAAGAACATATATTTGTTTTAAGAAATACATTTTAAGGGTAGCTTACTTGAATGATGTAATTTTTTAACACATTTATTTTGAAAAAATGGATATAAGAATTTTAAAATATATACATCTGAAGAGTTATCCATAGTGGCTATTCTAATAATGCTGTGTTTTTGTTTAAAAAACTTATTAAGATATAATTTTATATACAATTGAGTTTTGAACATATTGAAAATATTTATTAAACCAAATGAGAAAGTATATACGATTGTGTGCTACCATATATTTATAAATATTACTGTGTCTCTGACCAAACTTTTAAGTTGGCACAGAATAACCTCTCGTTCATTTTGTTTGTATAAAGCTATCTCTGAAACAGTATCCGTTTTTTCACCTTAGCACAGTTTTAATGCACATCCTAAATATGACACAAAGATACATCTCCTCTAAACTCAAGGTTCACCGTCGAGAGCTCAAAGACATTGCTGTCCTCATTACAATTCAGTTTTAGGTTTCTGCTGAGGCTATTTTCTCTCAGATCTTTCGTGTTTTTTTTTTTTTTTACTGAAAAAAAATTCTCGTTTTTATTATCTCTATATTTATTTTAGATATGGTACAAGAAATGTTATGCTGCCCCTTAGCGAAGGAATAAAGATCTGAAGAGTAAAGGGTGAGTTTTGAGGTTAAACTACGCAAAGGATGGAAACAGTTGTTTTTTTTATTTCTGTCTTCTAAAGTTGTGTATGTCTGAAAACAGGGGTTTCACTAATATGTAAAACACTCATTTTGCAAAGTCGTGACAATATTTGGTGAAAATAATTACTAAATATTATTTATTTACGAGGATCCCATCTCGACTAATCATTTTAAAAAAGAATTGTAAATAAAGATCTTTCGAGATATTTTTGTGACATGAAAATGAAATAGGTTAGAATCGGATATACTTCAGGTTGATTTATTATCCGTTTGGTATATCTGCAATTTTAAATTAACTGGATAGTGGAGAGGGAAATGTAATTAACAAAAAATTTATCAATATTTGTGTGGACGATGAGTTGGAAACCGACCGAAATCCGATCCCCGACCTCCCCGTTAGCGGCAAACAAGACCAGATGAGATTGACGGCTTGGTCCACGTAACATCCGACGTTGGTTTATATTTATTTTAGTGTAGACTAATCTTAAGAACGATTTGCTGCTGAACGCTTTATTTTAGGACGTTGATCTTTGTACCTTTCTGTTAAAAACTTTGTTTTTTCCAACCAGTAATTATTTTGAAAATATCCCTATTATAATTTATCACTCTCTCATTAGGAAATATTGTGTGCACTTCCTATAAATGTTATCTTACTCATGTTTACCCCCTTTTAAAACTATTAATATATGAGTACAGCTTGAACCGATAGTAAGACGTGGAACACACCTTAAAACGGCTTAGCTCAGAAACTAAAATCTTAAATCTTCATTTACTAAATTAATTTATAATATTCTAAGCCTGTGGTTATATGATTTTAGTGTAGATTTCATGGTCCTTAAAATATTATTATTTTTATCCCAAAGTTTGTTCTTTAAAAATGAGGTTTTTGACTCAAATGGATACATACATACCTAATCACGCCGTTCCCATACGTGGTAGTCAAGAAACTGCGCATATAGCTCACAAACAACTCTGTACTTAATCCATCCTCTCTAACTTTCTCCATACTTCCCTATCATTGCATACTTCCTCCGCCTCAACGACATCCATACACCGAGTCGTATATGCTCTTCTCTTCTTTAAACTCTTAATGTTTCTCTAAAACTGCATTTAACCACATCTTACATGGCCTTCCCCTCCCTGCCTTTTGATCCACACACTACTATCATATGTTTGCTTCGTCACTGGATCCACACTCATCCTCTCAACATACCCAAACAAACGTAAAACGCTTCTTTCACATTTACCTATTTGATTCCATTTCAACCCTCTCATTCATTACCGACTGTCCACACGAGTTTTTCCAAATATTTCTTAGATATTTAATTCACCTTTTTCTTATGTTTTTCCTGACAAACCCACGCTTCACATCCATAAAACAATATTGGCAATAACACACTTATATACATACTACCATCTTTAATTCTTTCGATACTACTTTATTTTTAAAATAGTCCACATACATCCAACCACTCTCCGAGATACATTCACCCCCCGTCTGTATATTTCACCATCCATCCTTTCATTTTTACACAACACTCTGCCCAGATACACAAAATCGTTCAATTGTTCTAACAGTTTTTCATTTATACTAAGTTTACGATCATTTCCTGATCCATCCTTATCAAAGACCTAAGTGTTGGAAACATTTATACGAAGATCCATTCTGCCCGTCACCACATTAAACAATTTAAAACACACTGCAAGTGACTATTTCTCAGCCATTAATACGGTATAATCTGCATAAAGCAGCACTCTCACTTACACATTGTCCATTTGTGCACCAACCACATTCTCACAAGCGTCCCTCATACAATTATCCATAAATACATAAACAGCAATGGGGACATAATACTACCTTGTTTAATAACACTTTATTCAATGCCAAACCATTAGTTCAAAGCTCCATCCTCTTTTAGCTTTGGTAGGTTAAATGGGGTTCCTATTTTCTTGTCTTACCAATATTTTCACACTTATAGATAGTAGAGCAAAGGAGAAACAGTATTAATAAAAATGCTACAAATTATCTCTTGCAAAAGAAAAACCCAGAAACGTGTGTAGGAAATATTTTTATAACATCGTTTACCAAGTCTTGTTACCCATGTAGTCTATCCACATATTTAATATAATCAAATAAATACGACTAAAGTAGAATTTAAAGAAAATGTACCTTCATTTTTATGGAATGGGAGCGGAAGTAAATTTAAGAAAAAAACTCTAAGCCAGGCTAGAATTTTAACCTCAACTTCTACGTCAATGTTAATACGAACCTGATGAATTAGCCAATGTACCTACTGATATTGTTGCGTGCATGGTGTCCCCAACTCTTTTGAGTCAGAAGACCAAGGCTCGAATCCAACCAGGTACCCGATGACGGAGATATAGGGGCTCTTATACCGTTTGTATGTAACGAGGGGGGAGGGGGGTTTCCTAAATAATGGTTTCCTCACTCTACCGTCCTGCAAGTGTGGGTACAATTCCTCTAAATTATAAGTTTCTCATTCCTACCCATTTATTGTAAATGTGCAAATAGCCCGGAAAGTTATTAAAACACGCGATGCAGGATGTATATAAGTACTAATATTATAAAAAGGAAAGATTTATTTTTATTATTAGCACCACGTCTTACTACCCGTTCGGGTTATACGCACTTACGCTAATGTGTAATGTATAGGGTGATTGTGAGATGAAATGAAGGACCTACAGTTTAACGTGGAATCCGAACCACGGTGGAGGCCTGGCATTCCCCACATTCACAAGATGTCTTGTCAGAGGTGAAGGAAGGGTTTGGAAATCAAATAAATCTGTGCCGGGACCGAGGATTGAATCCCGGCCGCCAGCACAGGAAAGATTTGATTTTTGTTTTTTGTTTTTTTACATGTAATAGATAAACTCAAGAACTACTAGACCTATTTTAAAAATTCTTTCACCAATATAAAGCTACATTATCAGCGAGTAACATAGGCTATAATTTATTTTGAAAATTTAATTTATTCCTCATAAAAATTTCGATAGTATATTATATAGTCGTTGAGAAAAAAAAGTTGTTGAAGGGAAAGTGGGGTTGGTAAAGGGGGCAGGGAGGTAGGGGTGAGGAAAGAGGAATGAGATGAAAATATGATGGAGGGAGCTATACAGTGATAGTAGGATTGTATTTTCAAAAAAAAAAAAAAAAAAAAGTTTGGTTTTTATATTGACATGATGGATGATTTGAAGCTTTGTTTTACAGGATTCTTTACAATATTTTTTTACGGGGAAGGGGGCTAGTATATAAGTATTTTAATATATATTCAAATACTTTTTTTTAACCCTTTGTCTTAAAGTTTTAAGCTTTTTACACAACCTTCCTTCTTTTTCTTCCCTCCCTCCTCCTTCCCTTACTCCACCAGTCCACCCGTTACACACTAAACTAAAACTGTTTTTGTAAACTAATCTACGAGAGTTGAAGTTTACCCACTAGTGAAACTAAATATATGTTTACACATCAGTTGTAAACGGAGATGAATATACTTGACTGTGGAATCACCTGCCTCCCACCAGAGCTAGTTTACGGCTCAACTGAGCCACCTCTGAATGGAGGTAAAGGAACTGAATGAGCTGCTGCGTCGTTATTGCGGTTGTTTCTACTCCCGGTGCGGCAAGTACAGTCCGATTCTCAAAGGAAGGGCCTTATCTTAAAGCTACGTTTTATTTTATTTATCACCACGTTTTACCACCCGTTCGGGTTATACACCTATGTACTAGTTACGTTAATGCATTATGAATAGGGGAGGTTGAATATAGATGAATTGAATCCACATTTGCGTGTAGGGAGAGTGGAAAACCATCCCCAGTTCACCCGAACGTGATTCGAACCTCGATCTCCCAGTTCTCGGCAGTCTAGCTTAACACGAAACTAGGGCGTTAGCTAACTACGCAACCGAGGCGTGTCTATAAAAGTTAATATGGTCTAGTGGTCGGAGTTCCTGGCTACGGATCCAGTGGTTCAGGGTTCGATCCCCGGTGCTTCCAAAATGTATCTGGGGAGTGGTGGGTCTGGAAAGGGGTCAAACTCATCCCCGCGAGTACAAATGAGGAGCTACTTGAGTAAAGGAGTAGTAGCTATGGTTTAGAAAACTGAGATTACCATCCGGAGGACTCGCAACACCCTATACCCTCAAATATTGGCACTATAATCGGTAATGGCGGTTGGAATAGCTCACACCATGGAGTTATTTACTTTATAGTATTTGAATTGATAACTGCAGAAAGGAAACATGTCCACAAAATATGTAAAGTGAGCTATTTATAAATTCATAGTATCTAAAGATATGCGCATCGTTTACTGCCTAAAGTAAACATGTGGTATCCCATAAGACACCATTGTGGGACGTCAATTTAAAAATTACCTCTAGCCCAGATAGGGAATACGTCTTGAATATCAAAATAAGTCTTTTGTTTCGCCTGAAAATTTTGGGTTTTTGGACATGTGTCCTTTATGGAACTAAAAATGTATTTATACGTCAAGTCATATGATTTGTAGTTGCAACTATTGATATATTAATATGTATAGAGACCCGCCTCGGTGACGTAGTTGGCTAACGCGCTTGTCGTGTTGAGCTCGACTGCTAAGGATGGGGAGATCAAGGTTCGAATCTCGGTCGAGTGAATTGGGGTGGTTTTTCCTAAATGGTTTTCCACTCTCCCTCCACACAAATGCGGGTTCATTTCCTCTCATTCACCCTTCACAATTCCCAATCCATTATCGTAATTAGTACTTAAAGCGTATAACCCGAACGGGTAGTAAGACGTGGTACTAAATAATAATAATAATAATAATAATGATAGATACTTATAGAACGACAATATAGTTTTAAAATATCAGTGTTGGATGCACAAAAGTTTGTATATTATTAAAGGCCTTTCCTATGAAAATTGACTGTATAGAGTATGTCCTATATTGACCTACACTCGGCTTTATTTAAGATACGGCGGCTTGGAAGAAACGCGTGATATGGAGTCGTGGTAGGAAGGTAGATCTGACAGTTACAAAATGTTACTAGAGCTACTCTCGTGTATGAATAAGTTATATCATATGTACTGACCCTCCATTGATGGTGGTCACGAGGATTAAATTTCAGTCTCATTTAGTCTGGTTTTATGACAAAAAGTAGGTTGGGGCTCTTGAATCCCAAAATTGGCTGTGTTGAGGTTTTTTAGTTCTATGTTCATTAAAAGCTCCAATCTTTCTCCACCACAAATTTTGACAAATTTTCCTTAAATTCTACTTTTCTCTCATTTCCATTCTATCCGTGTGAATATGCGGATAGGTCGAAGGGGTAGTAAGACACGTGGAAAGGGGGTAATTCTTCAACTATAGTTTTTTTTAATGGTCACGTCTAGAGATGGACTGGATTGCCTGTGACGGGGGAGGTCGAGGTTCGAATCTCGGCTAGGTATACTAAAGGTGATTTTTCTTATGAGCTTGTATTCTTATCCCCTTTTTCTTCTAAGGGGGTTGAATCTCCTATAGACTACGTTCCTCATCCTTAATTTAAACAGTTAAAAAAACATTGGTGTTACTGAGAGGTTTTTTAAAATGTTTTGAAACTACCTTCTTACCCTTACCACGATTTATCTATGGTTCTATATCCTTCCTTTTTTTTCTCGGGCTACAAAATATTTTTTTTCTAGGATAGGCCTGATGTTCGGGTGGTTGTTTTGGGACTTTAAAACAGATCTAAGGAAGTCTATACTAACCACAGGTCTACATTTATTTAGTACAAGTGGCCATGCATAGATAGGTGTGGTCCTGATGTCAACGTTTCCTTTCGAATACTAACTTTGAGGAGATATTTAGACAACCGAGTTAAAGTTAAAAAAAAAATATATATCTTAGCCCGTTCCTTGACGATCTCAGCAATTTGCAACTTAATATTAAAATCCTTATGAAACTATATACAAATTTGTGTCTTCGCTATTTATATTGCCTAGATAGTTTGATTTCTAGTGAATTGGGTCAGTGTCGCGCTGATACATATCTAGGAAAGCAAGGGAAACCGGGAAAAGTCGAGGAATTCGCATCGACAGGAAAATGTTGAGAAGAAGTCGTGGATATTTTAAAATGTCACTGGAATTCTCAGATAAGTTTGCATTAGTTAAGCGAAAAGTATGCACACAAATATTATCGAAAAGTATATATATCTTTTCGATAATATACATATATATATATATATCTTCGATAATATTTGTATGTATACTTTTCGCTTTGTAAAACCTGGAAAAGTCTTTAAATTTAATAAACTTAGTGTGTACACCCAAAGTGTTTACATGTTGCTTTCCCAAGTTATGAGGGTTGCCTATTTACTAATTGGATAGCAAGACGAACCCTTATACAAATATTAAATATCGTCACGGACACTACCGGGAATTCTAGCAAGGCTTGTGATAATTCATTTTAACCAATCTGTCACTGGCGTCTTCCGGAGGTTTGAACCCCACCATCTCAAGATCAGAGTCGGCTCACAAAACGTTTGGGAAATGTTGCCACTCACTATGTTCGTCGTCAGTTCTCTTTTACACTGACGTCATTCGGAGCGTTTAGCGACATCCTTAAAACTTCGCCTAGCCCAACTAACTTTTGATTTCAAACGAAGCCATCAGCAGGAATAGCATCAGCACTTCTCCAAAGGGAACTTGAAGGTAATAAACCACCCCTTTCTTCCTCTTTCCCTTCTTCTCCACCCACCCTTCCGCCAACATCCCGTCCAACGTGAAAATAAAATGAAGGAATCTGTGGTGACTAACTGGGATGAAATTCACTTCGTGACATAAGTTGTGATGACCGGTTTTTACTGACACAAGTGTGGTAAAGACATTGCTTCCGTAAAGGGGGGGGGGGGGTGGAGTGGGTTGGTCCCAAATAGGCGGTTTGTGAAGCGATTACGCAGGACGGAGTTGATCATGGAAGACGGATTCTAAGGATCTCGTGGAATAGACTGATGTAAAGTATTTTAGTTCCTAAGTTGGGTACACATGCTTTAAGGATTCTAAAGATCTCGTGGAACAGACCAATGTAAAGTATTTTAGTTCCTAAGTTGGGCACACATGCTCTAAGGATTCTGAAGAGCTCGTGAAATAGACCAATGTAAAGTATTTTAGTTCCTAAGTTGGGCACAAATGCTCAAAGGATTCTAAAGATCTCGTGGAATAGACTGATGTAAAGTATTTTAGTTCTTAAGGTGGGCACACATGCTCTAAGGATTCTGAAGATCTCGTGAAATAGACCAATGTAAAGTATTTTAGTTCCTAAGTTGGGCACACATGCTCTAAGGATTCTAAAGATCTCGTGGAATAGACTGATGTAAAGTATTTTAGTTCCTAAGTTGGGCACACATGCTCTAAGGATTCTGAAGAGCTCGTGAAATAGACCAATGTAAAGTATTTTAGTTCCTAAGTTGGGCACACATGCTCTAAGGATTCTAAAGATCTCGTGGAATAGACTGATGTAAAGTATTTTAGTTCTTAAGGTGGGCACACATGCTCTAAGGATTCTGAAGAGCTCGTGAAATAGACTGTTGTAAAGAATTTTTGTTGCCAATCTGTGCACACACGCTCGATTTTGATCCAAAGGATCTCTCTCAATGTGTCTCGTTGCCGGCTACAAATTTTCTTGACTTTCAACACACATTGTAGTATTTTCCTAGAATTATAGATCTTTGACTAGATGCTGCAATCTGTTTAGTTAAAGGGGAAAAACATGTTTTTTTCTGGACTGGGGACTCTTAAATAACACTGCATACTTGGTTTTTAGGTAAAATTTAGGTAAAGGGTAGTTTACTGATAAGTGATTTTAAAAATATCGACAAATTTTGAAAACAGCTCTGATGACTTGTGTAAAATGTATATGTAGGAGTGTTGGACATAACAATTAAGACTGTATAGGCCTAATAGTTTTTTTTTTGGGGGGGGGGGGGAATTAGTTTAAAGGTATTTTAAAAAATGGCTCTTGCAATTTGGTTCAAAATTATTATCTTTTAAGTTGTTACCATTATAAATAATTATATATTTATAATATATTGGTTATTTTTATTAAAAATCAAAGAGTTTACTGATGACTGATTTTTATAATTTTTCAGACATCTTGTGAATGTGGGGAATGCCAGGCCTCCACCGTGGTTCGGATTCCACGTTAAACTGTAGGTCCTTCATTTCATCTCACAATCACCCAACCATTACACATTAGCGTAAGTGCGTATAACCCGAATGGGTAGTAAGACGCGGTGCTAATAATAATAATAATAATATAATTTTTCCAAAATAGCTTCTATTTTTTTAAAAAAATTGTGTCCGTGGACTATTTTATATGATTAATAATGTTTCGTTATTTATCAAAATAAATTAATTTAGGGCTAGTTTATTTGCCACAAACAATAGAAAATTTGAAATTTTTCAAAATTACCAGGTAAAGAACGAGCAAGTCTGTGCGGTTTATCAAACTATTTATTATTTCACGGCGTCTTACTACGCGTAGGAGCTTTGTTTAAGATGTTATGCTAATATAGGGATGAGTAAGATATAAATGATAGGAAATGTACTTATATTTACGTGGAGAGGGAGTGAAACACAATTTGGGGAAACTTATCTTCAGTATACTAGCTAGGTTTTAAACCCAAACCTTCCCATCACTGGAAGACCAGAACAAACTAGCTTGTCGCCTTATATCTCGTGCCCATCAATGTGGATCTTTTATTAAGACATATGAAATAATAATAATAATAATAAATGTTTAGCCACAAGCTATACATGTTTTAGTGTAAAAGGAATAGTAAGTAATAATATGTCCACATATAGTTTATCCTTGGTTTAACCGTACCAAGTTGGGCGCAAACTTGGGTCCCCTGATCCGTGAGATTTTAACCGCGCTATCCCGGCTAGGTAGGGTCCAGAGCCAGAGGGGGAAAGGGGGATTCGTTACGCCCCCACGTGGCTCTGAAGATGTTCGGGAAAGATGAGGCGAGGGATTCTTAATTCTCACGGGATAATGTCTGAGCGCTTCCGAAAAGGGAGGCAGGTGGGAAGAACGGAAATATGGGTCGGTGTTGACAAACTTTCTCCTTGGTGCGTGGAACTCGTCACCGACGGGATGGTAGGAATTGCGAGCTAAGGGTAGTATTTTAGAAATTTCTTATAGAAAAAAAAGTTTTCAATAAAATTTATAAAATATTCCTTCAGTAGAAACAGGATTTAATTGTATTCACATAGTAACCTCGTCGGTTCTTGAATATGTTTCAAGTGTATCTTGGTATTTAACGACAACTTTTCATTTAAAAAGTTTTTGTCATCTAATGCCATTACGTTCACGACAGATATTCAACAACTGTTGATACCACACTTCCTGTGAAGAAAATTAAACTCTGTGTGTGTCTACTGGAGCAATATTTGATCAATTTTACTGAAAAAATATTGTTCGCTATGAAAACTGCAAAAACACTGACTTTTGATCGCATCCCCGTCCATCTCCCCTTAAGATAACGGTTATAGCAGCATCTAAATATCAGCTTAAATTCCTTGATAGCATTTGCATACTCCCCGTCCATCTCCCCTTAAGCTAACGGTTATAGCATCATCTAAATATCAGCTTAAATTCCTTGATAGCATTTGCATACTAAGTCAAAGATCCCGCGTTCGATTCCCGTGTCCGGGTGTCATTTTTCAATTTAATAAATATTTTTTAGGATACTGATATAACCATAATAAACAAATATAATAGCTTGTATATTTAATCCATCATGATAAGATCATTTGTACAGTTATAATAACTGTACAAATGGCAGCATTAAGCCAACTACCGAGTAGAAGGTGGCGGCATTGTCTGATAACACGTGATATTAATTGATCACACATTCGTAGCCGACGATTCCCGCACGCCCATCACAGACGCTTAAAATATGAGTGAATAATGACCCTGGGCACGGGAAGATTTCTGGATAGCTCAGTGGTTAGAGCATTGACGTGCTATTCTAAAAGTCCCGGGTTCGATTGCCGTGTCCGGGTGTAATTTTTAAATTTAAAGAATACAACCGGGTTATTGTTATGAGTAAGATGGTTGCTATCTGTAGTTTTATTATATTATTATAAAGAGATATGGGGGTTGTTTACAATACAGGTTTACCAAGTTGCCACGTTGTGCTTTTGACACAAGGCCTAGGTGCCCTTTAGATCCATTTCTTTGTGGGCTTTTAATATGAGGTTTCGGTGACCTGGTGGTCTAGGGGTAAGGTGTCGGACTTCTATGCCGGGGTCCGGGGTTCAATCCTTGGTCCCGGCACAGATTTATCTGATTACCAAACCTTTCCTTCGCCTCTGACAAGACATATTGTGAATGTGGGGAATGCCAGGCCTCCACCGTGGTTCGGATTCCACGTTAAACTGTAGGTCCTCCATTTCATCTCACAATCACCCTAACACTACACATTAGCGTAAGTGCGTATAACCCGAACGGGTAGAAAGACGTGGGGCTAATAATAATAATAATAATATGAGGTTTCTCCCTCTTGTCTGCTTTCGATGTTCTCCAATTTCGAGGAAGCTGGGGAGTTTCACACGAACTCATTCTGCAAGCCAATCGGTAAAAATATTTAGTGTGTGTCGTATTAGGTGTGCCGGAGAGAGTACGTAGGCTATATTAGGATTCTGGTTGTAGAGACGGTATCTGACAGTTGCAAAAGTTACTCACCACAGTTATATTCATCGATACGTCACGTCATATAGTCTGTAAATATCACATTATCTAGAAAATTTCTCTACTGATAAAATAATATAATTAATACAGTAAAACTCGTTTCGGTGCCCGCGTGGTCTAAGGCGCTCCTCTAGCAATATACTAAACTGTATAATTTGGGGAGATTGGGATTAGATCCCGGTCAGGTGTGCTGAAGGTATTTTCCTTAAATGGTTTTTCACTCTACCTCTACGCGAGTTTGGGTACAATTCTTCTAAATTAAACCTTTCTTATCCTAGCACATTGGTGTAATTAGTACTTAAAAAACTAATGCATCCAAGCCAAACGGGTTTTAGAAGACGTGGCTCTAAAAAAATAAAGTAAAATATTATCCGAATCGGAGGTCACGTGCTCTAACCACTAACACGTCACTCTTGTTAAAACTTAGTGTACTGCTGGTGATGTGGAGCTCAGGGTACAAATCCCGGTCGGATGTACTAAGATTGATATTTCCTAAATGGTTTCCCACTCTCCCTCTACGCGATTGCAGGAACATTTCCTTTAAAATTTTACCGTCCTCAAATTTCTAGACCATGATCTTAAGTAAAATATGCATGTGATCCTATCGGGTATTAAAAAAGTGAAACAAATTTAGTAAAAATTGTATTAATGTTGACCGCTAAAAAGTTTGTATTTTTTACAACCTTTCTTCCTCAGAAATTATCTTTCTTTAGTTTGTAAGTCGTATGTTATAACAAGCTTTAAGTTTATAAATAGCACGCTGAACACGCTAGATAAAAAAGTGAACACGACTGCTTTAATCTAAACTATTTTGTGTACTTGGTTGGCAACAAATTAGAGCGGTGATATAAATCTTCAAGGCGTCTGGATGATGTCAAGATTCCTCGAGTTTGGTTATTTCAAAAGACACCTGGTTCGAGGTCGCGGGCTCGGCGGGACATTCGAACACACCCTCAATAGGAGTGCCGCTGACCGGACTGTGTAATTATTCTATTACGGGACAAAGCTGCTCTTTTCAAACTTCACCAAAGGAAAAAAACAAAACAAATCACAGTGCAAGTAACTTTAGATAGCGAAACAAAGCAAAAAATAAAATGTAAATCAATTGTTATACTTTTTTTTTACATAATACCCAATTAACACGATTCATTTTTTCTCGTCATCAAAGAGTTTGTAAATAATAAACAGGTCTGTGATCATTATGTTCATATATAAAAAAAAAAAGTACGGAACCTCTATGCGTCTCGTTCGTCCTCTCCGGAGCCGAGCTCTCCCGGACATTCACGAAGAAAGAGAGAGAAATGCCCGCCCAGCTTGGAAATATTATTCGAAGGTTGTGATTTAATTCTGTGCAGTCCGGTGGAAGACGTTGTGAACGGACGACGGGGGGTGTTTTAAGGGCATAGTTGGGGTGTTTCGACGAACGTAAAGAGTATATTAACAGCTTGTCAGATTTGTTATTTTTTGCGATTGATAAATAGATAAACTCGCTCGTAAATAATCTTTAGGCAAAAAAATAAATCTCATGTTAATTTCCTTTAAAAAAAAAATTTTGTGTGCTAAGTAACGCTAACTGACATTTATTCTAATATGAATGTTAAAATTTCTCTATAGATACTGACGCATGTTTTACCGTATACGTATAGCTAGAGTTAACTTCTTAAATGTCCATTTGTTTTTATCAGCGTAGTAAACCGCAAACGGAACCCCGACTCTTATACTCACATCTTGTCGACGGGAACTTGAGATAAACTGTCGTACAAGAGCCGACGACACGTCAGCGATCAGTAGAACTATCAGAAGTGATGTCCAATACGGTAATTAATTAAACCTCAAGACACCATGGTCCGAATCAACAGACTATCCGCGAACGTTGTCACGTTTCGTGTCACCATAGCATCATTCTTATTTATGAAGCTGGCATCTTCCCAAGGTAGGTTTATAAAAGTAATGATTTGATAAATGTAAATAATGACACACCCTTTTTTTAATCCGGCTATAAAATGATTTAAAAAAAAGTGTCACCTATTTTTCTTATTTCTATAAACTTGTATAAGCGATCACTTGAAATAGTACTCATGATAATTTTTAAGAAAACTATTTTCTAGTTATTAGATGTTGTTGATTATTCAGTCTGAGCACATGATAATCTAAATTTTTACATAAAAGAAAGATAAGATACGATCTTTCGGAATTAAAATATTTATATATTCATTGTACAGCTAGAAAAAGAGTGTGTTAGTTACGTATGTCACTTTATATTTTATAAAATGCCATATTAAAAGATATATAGATGTATTTTTTATAATAAAGTCATACTGTCCTGTTTTAAATTTATTTGATTATAACAAGATTTATTGAATTTTTTTTTTTTTTACACTGAATCTTTATCACACGTTTGGGCTGTCCGGATATTTACACTAAACAGAGTAAGAATGAGGTTGGTAAAGCTTTGAGGAAATGTACCCGCATTTTATTTAAGGGGAATCGTAAAACCATGTAGGGAAATCCACTTTCGGTACACCCGACCGGGGTTTGAACCCCGTTCTTCTCTTTAACAGACTATGCGACCCCTGAAGCGGGTTTGTAATTAATTAGATTCCATGAATAAAAATACGCTTTGGAGATCTAAAAAAGAGGACGCAAACATGTTTTTATTTGAAAATTGTCACACCCTATCAGAACCATACATTAAAATCAATTCAATTAATTTAAGAGAATTGGATTAAATAAGTAATTTTAAAATTTAACATTATTAATAGAGCTTATTTGCCAATCATATAGTTTTAAAAAAAAATGACAATTATAATTTATAAAGCTACACCAATATTTAAAATGCCTCTTGATCAAATACAATGCATTAAAAGATAGGTTTGAATCAGCATTGGTTCTAAAGTAGGTATAAGCTACACGTACCGGTGGATTCAAGGGGTTAGACTCGCATTGTATTTGTTTACGTTGACGGTTAGGTAAAGTTTCCAGTACCGCCTGAGGGGTCGTTACTCATACGTGATTTTCTATTCCTCCTCCCATGCTACTGTGATGTAAAGCATCTTTCTAGTCCTCGGCTCTTACGTAAACATATATGGATCATTTTTATTGAACTATGGTCAAATTCTAAACAAATTTAGGAAAATTCCAATTGGTTTTAAATCCAAAATACCTAAGCTGTTATTATGTTCACCCTATTTGTGTGGTGTGTTCGTTTTATCTTGGAATATCTCAGTGTGACAAGTGTTGAGACACTCTCCACTCCCCTCTCCGTCAAACAATTCCCCCTCATTTCAATTACAGATAGCGATGCTAGATATAACTTTAAGGCATTAGTAAAACGGGGATTTGGGGGGAGATAAAAGATGCTTGCTTCAAATTATATTTATGGAAGGAGGACGATAATAACTGTAAAAATCTTGTTTCCCGGATAGGGAAATGTTTAGTACAGTAGTTTTCAACTTCTACTCAAGTGTTATATATCTCGTTATCTTGGGATGAATGTTTTACACAGTTTTACAAGTTTTAAATCCAAGTCTGAAACTTTCAAACTCAGCTGGTATGGATTTTTGTTGACCGATCCAAGAGTCTCGGGTTCATTTACTGGTGTGGCTGAAAAATCACGGTAATAATTTTATACCATTAAGAAAGATTTAACGCTTCGAATTTTAATTTAATTTTGAATATGCTTTTATTTGCTTCCTTAAGCAGTGGCTTAATCTATATAGTTACGCGAGCTAAGGTGTCAATCTCGTCTCGTCTGGTATTCCGATGACGGGGAAAAGTCGAGCCACAAATCCCTCAAGTTGCACCGAGGTTTTATTATCCTATATCGTTTACCGCTATACCTCAATGAAAATGTAGATACATTTTCTTTAAATGTTACCTTCCTCATCCCTCCCTCCTTCAAAGAGTTTTGATTGGTACTTAAGATAAGATAAAAAATATTATATTTTAGAACAATATATTGAGGTTCTTTTCACCCCACATGTTTTCCACTCTCCTTCCACGCAATATGATGGGCTGAATATATTCTATATTCTATCTTTAAATTAAACCTACCTCATTTAATGTAAATATTCGTACAGTCCAGATGTATAGCAAGACGAGAGTTAGCAAGAAAAAAAAGTCTTAAATATAATCCTATTCTTTAATTTAATTAGTTTTTCGTTTCCGACTCAAACCTGAGTTGAAATAACGTACGTTAAATATCACAAATTAAAATAAACATTTGATTAATAATTTATTATTATTATTTACGTGAGTTCATGCATAACCCTCCCCCTCCTTTGTCTTAAAGCCAGGATGTGTTTTTTTGTTTGTTTTTTGTCTTACACATTCGTATTAGCATGAAAATGCGTGTTACATACCGTCATGGGAAATCCAGTTGAGCATCATAATCAGTAAAAAAAAAAGTTATAGTAGTGCGAAATGCAAGATGCTAGCTGAATATTTAATGTTACTAGGACGATCTTCACAATAAAATAAGAAAAAAAATTATGGAAGTTTTTTTTACATCATAAGAAAACCTTATACCGTGCTGCAGTCCGACTTTCGGCCTTTAAATCTTTTTTTTCCCCCTCTTAAACGACATAAAAAGAATGCTTTGTTGGCAAAGCTGATATTTAATTTTGTGTTCCACATTTTATTACCTGTCAGGATATTTACACTTTTAAAGCAAGAATTTGAGAGGCTATAATTAAAGTAAATGTACCCGCATTTGAAAAGCTGATATTTTATTTTGTGTTCCACGTTTTATCACCCGTCAGAAAACTTTACACTTATAAAATAAGGCTGTGAGAATCTATAATTAAAGTAAATGTACCATCATTTGCGTAGAGAAATAGAGGGAACCACCTCAGCAAATCAGACTAAGATTCGAGCCCCAACCTCATGGCAAATACTTTTATATAGCTAAATTATGTTTTAATTTGTCGATTTATTATTATTTTATTAATTTGTGCGTTTAACACGAAATTAACTAATAACTTGATCGAGGGTTAAAGGGTGAATAGGATAACTTAGAGGAAATACCCCGCGTTTTCCTAAAGACGGGAAGGCATTTTGGTATTGAAAACATACTTGAGTTCACCCGGCTAGGATTAGAACCTCAGACCTCCATGTGAAAGGCAGCCATGTCCAACATTTTAGACCACTCGTCAACTGATGCAGGTATCCAATGTGTATTTTTAAACCAATAAATTTATTTATCAGCACCGCGTCTTACTAACTGTTAGGGTCAAACGCATCTATTAATTATGCAAAGGATTTAGGAATGAGAAAGTTTGAATTTAGAGAAAGTGTATCCGAATTTTCATAGAAGGAGAGTGGAAAATTATTTGTAAAAATCACTTATTTTACACTTAATTAAATAAATTAAAGATGTGTATCACTCTTGAATAGCACTCTTAACAAGAAGTAAAATAAAGTTATTAATACGCTCAAATCCATGTCAGTGGACACGCGGTCTAAATGTGAAGCTTACTTATTTTGTTTTGCCAGTGACTAGTAGGTTGAGGTTCGAATCCGACTAAGATTGTTTTCTCCTTAATCGTACCACATAAGAGTAATTAATATACAGGTTGTCCATAAATGTGTTCACCACTAACACCTTAGTAAATTCGTTATTTTAGGAGCTTATTATTATCATTATTATTAGCACCGCGTCTTACTACCCGTTCGGGTTATAGGCACTTACGCTAATGTGTAATGGTAGGGTGATTGTGAGATGAAATGGAGGACCTACAGTTTAACGTGGAATCCGAACCACGGTGGAGGCCTGGCATTCCCCACATTCACAAGATGTCTTGTCAGAGGTGAAGGAAGGGTTTGGCAATCAGATAAATCCGTGCTGGGACCAAGGATTGAACCCCGGAACCCAGCTCAGAAATCCGACACCTTACCCCTAGACCACCCCTAGACCCCTAGACCTTTTAGGAGCTATCTTAAAACTTTTTGCGGTAATTTACAAAGCAAAAGAAAAACTTAAATTGAGTTGGGCTGTGTTGTTAATTACCTTAAACCGCTTTGAAATGGCTCTTTAAATAACTAATTTATTAAGGCTTGTAATGGGGTGAATAATTTATGGAAACACTGCATATGCGTATAGCCCAAATGAGTTGGGGGAGGAGGGGGACTTTTTTTTAAATCTCAAAATAAAACTGTAATATGTTTCATAAAGTCATCAGGTCATCAAAATTTAATTGCACAATTTTAACGAGTGTAAAATATATATTTCAGGGATTTAATGATTTAAAAACGGGTTAAACTTGCCCTTTTATCCTTTTTTCGTACCATGGTTAAATTAAAAGAAATTAATAGGCCTATATGGGGCTAAAATTTAGTAAAACTAGACATTCATATGAGGTGTACATAATAAAATATCTATAATATTAATATTAATTATAAAATTAATTATAATATTAATAATTTTAGTAGGTAACATTAATATTTCATTGAAATTTAATATTATAAATATGTGTTATTTTTTATAATAGATACATATTATTTTTTATAATATATATATTTTTATTGTGTACACCACCTATTAATATAAAGTTAATTTCAGCCCAATACCTTCATTTACTTTACCTTAACAATGGTACACTAAAAGAATAAAATAGCAAGTTTGACCCCTTAGAACTTGTGAACTGTAATAATTTGAAATCATTGAATCACTGTTTGTAGCTTGTAATTGTATTAAAACTATACAATAATATGTTGATGATAGAAAAGACCTTAACTCAAAGAGAAGGAATTGGAGGTATATAAAAAAATTAATAGAACTATCATTTGCTAGAACAGATGATGATAAATCTATATTAATTCAAATAAGCTCGATACAACCAGTGGGGGTTGAACGCCGGTCTACTGACTCATGGTCAGGCACGAACCGTGTTTCCTCCACATCCATATTCCCTATTCCACCTTTCTTACGCCTTTACTTTCCATTTTCTTACTCTCCGTCGTTCCAAACAGTCACAGCTGCTCCACGAATTTCAAAGTTCAAGTCACTTTTTCAGCTCACGATTTTATATTTTCACAAAAAAAAAAAAAAAAAGTCCATGTTGACACACTCTTGACGGGGCTGGCTTCGGCCGTTTCAATTTTACTTCTTAACGAGGGTGGTTTTAATTATCAAGGTCGCATCATCTCTGCTGCGAAACTTTTGCAATTAATTGTAATAGGGTTTTAGCAAATGTTCTAGCGCACAATATGTCAGTGTAATTTTAACTTACTGTAGTTTATTTTATCAGTAATAGTCGTAATCTGTTTGATTTTCCAACGAACATTAAACTTTACATGAAATATATTATAACGGGCTAATTGAAAGTAATACGCCTTAAAGTAACACCTGACAATAAAACTTAACCTTAGCGACCGGTATGGCTCAATTTGAGTACGCGATTTAAATAATTTAACATTTTGTGTTTTAACTATTTTTACAAACATCCTTGGGGCCAATGGCCCGATAAATTGATTAAATATTTCTAAATACTAAACCACAATTTGTTAACTAAAAAATAAAACAAATTAAAATGCATAATTTGCTCAAACAATATTTCCCATTTTCAAGTAACATAAAATGTTACTTGACTTACTTTCTCGTCATCATACGCCAAATCGTGTGAACTGCAGCTGTCACTCATAAGGTATATATTATTATTACTTTTAAAATAAAATTGATAAAATAGTGAAATTCTATCATTTTTGGCCGAAAAAAGTTTATATTTTATAAAGAGGCAGTTTTACATACTCCCTTTTTTTTAACCCAAGTGGTGGGCATGTGGATGGGAATTTGTTTCCCTGGTAAATAGGGATGTTGGAATCCGAAACCCGGCCGAGTGTATTAAGGGTGGTTTTTTCTTTTTTAAATGCCTTCACCCTATCCGATCCATGCAAATGCTGATGCATTTCTTATGAATTCAAACTTCCTTATTCCTACCTCACAAGTGTATATGCGTATAGCCCGAACGAGTAGTGAGAAGTATCATGAGAAAAGCGCATCAATCCGCCCAAATAACCTTTTAATATTTTGAATTTATATTTAATATAATACCGATTTGTTTATGACCGCGATTTACTACCTTATTGCGCATTTATGATAATTACTCTAAAGGGGTATGGATGAGGAAGTTAGCATTTCAGAGGTAATATAGTTCCATTTTAGTGGAAGGTGAGTGAGAAATTAATTAGGGAAAATCGGAAAAAATTGGGATTCAAACCCCGATCTCCCCGAATGAAGCAGGCCAATCCAACATGAGATTGGCGCCTTAAGGTGGGATGAGAGGGGACTTGAGAAAGGCCAGTGTTTTTGCAGTGTTATGGCAAAATTGCCAAAATAAATTTTAAAAAAAATCACGTAATAACATAGTTAAATTTTCTTCATAAGGTGATATCAACTATTGTTGAATATCTGTCATGAGCATGGTGGTATTAGACGAGGAACTTTTTAAATGAAGAGAAAAAGTTGTAATTAAATTCTAGGACAGCCTTTATAGATATTCTACAACTGTTGCTATCACCATATGAAGAAAATTAAACTCTCTGGTTTTACTGGAGAAATATTTGTTTTATTTTGACCAAAAAAAAAATGTTGCCATGAAAACTTTAAAACACACTGGTTTTTTCTCGCGTCCTCTTCCATCTCATCTTAAACCGTTCGGATAATCTCTATGTTGAAATGAGATATAAAATGTTCCCATTTATATATGTATGTTCCATACGCCACGTCTTAACTACCATCTGTCAGGAATATTGTTATATTTACACTTATTGGGTAGAGATGAGAGAGAGGCCGACTTTCTGAGGAAATATATCCTTATTTTCCTTGGAGGGAGAGTAAGAAACCTTTTTAGAATGGGGAAAAAAACTAGATTTCTACCCCCGGCTGGATATTCGAGCCTCGAACTCCTCCCGCCTGCAAAAGACCAAACTAACGCTGGCTCGAGTCACGCTTTCATTGTCAAAGTCGGAACCACTTACGCTACATAGTTAAATAAATACTAACCCCCCTTTCTAAAAACCATTGGTTTTTTGCAGGTAGTCTCGACGTCAAACTATTTTTTTTTTTTCGAATTTTTTTCCAAAACTATTTTATCGCCCCACTCTAGTGGGTCTAAAACAATTTTTCTTTGATGTGGAGTTGATCCAAATTACATTTACGAGTATGGCTCCTACGCCCAACTTAATTAATTAGTAACAACCGTGATTATGAAATATTGATAATTCGACTGTTTCGTATCGGTATATTTTCTACATTTAGTGTTTAGTTATATTAATATTATTTATAGTACAGTGATTTATAGCAATATGCGTTTTCATTAGTTACGGTAACACAAGGCCGATTATCAAAGTATGTTGAACACGAAACAATTCGTTAAGTGCTGTTGCGTGTTAAATTATTTTATGTGTGAGAAAGGAATTTTTAATATATTTATTTTAAAAAAAACCATAAAGGTTCTATGATTTTTTTCACTACATGGAGATCCGCACCGGGGGTAACGTGGTGTGAAGCGTCAGCTCGTGAAATAATGGATTTCCACTAATGGAAGTCGTGGTTCGAATCTCAACAGAGTGCACTGGGGATATTTTTCTATATGAGATTTATTACTTTGATTTTGTTTTACCATATCCACGTAAATGTGTTGCACTTCCTCTAAAACAGCTTTCCCCATCCTTATTTCTTAGATTTATTTATCTTGGTGTTGATTGTACTTTTTTTTAACTTCAGAGATAAGATAACATTTGATAATAAAAAGGACTCTGGTTTATTTATGGGTATTTGAACCCGCACTGGTGCTCGCGTGGTATAGGGTGTTAAATTCGCACTGTGCTTGGTCTTCGTTGACGGGACATTTTATTGTTTGAATCCTTGTCACATGCACAGGAGATGTCGTCCATCATGTCCTCATAATGTTGCAGGTATATTTCCTTTGTATAGTCCAATTTCAATAAGAAGAGGCATATCTGATGGCAGCCTAGGAAAAAAATATGTAATAATACTATTTTAACAAGTGTTTAATTATAAGCTATAAATAGTGATTTAATGATTTCAAATCATTATATTTTACGACTTAAAAGCAGGCAAAATTGATATTTTATACTTTTTTTTGTACCATTGTTAAAGAAAAGTTATAAATATCTTATATGTAACTGAAATGTAGTATAACCAGACATTCATATTATAAAGTGTAGACCGCAAAATATTTACAAATTATTTTTCTTTAACATCTTATAATGTGTAAGCACTTTATAAGTGGTAAAAATTACATAATTTTTAATCATTTAACTATAAATATTGTCTTTTTATTCCCTGATAATTTTTATTTGATCTCATTTTGTAGTATATAATATTGCTAAACCCAACAATACTAGTTAGTTTTATTAATGAGTCTGAATTTATCATTGCAAATATATATTTGAAATGTCTGGTTTTGACTGTATCGATGGTGGAGACAACACCAACTAGAAAACATAATATTCCCGGACGAAACAGTGTCAGATAATCCCAACTAATGACACACCCATGAATAGTGGACGTTGGTTTCCTTATCTGATTGGTGTTACTGGAATGGCCTGAGACATTGCTTGCCACTTGCTATCTTTTCCAAGATAAACCCCCTTCCCCAACTAGTGCGTGAAATATCCCTGCCAAGATTCTATAGACTTAAAAAAAAATTCTCACGGTTGTATGACCTTAAACGAAACCCAAGATCACGTTTACCTCTAAAATGTCATCCCAACTCCCCTGTCATCCCCTCCAAGAGTAGTTATTTTTTTTAGCATCGTGTCTTACTGTTGTTTTAGGTTATATGCTTATGTACTAATTACTATATTGGTTTTAGGGATTAGGAAGATTATATTTATATGGACTACTTGAATTTTCTAGGAAGGGGAGTGTAAAACAATTTCGTAGAACCACCTCCCTTAGTACACCCGACCGAGATTCGAACCTTGATCTACCTGTCACCGTCAGTTTAAACTACTGTTCGAGTAGCGCGTTAGACCACACAACCACCTAATGGGGCTTAGAGAGTAATTACCGTCTAAAAAAGATGCGTTCAACCATTTTGTCCACGGTTCAGGCTAAATTGTATGTAGTTAGAGTGCGGATGGATCTACTGAGTGGTTCGTAGTTCACTAAGGTGTGATTTCAGTTTTTTTAGTGTATTTATTTATTTAGCACCGCGTCGGTTTATACACTTAAGTACTAATTACGCTAATGGATTAGGAATTGGGAAGGTTGAATTGAGAGGAAATGAACCCGCATTTGCGTGGAGGGAGAGTGGAAAACCCTTTAGGAAAAAACCTCAGTTCACCTGACCGAGATTCGAACCTCGATCTCCTCGCCCTCTGGGGTCTAACTCAACACGACTGGTGCGTTAGCTAACTACGCCACCGAGGCGGGTCACTGCCTTATAGGTTATCATCCACACTTGAGGTATACTTCCCACGAATGCTCCCAAGAATTTACAGACATTGAAACCATGACTACATGATTCCACTGATAAGTTAATCAGGGACTTTGACTAGGAGATTTTTATTGAACTAGATAGCTGTTGCCCGCGGCTTTGCTCGCGTGGAAGTTGATTATATACAAATACGAAAATATACATATGTATTTACAGATTGATTTAAAATATTACGTTACGTTGATGACCATAACTTGACCTCAGATCAAAAATAATGCAAGTCCGATACAAACTTTCACCCCCTTTTTCATCCCTTATTAAATAAAATTTCCAAAATTCCTGAAACACTATTTATTTGTTTTACGTCAATAACCGAAATACAAAATTTTGTTTATGTAACTTTCAAAATGTCGGACTTTCATACATATTATCATACATATTATCATCCCCTATTTTGACCCCTTTGGGGTGGAATTTTCTAAAATCCTTTCTTAGTGGGTGCCTACATAACAAAATGAATATACAGTCCGAATTTCATGCTTGTAGCCTTGATAGTTTGCGCTCGGCGATGATGAATCAGTCAGTCAGTCAGTCAGTCAATCAATCAGGACATGTTATTTTATAAGTATAGATAGTCCAACAATCTAGCTCGTCTGTCAGAGCATCTCTTTGGCTTCTTGCGTTCGATTCTTGGTAAGGCCAAAACATCTACCATAGAAGAGGTTGGTTTTTTTTCACCGTATCTTACTACCCGTTCGAGTTGTACGTATATGCACTAATTACGCTAATATGTAAGGAACGAGGATGGTTGGATTTAGAGGAAGTGTACTCGCATTTGTGTGGAGGTAGAGTGGAAAAGGATTTAGTAATAACGACCCTCAGTACATCCGCCCTGGAGTCAGACCCAGATATCCCCGTCAACGACAGTCTAGTTAATTGCGAGAGTGACGCCTTAAACCATGCGGCAACTAAGGCTGGTTTTTTTTTTCTCCTATTAACACTGGTGAATTTTAGACCAGAAGATTGGGTATTGTGTCTGTTTTAAAATTAAATTAGTTTGCAAGTTGTGTTCTTATATAATCAGTCGGTTAAGAGAGTGCACGTTAAATACCCCATACATAATAAGTCAATCTACAGTTCAAATATGCATTATAGAGCATTCATAAGCCTTTGATATAACTGATCTCATCAGAACCTCTTTTTAATGGATCTCAAAACAAACATAGTTGATTGTAAATCGTGTTTGACTAAACAATAGGCAAGATCCACTTTTGAAACCGATGGTACAAATTGTACGGTGTGGATATATCGCCATTGATTAGCGGATCCTTGGAATCGCCGCACCATTCAAGCGATGGTCGAAGCCCCCATGGTTAGGCAACCACCTCTACTCAGATGGAATAATACAGTTTTACCATAGCCGACCGCACTTTGCTTTTAGCACCGTAAGTTATTCAACAACTATTTACCGACGAAAACCAACCTAGGGGAGCAGCTTGCTTTAATTTATTAACTCGTTTAGGTTTGACGTAGGTTTTGATCCCCGCGTACACCTGGGCTAACTCGAGATATTATTCATAAACGTCGGCCTCTGGTTTTTATTTATTCTTTGGAATCAGCACTGCCTCAACTAGGACACCTCTTTAGTGCTTGGATGTCGAAGTTGTCACTTGATCACTATAGTAGTACTCCAAAATGAAAGTTGTCACTTGAGGGTACTCTGTAGGGCTCCATTATTTTTTATCACCGCGTCATAATACCTTTTCGGGTCATAGGTTTATGTTTTAATTATACTAATAGGGTAGGATTTAGTAAAATTGAATTTCGAGGGAGTGTATCAACATTTGCGGGGAGATAAAGAGGAAAAAACCATCTAGGGAAAAACCTTCCTCAATACACCCGACCGGGATCGAACCCCCTAAATCCCCCTCTTCGGCAGTCTAGTCTGTTGCGAGATTAGCGCTTTAGACCATGAATCCACCGATGCGGGTGTAACGTAACACTATAATACTCACGAGATGGCGGCTTTCACTTGAGAGTGCTCTCTAGGGCTCCGGGATTAAAGTTGTCACTTAGTAGCACTCTATAGTACGCTGAGATTAAAACTATCATTTGAGTGCACTAAAGTATTACAAAACTTGAGTTGTTACTTGAGATCTCTTTATATTACAGATATTCGTTTTAAAATAAATCTCTTTAGCCATTTTTGAAAAAATTTGTAATTTCAAATATAATTCATTGCATTTTATTTCACATTTAAAACTAAAATCGCGATTTCACCTTAAAGGGGAGCCATTGTACATCTAAATAACAAGTTTAAACGAAATTAATCAATTTGTTAAACCCCAGATATAGATAGAGATGGTCATATTATTTTAAAACCCAATTTATTGAGTTCAAGATCCGTCATCATTTTTACTTATTAAATATTCACAGTAACAATAATTTCTCAATATTATAACGAAAAAAAATAATTTAGATTATCTAATAAAAATCAGTTTTCTATATTTTCTCTAACATTGGCCGAAATATTGATTTAAGACAATAAATAATTTATTTTTTGTGCATCACGAATAACGTTGACAAATGACAACCGAATGACACTTCATCGAATCTGAACGTTGAACAGTGATCGAAGCAGGGGACTAGTCAATTTAAGGTGAAAAGGAGTGAAGTGGGAACGCGAATTAAGGTTTGAATATTTTAAGTCCATACAACAAAACTCTTTCGGGTCCAAAACAAATAAAACTTTGCTTCATCAAACACGTTTAGTTTAATTTATATACACTTAATTCTTAACATTTCTTGAATATTTATCAAAGGCATCACGGAACTTTTAACACAAATCTTTTAAATGAAGAGGAAAAAAAAAGTAAAAGTTCGAATCCCGCGATGATCATGCATAGTTAAGAACTATTGTGATAGAAATGTGTAGAAAATTAAACTTAATGTGTACTGAAGATATATTTTAATTAAAACTGGCAAAAAAAAGTTTTGTTATTATAATTTTTATTATTATCACCGCGTCTTACTACCCGTTCGGGTTATACGCACTTAATGTGTAATGGTAGGGTGATTGTGAGATGAAATGAAGGACCTACAGTTTAACGTGGGATCCAAACCACGGTGGAGGCCTGGCATTCCCCACATTCACAATATGTCTTGTCAGAGGTGAAGGAAGGGTTTGGCAGTCAGATAAATCTGTGCCGGGACCGAGGATTGAACCCCGGACCCCCAGCAGAGAAGTCACCTATTTTTTGCTATCCAATCTACAGCAACGACCTTAAATGTCGCTATTTAGGCGTCACTCTAGCAATAGACTGTACTGCGAATGACAGGAAGATTGGCGTTTTTACGGGTAGGCCGTTCCAATTACGGGAAAGTGCAGAGACGGACAAAGGGAAGGATTATTGTATTTACTCAGGGTTTGGGCCACACACTTTATGTTGCAGTTGTACCACCACCCGTTTCGTTGGCCGCATGGTCTAACGCGCTACTCTTGCATTAGACTAAACTCCCGCTAACGGGAAGATCGGGGTTCGAATCTCGGTTGGGTGTAATAAGGGGTTTTCAACTTAGAAAATCTCGTTTTCCACTATCAACGCAAATGCGGCTACACTTCATCTAAATATAGTCTTCCTAATCCCTAAAACCATTGGCGTAATTTGTACATAAGTGTGTAAAATGGACTGGTAGTAATACGTGGTACTACGAAAAAAAAAGTACCAAGGGCAGTGGCTGAATTTTATTAGGCGTTAAATTTGAATCGCTCGCATGCTAAATGTGCGTGTCATTTATTCTGGGGTGTGTGTGTGTCTCTGAGAGATCAAATAATTTATATTAAAACTCGATTTGCAGTATTCTCCTTAAATTGTTAATAATGATTTAATTATTATTTTCTCGTACTAATGGGCACAACCCTCTTTCCACGCAAATTCGGATACATTTCCCCTAAAGTTCTACTCTACCCCACGAGTGTAAATATGTTGGCAGCACGGACGGACAGTAAAGTGTTGAGTACGAAGCGGGGGGGGGAAGCTATAGTTTTTTAAACTACTTTGAACAAATATAGTATTACCATGATCAGTATAACTGAATATATTTTATTAAGATTATGACGCACTTGATAAAGTAAAAGAAAACAATTTTACGCACATTCATCTTCATTCTGACTTCTACATTTTCCCTATGACGCCAACTCTGGAATGAAATAAGTAGCCCATAATATTCTGTCCTCCCTTCATTTCAACGTTCCGGATTGCGTTTCGTTTCTTGACGCAACTGGCTTCTCTACTTGCCCTGACAAGTTAATTAAATGTGAATATTTCTTTTTGCCCTCCCGTTACATTGAGACTGTGCAACTAAGAGGAATGACCTGAGACAAGATGTGGACAAATGAGTATCTAGAAGTGGAGCGTTTAGAATACGTTCCTTATGACAAACCAGACCATTTCATTTAATATCTTCTTAATAGGCATTGTGTGTGGTCCGATACTTTAGCTTAGTCGGCAGCGTACCTGTTTATTGAGAGGGCTCAATTCTCGGCATGGCTGAAAATATATCATTGTTGAGATATGGGTTTCCTCTTTAATATGGATGAAATAACTGCTGGCGGCTGGATAATGTGTCTGTTCTAGATCTAAGCTCATAAGTTGTGTGCTGATGTCATCAGTCAGTCCAGAAAATACACGATAAATACCTTTTAAAAAAAGAAGGTAAATGTGTTGAGATCGACAGGTCTGTTTTGTCCAAATCAATTCCTCCAGCAGCGTCCTTTTTAAGATCCTAAAACTTGGTTTTGTTATCATCCATCATTGCATCCGTCGCCTTCCTAGTCCCCTTCTCCCTTCTACTTTGCCTTATATGACATCACTCGATAAACCATTACTTCTGAATCAAATAGCCAATGCTATTATTTCTGCTTTTAGTGGGGATTACTCCGTCTAGATATCATATTATGAAAATTCTCACTCTCACTAAAATCATAAATAAAAGCTTTGGCTATTTGATTCTTAGATATGCAATCCCTTACAAGTATATAATTGTACAAATGGCATCATTAAGCCAACCACCGAGTTGAAAGTGGCTGCGTTATCTGATAGTTCGTAATCTTAATAAAATCACACATTTGTAGCCGACGATTTCCGCACGTCCATCATAGACTCTGCCTTAAAAAAGAGAAGAATTACCCTTAGCACGGGACGATTCCTGAATAGCTCATGGGTCAGAGCATCGGCGTACCAAGCCAAAGGTCCCGGGTTCGATTCCCGTGTGCAGGTATCATTTTTCAATTTTCATAACATTACTTCTGAGTTGATATTTTGACCCATCTAGTTGGGCTTTCTTGAATTTCCCTATGATGACCCAACTTTAGATCATATTTTAACTGTCGGACAAGAATTTTCCTATCATGACCTAGCTGTAGATCATCTTTGAACTGCCGGATACTATTTTTCCAATGATGATCCAACTTTAGATCATCTTTGAACTGTCAAACAAGGATTTTCCTATCATGGCCTGACTCTAGATCATCTTTGAACTGCCGGATACTATTTTTTCAATGATGACCCAACTCTAGATCATCTTTGAACTGTCAGACAAGAATTTTACAATCATGGCCTGACTCTTGATAATCTTTGAACTGTCAGATACTAATTTTCTAATGTTAACCCGACTCTAGATCATCTTGAACTGTCGTATAAGATTTTTTCTATTAAGACCCGATAAGATCTTTTCTATGATTACCCGACTTTAGATAATTTTTTGTCATATAAGATTGTTCTTATGTTGACCCGACTACACCATTATAGAAACTGACCAACCGACAAACGATGTCCGTGCCAGTTGGTAACAGGTGTTGACGTCTTTCATGCATCATGCACATCCTTTGTGGATGTTCTTTCTGGTGTTCCTGACAGCGGCCCTCACACCCTCTCCCACCGGAACATATCACCCCTCTCCCCCTCACAACGTAGTTCCTGGACAAAACCCTTGGTGGTGATGGCGGCGTGACTTATTTGCATGTTGCTACCCATGGGAATATGCAGCGCAGGTTGCATCTGACGTGCCGTGACGGAGTCTGGTCCCAAACTGCGTCCGAGATAACCTTCCGCACGATTGCTATGTGCGTGTGCAAACACGTACAGTACGTAACACGCAAAACTAGACTATTTGAAAACAGGAGTGCATGAGTCGGGAACAAATATCTAGGGACTATATTTGGTAATACACAGAGAGATAATTTATCTTAGACTTGGTACCCTCAAAATTTTATTTTATCACCGCATGTTACTATTTAATAATAATAATAATAATAATAATAATAATAATAATAATAATAATAATAATTATTATTATTATTATTATTAGCACCGCGTGTTACTAACAATAATAATAATAATTATTATTATTATTATTAGCACCACGTGTTACTAACCATTCTGGTTATACGCTTTAAGTACTAATTACGCTAATGGATTAGGAATTGGGAAGGTTGAATTAGAGGAAGTGAACCCGCATTTGCGTGAAGGGAGAGTGGAAAACCATTTAGGAACCCCCCCTCCCAGTTCACCCGACCGAGATTCGAACCTAGATCTCCCCGTCCTCAGCAGTCAAGCTCAACACGACAATCGCGTTAGCCAACTACGCCATCGAGGCGGGTCATGTTACTATTAAGCGTTAGGGCTATATCTTATGTTACTAACCACGCAAATGGTCTTAGGAATCGAGGAAGGTAATATTTACAGGAAATGTAACCGCATTTGCGTGGAGGATGAATGGAAAACCACACGACCTAAATTAGAACATCCATCTCCCCGTCATCGGCAGTCTAATCTACTGCAAGGGTAGTTTCTCAAACCATGCGGCCATTGAAGTGGATTTCTATGATATTGTTTGAACAAAGTTGACGCGATATCACGTGATTAAGGAAACCCATTGTGTGTACAAGATTTAAGTATGACTATAATAAGCGCAGGGCCGTACCCTGATGTTTTGAGGTTTGAGGATGCAGGGGTGTTGTGACAGCTCCTTGGGAAGTCCTCCGAAAGTATCTGTTTCGTATAAGCGACTTTGAGCAGCAATACCAAATTGTATTATTAATAATATTTTAGAGGGGAAAGGAGGTGTTTAACCCCCAAAACTTATACCCTCACTACGACCACGTTCTTAAGGACAATAAGTATATAATATCCTATTTCCTTAGAAAGATCCTTATATAAAATACAAACTTGTTTATTTGAAATCTACACGGATAACATTTTATTTAATTATTAATATTGATTTACAGGTATTGATAGCATCTATCAAAAGTGACAGTTGCCGATCACATGACCTGACGTATGAATACGTGAAAGTAAACTTAGTAACTTCTTAGATGTCAGATAAGGCTTTTTTTTTCACTATGACCATTGGACTGTATAGCCCGATTTCCATACAAATAACCTATATATAGGGTGGGGCCTAATCAATTATACGATTAGTAACTTGAAAATTAACACTTTAATTGAAAAGTAAATGTTTACTAGCTAAATAAAAGCAAACTGCATACTACATTTTTTTCACTTTTTGAAGATAATGTTTCTCAGACGAGCTCCACCTGTCGTCAGACAAACCTCAGCCCGTTGTCCATCACTTTCCTCAGCATAGGTAGTCTCAATTGTTTCCGCCCCACCTTTCCACCCTATCATAATCCTATTTTATAATAAGGTTTTGTGAGGGGGAAAAGACCTAACATATGGACACAAGTAAAAAAAATCTGGCTAAAGAATTTGCGTTAGACCAGGGGTCTCTAAACTACGGCCCGCGGGCCACATCCGGCCCGCCACAAGATTTTATAAAAAAAAAAAATTATTGTTTCCCTTTATTATTTCATGACCACCTTATATATTTGGCATACACAATTCCCGTCCGCACGCGTGCTTAACCCCATGACACTGTGTGCTGTTTGGGTTACAAACCCCAGTTTTCAGTCGCATTCACTGTATTATTAAATACCTCAAACCAAGGTATAACTTATAACGAAAACAGAGCGGCTTGGGATGAATTTTAGGTAGTTCATAGTCTCCCGGCAGAGGGCTATAAAAGGAGTCACGAAAGATGCTACATAATTTTAAAAGTAAGTAATATTGACTATTTATTATAAATACAGATTACATATAAATTGATCAATTTATCGCAGATAAGAATCAACCTCAATCACTTTTTATCAAATACTGACTCGTCTTAAGAGTTTAGATCGCTCGGTCACCCCCGCAGTTCCGCCCCAAAGCCTCTCGAGCGGTCAGAAGGCGTGCCCCGACGATTGATGCGGTATCGTCCTTGAAGAAGAGAGACCGCGAGTTTCTGTCGCCCACGCGTCGGCCAGAGTTTGCCAATCAATTTGGAGGGACGATAGTTTGCTGTAAAGGAAGGTTGGGCCTAGAAAGAGGTTCTTGGGTGAGGTCCCTTTCTCTCCTCCGTCTTTGCAGGAACGTTTAATGTTACCAGCGCACGGTAGTAATTAGGTATTCGCTAATTTATCGTTCGTTAGCTTCGCTGTTGTTCTAGCCAGGTTTCGCAAATGGCAGAGTTCCCCCTCCTCCTCTGCATCTCTTCGATCATTCCATACAACATCCGGTACAGTCTTCGTGGAGAATTAGTAGCATTGTGGGAAATATATAGGTCAGTGATAAATAATGACCCGCAACCCCTGGCCCGCAAAATATTTAACAAACAAACAATAGTTTTAATAAAAAAAACTACTCCAATCATTATTGCTGTATGGGAAATATAAAGTTGACATTTTTTTTGTTCAGTATTTATTTGTAAAACCAGCCCACTAATTTTTTAAGCACATATGGCCCACGATATAAAGATGGATTTCGAACCTAGTCACTTTCATATATCTTTTTTTTATCACCCGTTCAGGTTACACGCATATATGATAGTTACTCTAATGTGGTAGGGAAGAGGAAGGAAGCATTCTTAGAAGTAGCTTACCCGCAACTGCGTGGAAGGAGAATGGAAAATCATTTAGGAAAAAATAACCTCAGTATGCCCGACCTGGATTCGAACCCCGATATCCCCATCATCAACAGGCCAGTCTAAACACTAGTGATTCCTTTGAACATTTGGCCAATTAAGCGGATATTACTTTCTCAATAGATTAGATTACCAATTACTGGGAGATCGGGGTTTTAATTTCGAGTGGGTGTATTAAGGGTGTTTTTCCCCCCTCCAAATGGTTTCCTTACTCTACTTCCACGCGAACTAAGGTAAACTTGCTCTAAATTCTATCTTCCTCGTCCCAAAGGTAAATATTCTGAAGCCCAACCTGCTTGCAAGACGTGGTGCTTTGAAGGAAAAGTGTGTTTTTGTGTTGATTCTTGTGTGTCTGGGCTTGCACACTTGAATGCCCAGAGTTGGCTTTAAACGAATTAAAATTATAATTAAGGGTGTCACCAATTTGAAGGGTGGTATCCTCTTACAGAAGTGTTTCTTTTAGGAATGAAAGCTCCGAGGCATGAAAACCACTAAAACAATCTTTAACTATAATCTTATAACTTCCTGCTATGAGCCTTTTAGTGCAATTTATTGCATACACACCGTAAACGAGTGACGTTTCCACCTAGATAACCCGAACGAACTATATTCTATAGATAAATCATTTTAGTTAACCCCTAGAATTGAATCTAGAACGCTTAGTATCAGATAAAGTTTGTTTTTACATTTAAATTTATTTAAAAGAAATCCCATTTTTAAACTTGAAAGGCTCATCACTTTAGTAAAATAAAACAAATCTGTAAAAATATGTTTTCTTAGTCTTTAAAATAATAATAGAAGACTATATTGTGTATATAACGGATTTTTTGAAAAAAACTAGATATACCTTATTTTCTTTAAATTAAACCACTTTATTTTTAAAAGAATTTATTTATATGTTTTTCTTTTCCTACCACTCATATGTAGAACATTTTATTTATCTTATTTAAACTACAAATCACTTAAATTAATCTTTAAAAACGCCCACAAACTCAAAAATTGACTTTTAAGCTTCCGGCGTTTGATTAAAACGCATAAAACTATGTTATTTCTACTTAATTTTTGGGTATTGTTATGACTCTTCCGTTTAGAAAGTTACCTTCAAATACCCTCAAATAAAAAAAAAAGGTGTAACGTTTTTAATATATTCTTGGGTTAGCCACTGTACAAATATCTTCCTTTCTCGCTGGATGATCCATCAATAAACGTTGAATGCCTGACTCTTTAAGAGAGAGAGAGAGAGAGAGAGAAACATGAACATCTCAGTAGAGGAAAAACAAGAGAGGCGATAAATAAATTGAGAGAAATCACTCTCTTGTTTTATTCCCTCTTCCTTCCGGCCTTCTCCACCCATGTCCGAAGAATGACTTAAAAAAAGGGGGAAGATTGCACACGTCCGAACGACCGGCTTGTACCGCCAGAAACATGGGAAATGTTGCGTGGAGGGGTGTCATAGACGTAGCATACAGTTTAAAATTTTGTCTGGGGGAGGGATTATAGACGTATCAAACCGCTTAAAATATTGCCTGTGGGGGTGTCGACTTAGAATACAGTTTAAAATGTTGTTTGGGTGAGGGGGGAAGGGGGTGTCATAGACGTAGCAAACCGCTTAAAATGTTGCCTGTGGGAGTGTCGACAAAGAATACAGTTTAAAATGCTGTCTTGGGGTAGGCGGGTCTTATACGTAGCATATAGCTTGAAACGTAGTGAAGAGGGGGTCATAGACATAGCATACAGTTTTAAATGTTGCCTGGAAAGGGGTGAGGAGGGTCATAGACGAATCATACAGCTTGAAATATTACTTACTACCTCCATCCTTGTACAGCCTGGCTCTATTCTGTGAGTTCATAGTAATATTTTTTAAATAAATGCTACGGCAAAATCATTAATAATTTTCATATAGTATTTTACAGTTTGTGACAAGTTTTTCAGAAATTAGTTATTAGTAAACCTATCTTTATAAGTAAGTATTCCTCATAAAAAAAACATGATTTTGATAATTATATTAAACACTTTACAGATATAAATTTTAAACAAATTTGATATACAACATTTTAGAAAACATTCTAAATAAATTCTTTAGTAAGGAGTAAATCAATAAATATAAGTTAATGCTTAGATATTATTTTGAAAATATGAAGATATGAGTTTCAGATTAAATAATTTAAAAAAATATTTTTACTGATGACAAACTTTCATTATAACATAAATACACTAAATATTATTTATGCACTTGGATAAACAATTTCCTTAAACAAAGTTTTCATAATATTAAAAACCCATTGACTCACTAACTAGACATCTACTTGAGTCAAATGGTCAAGTAATCATTCATATCATATTAAAATTTGAGTACAATAATCGTTAAATACAAGAGTGAAAAAATCACTAAGTGTAAAACTTGTTAAAATAACAAGTAAAAACAAAGTTAACACACCATCAGTCAAAAGTTTTGTTTACAATGTGTATAAATTGAAAGTTTATTATATTTATGAAAAAGTTTAATCATGTCTAAGTCTTGTCTGCATTAACGTCCCGGTACTCCTTTAGACATTCCAGATTAGGTGGAGAAATCTTTAGGCTTAATTGTTCGACATGTTCCGATACTCATACACGTACCATATTCGTGGGAAATCGTCGTAGGTTGAAACACTAAGTGTTTGCAAGACTAGAAGAGTTAATCACCTGAGGAATATTCATATAACATCTAAATATCAAGTTTGAATAAAGTCCATAAAAAACGTTTCGGCTTTAGGAAACATACCTAATTGTAATTGGGTTTGAACACATAAAAGCTCAAAATTCAGATCTCATTTCTTTAATAGAAAGTAAAGATCTATTCATTCACACATTGTTTTTGAACATAGCAAAAAAACCTATTCCATTTTAATGAAACGCCATTTAATAAGTATGTATTGTCTCTTTTGTTTGTGTGGCTATCAACCAGAGGGTGACGTGGTGGTTTAGGGGTAAGGTGTTGGACTTCTGTGCTGGGGTCGGGGTTCAATCCTCGGTCCCGGCACAGATTTATCTGATTGCCAAACCCTTTCTTCACCTCTGACAAGAGGTGTATTAATAACAACTTGTGAATGTGGAGAATGCCAGGCCTCCACCGTGGTTCGGATTCCACGTTAAACTGTAGGTCCTCCATTTCATCTCTCAATCACCCTACCATTACACATTAGCGTAAGTGTGTAAAACCCGAACGGGAAGAAAGACGCGGTGCTAATAATAATAATAACTATCAACTAAAAAATATTTAACCTAAATAAAAAATATCAAGTTGATTTTGATAGAAATACGTCATCATAGATACACTCAGAGGAGGAAAGGAAAGGAAAAATTATTTCGATATAGTTAATAAATGTACTAAAATAGTTTTAATGTGTTCATACATCAATTCATGTTAATTGAAACTGTCACTTTTAGTTGAATATATCAACACATCAAATAATACTAAAAATATAATAAAATAATACACTAGAACCTGGTTAATCCTAACTAATTGGGACCGAATCATGTTCGGATTAACGAAAATTTGGACTAATCTGAAGAATACAGTGATATAGTATTTTCACTAATTTTAAATTATAGTTCAATGAGTTTAAACAAATGTTCAGTTATTTAACTTATGTATAATACGTAGTATGAACTGTAACTATTTTTAATTGCAGGAAAACATTTTTTTAACAACATGTAAATAAATACTAAGCATCTATTATCAAACATCACTGTTACTAATAATTCTCTTTTGACTTTTAGCTTGTTAACCAATAAACCATATTTAATTTGAGTTAATATTTTATCATCCTTTACCAAAAAGTGTGTTCGGACTATCAGGAATTTTTTACTACCAGGGTTATATCTAACGTGGTTTTACTGTACTAATAATATAGCAAGAAATACTAATACGGTAGTAAAATATCATTGTTTTATAGCTATTCGTAACGGATCGCAATCAAACTACTAACTCCCAAGTAAGAGCTTTCTACTTTTGTAATAGGTTGTACCGATCTTTCGTTTACGACTGAGCTAAAATAACACTAATAAACAGCTTCCTACGGCTAATAGTTACGTAATCAATCTCTCCTCTTTGCATTGATCATTAATAACCTGATAATCATAGATATTATGTGTAGGTGTTGAACATACAGTTCATAAATAGTAACTAAAGGATATCAAGTCAAGCAAGATACGTAGGTTTAGGGGGAGATGGGGAATCTTCCCCTCCTCCACCCCCTCTTCAAAGATATCAAATATTTGTGATAAAATATTAAAACACATAAATAACATTTAAAATATAGACCACTAAATATCGGGCATATAAATGATATTCAAAAGGTTTAACGTTATACACAGGAAGGGAATATTATTCAAATTTTTATTAAAAGTTTTTTGTAATAAATTTTAAAATGGTCACTACACTCGTTTATTTTAGTTTTCAAAATTTAGTAATCTGAACAGTTTTTGAATATTTGTCACGAGTATTTAATATAGTCGGGTTATATCGATATTTATTCCAAAAGTGTCTGGAAAAATGGAAATTTCTTCCGCAAAACTCGGAAAACACTGGGAATTTCGTATTAATAAAATAGTTCGTCCTTCATCGATGGCCGCATCGTTAATGTGCTTCTCACATGTTAGACTAGACTGCCGATGATGGGGAGATTGAGGCTCGAATCTCAGTTGGGTGTACCAAAGGTGGTTTTTCCAAAACGGCTTTCAACTCTTCTTCCACGTAAATGCGGGTACACTTCGTTTAAATATAGCCTTCCCAATCCTTAAACCCATTAGCGTAAATAGTACATAAGCGTATAACCCAAACGGGTAGTAAGACGTGATGCTAAAAATAAAATAAAAATTAGTGGCAACCCTGCTCACGCACTTTCGCTTTGCAGGGGCAAGCAGTATAGTAATCAACACTAAAACACACATGATCTCCCCTCACCGCCCCCCCCCCCCCCTCCTTCTCCACCTCCGTCACATTTATCAAACAAAGGCTCTCACGGTGCTTGAAACAAGTTAAATACGGTTTTACATCTTCGCGGTTCATGACTTTAATTCTTACCCTCATCATATAACTAAATTTGTATAACTAAGGCGCCAGCACTGCCACTCCCCCCCCCCCTATCCCGACTGTTGTTATAATCCCCCCTTCCCCTTAAATCGTGAATTGATCCCGACGTCCTTTGCGCGAGGTGGGGCCCTATGACGTAATGCCTGCCTGCTGACAAGTGGAATGTTGTTATGTATGCGGTGCACGTTTCGCGATCATCCTTATTAGACGTTGAAGATGACGTCACCGACAGTACTCGCGCGGGGTCGGATGTACTTATTGCCCTTGTGATTTGGGTTCGATCCCGACCTACTATAATCTGTAGGACTTAAACGCTAATTGGTGGGTACTTGGATTGACCCTCATCTCATCTAGCCTGGTTTGTCAGTGATGAGTCCACAAGGACTTTTTATTTATACCCCCCAAAAAAAACTGATAAAATGTTACCATGCTAATGAAAAATATTCAACTAAGGTTGAAAACGCATACTATGGCTAGCTAGCTGAACTAAATATATCCTCTTTAGCAACATTTTATTTACTTTGGACAAGCATAGGTTTTGTTGGGATAAAAACTGTTTAGTTAGTAAACTTAACTCTAATCTCTTTTCTTCCCACCTTAAAAAAAATTCCCCCATTAAAGCTAGGAATATTTTAATAATCATGTTAAACACTCTTTAGATGTAGCATTTTAAAAAAATCAGATTTTCCAGAATCTGTTTCAAGTACATTATCTTATAATGTATATTTTTCATAGAAAATAAGAGCATGACCATATAATATATAAATGTTAATTTTTAACAAAATCCATCAAACCATTTAGGTTGTAATCCCTGGTAAAAGGCAAATTACAGGGTGAAGAATAAAATGGGGTGAAAGGCAGATTACAGGGTGAAGAATAGAATGGGGTGAAAGGCAGATTACAGGGTGAAGAATAGAATGGGGTAAAAGGCAGATTACATGGTGAAGAATAGAATGGGGTGAAAGGCAGATTACAAGGTGAAGAATAGAATGAGGTGATAGGCAGATTGCAGGGTGAGGAATAGAATGGGGTGAAAGGCAGATTACAGAGTGAAGAATAGAATGGGGTGAAAGGCAGATTACAGGGTGAAGAATAGAATGGAGTGAAAGGCAGATTACAGGGTGAAGAATAGAATGGGGTGAAAGGCAGATTACAGGGTGAAGAATAGAATGGGGTGAAAGGCCAACGTTTTTATGTTCGGGTGGGGGGTTAACTAAACAAAAATCATAATCTCGTGATCTGAAATGCTCACTATGACATATGAGAAAGTAATAAAAACCACAATATATTTTAATTAGAACTATATTCGTTTCAAGGAGTTAAAAGTCATTTAGATAAACTTTACTATGGTTACTCTTAATTTATTTTATTTGAGTTATTTAACGTACACTTGCTGAATCTACTGATTATATCAGCACACGAGAATGTTCTATGCGCGGAAGCGTAAGGGCCTGTTACGTGCTACAATCGACATGGGATTGATGGCTCTATTTGCCTTACGAAGGAAGTTGCGCTATGGATTTTTATCACCAAAGAAAAATCCGGCGATCCCAGCTGGGTTTGGAACAACTAACATCGGGTCTAGGGGTAAGACTTCTGTTCTGGGGACCCGGGGTTCAATCCTCTTCCCCGGCACAGCTTTATCTGATTGCCAAACCCTTCCTTCACTTCTGACAAGACTTGTAATAATCGCCAAACCCTTCCTTCACCTCTGACAAGACGTGTATTAATCACAAATTGTGAATGTGGGGAATGCCAGGCCTCCACTTTGGTTTGGATTCGACGTTAAAATGTAGGTCCTTCATTTCATCTCACAATCACCCTACCATTACACGTTAGCGTAAGTGCGCGCACAACCCGAGCGGGTAGTAAGACGAGGTGATGATGATGATAATATTGGGTCCTGAGGCTAGCACTTGACCTATAGATCACCGAGGTTGATTACTGTGGTTACTAAAAAATCTCTGCTCGTGTAGGCAGGGTTGCGGTTCCGCTATTGCCTTTGAGCAACTAACTGTGCCGAAACAACGACAGGGTCCTCGTTGAAATACGGATGTTAACGTATCACCACGTGATGATCCAGTATGTAAATGAAAATGTGTTCACCTCGTACTTCTTTCTGCCCCTCCTTCTTGTAATTATTGTAATTACTATCATCAACACTAAATCGAGTTTGCGTTTCTTAAACCTAATCGAGTTGGGAGGAGGTAGGAGGGAGTTTCTCGCGGGATGCGAAAACTTGATTTTTTAAAAAAAAATCTAATATCTTGGCCTACACTTTAACGTCTTAGCCTAGGGCAAATTTATTATACTGATACTAAAAAATTATATTCTCGTTTAGTGTGTATTAGAAGAAGCGCCTTAATATATAGTCATTATGTATAGCAGTTATGTATTGCGGGACTATCTACTCCACACCTGAACCCGTTGCAGTGGCCGAATGATATTCCCACTCTCCTTCCACGCAAATACGGGTAGAATACATCCAAAATGCTTCCTTCCTCATCCCATCCCATTAGAGTAATTATCATATATTCGTATAACCTGAACAGGTATATTAAAACGTGGCGATAAAAGACAAAATCTACAACTCTAAGGTTAGAAAGATTTTTTCATCTAGAATGTTTTTTTTTTCCCCCACCGCGTCTTACAATCCTATTCGGGTTATATGCCTCCATTAATCACTCTAATATAATAGGGTTGAGAAAAGAGCATTTTTCGTGAAAAGATACCCGTATTTGTGTGTAGGGAGATTGGTGAACAATATTGGTGCACACGAATTGCGGAGCAACTCATCCAAGGTTGGTAATAATAACCTTACACGAACTGTTGAGTATAAATTAAATGACTCTTTTTAAAATTTACGTTAGGTCAGGTTAGGGACTACGAGTTGAATAGGATTACAGATTGTTCCGAAATACATGTGTACAGGATGACAGGTATACTTTATTCCGTAATTTTAGTGCGCCCAACAATTTAGTGTAAACCACCATAAGTACACCGGATTTTTATTTGATCCCGATATCCCTGTCACAGGCAGACCAGTCTAACACGAGTGATTCTTTATACCATGTGACTACCGATACGGTTAGGTAATGATTAATTTGTACATTTTGATTGCCATACGACATTATTATTATTATTATTATTATTATTATTATTATTATTATTATTATTAACACCGCGTCTTACTACCCGTTCGGGTTATACGCACTTACGCTAATGCTTAATGGTAGGACGATTGTGAAATAAAATGGAGGACCAACAGTTTAACGTGGAATCCGAACCACGGCGGAGGCCTGTCATTCTTCACATTCAAAAGTTGTGATTAATACACGTCTTGTCAGAGATGAAGGAAGGGTTTGACAATCAGATAAATCTGTGCCGGGACCGAGGATTGAACCCCGGACCCCTGGTACAGAAGTCCATCACCTTAACCCTATACCAACAGGTCACCGTTATAACATAGTACAAAAAGTTAACTAATATAAATTTGTGCGTTTTTATTTTCAAATTAAAAGATATGTGGTACTAACAATTTCACTTAACTCACAGATTTAATATAACTACACCCTTTTTTTACATTTATTTTATGATTTCAACATTTTTTCCATACTAATGAAATTAAGATTCATCTATTCTTCTCAATATATTACATTCCTCATAAAAAGTATTTTGCTGCCTCGGGTTTTACTCATCTTACTGGCAATCCTCAACTAACAAATATAAGCGGGAACGTGTTTTTTTTTAATGTACCAAATATATCTGAGTTTCTGTGAAGATGGAAAATCCTTTAAAATGAATTCCACTTGTTCCAAATATAACTAGTCATAATTGAAGTCATTATCAGCAATGTAATTTATACACCAGTGTTTCCCAAACTGTGGTACGCATACAATGTATTGAAACTATTATTTCTCTACTTCTTTTCCCATCAGTGTAAACTGTACCAACACATCGAATATGTGTAAATGTTTTAACTTTTGAATATCTAGTCATCAAATTTAATGTAAAGAGAACATAAATGTAACGCCACTTGGAGAAATTTAATTATGTCATTGTTTATGTCACTCAGTACACAGCAGTTATATTTTAACACTAAAACAGCCACACAGGCATTGAGTATAATTTTAAAACTAATTAAACTAATCTCGTTAATTGGACATGGTCTGTATTTTAAAGGTGAATTTATCATTTATAGTTCCCAAATGTGACCTGTTTTTTAAACAAATTAGTTTGTCTTTTCCTGCTTCTGTGGCCGCATGCTCTAAGGCGTCACTCATGTTAGACTAGACTGCTGATGACAGGGAGATAGGGTTCGAAACCCCTTGGTTGTACTGAGGGTTGTTTTGCCAAAATGGTTTTCACTCTACTTCCACACAAATGCGGATACACTTCCTATAAATTCAACCTTCCTCCTAAACTCAACAGCTTAATTAATACATAAGCGTATAACATGAACAGGTAGTAAGATGCTGTGCTAAAAAAAAAGTTTGTCTTCCATATAGCTTAGTGTGTGTACTGAGTGACGTCACACGCTCAGCCATTCATATGTTTTTCTCCATCTGACGCAACCTTATATTCTTTTAACATTGATAATATTGATCTTCAAAGCTACTATTGCATTTGACACACATTTAGTGATCCATACTATAGTTCCACTTCTTTTTTTTTTAATCTTTCAATGCAATTATTTTCTGTCCGAGATAGGGGAGATAAAGGTGGGGTTTGCAAATGTTCTACTTACCCCTAACTCTCCAACCTTCTAGATGCGCCATTGTTTTCAGAAACTCACTTTCCTACCGCTATTTCGCTGTACATACTATATTTAAAATACGTTTACAGGTGATATTGAGCTAGTTCGAAATACAACATTTAAAAATAAACTATGTGTATGTTGCTTCACTACTCTGCGTGTTTGTCCTAAAAGGTAATGAATTCCCGTTTTAACAAGAGCAACGTTTCGTTGACGAGTTGAAAATATTCGTGTTAATGTTTTTCTTCTATCGTGACGTTGAAGCTTCAATTTTCAATGCATTATCCTTTCATTTTTTACTATTCTTTTTTTTTTTTGCCATCCTGTTGACCGCTGAAAGTTTTGAATGTTTGTTGTTCGATTCACAGAACTGTAAAAGTAGAGGCAATTTTCGTTTGCGGACTCATTTCACCTGTCAAAGAAAAATATTATATAAAAAATAATAATGTTTCAAAACATCAAAAGGCAAGGTTATGCTGACAGCTATGTAATGTTTTGCTGGTATTATTCATGAAATGCTATATGGATTTGAAATACAAATAAAATTACAGATTTTTTTCTAGATTATGTTTTTTTACATTTTTCCAATAATTGTTACAGTAAATGCTCTCCGCTACTTGCATGATTAAATATTTGTTTACCCGACTTATAATTCAGGATGGTTTTCTCATCTTAGACTAAGACAATATGGCAATTAATTTGGATTATAAACAGTTAAAAAGGTAGTTTACTTTTGAGAAAGTTGTATACATTTTTTAACTTTCTTAGGCCAAGGTAAACATATTTTTCTTGAATGACAAAATTCAGTAGCACAACTTCCTTCGGAGGGGAAGTAAGTTCGTTGGTCCCATGTCGATTGTGGGATGTACTTTTACCAGCAACATTGGTTAGCCCTTTCGCGCTCGCTCATAGAAATTGTGTGGAAGTCAACGGCGAACCACCCCACTTCCTGATCCCCCCCTAGAACATGGGATTTGTATCAGATGGTGCAGGCATCACTAACCAACCGATAAGCTGACTGCATCCTTAGCTCCGGATGGATAGAATTCACATCAAGCCAACCTTTGGGTTGTTGACTTAAGAAGAAGAAAAGTCATCTAAAATTTGCTTTATCCAGAGAGTTTTGAAGAAACTACGTTGCGTTGGTTAAGAGTAAAAACGTTTACCTCTGGTTGGGAATAAATACAAAGTCGGGGGAGGTTTTGTTTTAGTTACATTGTTAATTCACATTTAATAAATCATACAAATATTATTGGCTCAATTTTTCCTGCTATTTAAATGAAACTAATATAACTATCAGATTCGCTTGAAAATCACATTTTATAAATGAGTGTTTTGATAATAAAAAATATTCACTTTGGATAAATATGCAGCGTATATATTTTTTGTTTCACATTTCCTATATTTGATTACATAAAATATATCATGTTATTTTTAGTAGTGAGTTAGTTCCAAAATGTTACCGGTTTTTTTGTTCCAAGTTCCTCATAATCTCACAAACTTTGCAAAATGCATAGCATGTTGAGCCAGTACATATAAAAGGCGCAAAGGATTTGCGTATTAAAACACATACATAATTTCCATGTAAACTATATTTGCTTCATATATTCAAACTTATAACTAATGATCTACTTTCTTTTAAAAGAAAACGGCATCGTTGGGGAAAGATATAAATGTGTGCCATTTAGTCTTGTTTTTCAATGATGGGGACTTCTGAATTAGGATTTTGGCCGCCTATACTTAAAGTGTTTTTTTAGTGGTTTCCCAGTCCTGCCATAAAAAATGTGGGTATATTTTATCTCAATTATACTTTACTTATCCCTATCCCATTAGCGAAATGAAATGCTTACTGCCCGGACGGTCAAAAAACAAAAAGTTTAATATAATCTAGGAATCATAAACGGTTCTTGCAAAAATAACTACGATACCGAGGAATCAAATCAACTCTTCATAAGTTTTTTTTAAATATGTAAAACATACCAGTAAAGTTTTAACTATGTGTGAAACGTGTTGGGGTACATTTTGTGTTTTATATATTTTCACTTTTAAACCATACATTACCTGTAGGCAAAGAGAAATTGGCAAACATCGAAATAAGATCAAGATAGGCAATTTTATGTTTCACAATAAACCAACAATTATCTAGGTATTGAATTAAATAGTTTCTAGATATTTACATGTTATTAATGAAATTTGCAGTAAATATTTGTATTAAACTTTAAAGCTATATTTTTCTTCTCTAAGTAAAACATAGTTAGGATTGTCTGATGTTATATATATATATATATATATATATATATATATATATAGTCGCAAATTTAGAGGAACGTCGATGATACACTTTTTTTTTCCGGGTCATGATTTTCTATTTTCGTAGCCTATCCACTTGAGTTTATGGGAGTGGCTATCAATATAGAGGGAGGGGGGATGAATGGATGAGGGGGCGGGGGAAAAAAAAGCGTAATGGATACTAAAACAACTTTCACAAGAGGTTGTTCGACGCATGTTAAAATAGACGTCGATAAGAAATGGCTTCCTTCGGAGCAGCACTACTCTTAAAAATAAATAAATAAATAAAGGTTGTAGATGTTTTATTTAGTTTTTAGTTTTACCAAGCAACCACACAGTTTATTCCTATTTGTTTTTCTAAATTTTCTAAAACATGCATCAGTGGGAACGTGGACTAAACGTCATTCTTGTCTAGTCTTGTTTACCAGCAGTGGTGCTATGCTGAGGTTTTAAACCCGGTTAGATGACTGTAATGAGGCTCTTGTTTTTACCTAAATGGTTACGAACTTTCCCTCAACTAAATGCGGCTGCTTTTTCTTAAAATTCTGCCTTCTCAATTCAACCCTATTTTACCCTAACACATTAGCAGTGAAAAAAAATAGCTATAGAAATACCAAGATTGTGTTAGCTTAGTGTATGTTGTATGCTGCTAAAAAAAATATTGAAGGAGCATAGCCAAGATATTATTTTTTATATATTTAAATCTTTTTATATTACAATTTTATTACTAAGGTGGCTTGATAAGTTTAGTAATTAATTAGGAATTTAAAACACAGATAACATTTTTATTATGTCGCTGAAATTAAAAATTGTTTTTTTTTTCGGAAAAAAAAAAGAAAATATGTCAAGAGAAATAAATAATCACTTATAATGAGGTATAGCTTTTGTTCAGTTTGTGACTAAATGTTTCAAAAACTTTTTTTTATATAATCTGGGCTAAACTATGAGGAGGTGAGTCTCAAGAGATAAGACAGATACTAATTAGTAAATCGCATCAAGTGGTCAATGTCAGGTTCTTGGGCACCCAGCGGGCACTGACTTTCGAGAATGTCTATGTTTCTAAGATCGTTTTTCCTAGGTTTCACTGTTTTAAACACGTGGTGGCATGAATATGAGGCTACAAACATAGTCATATATTTTTGGGTATAATCTACCAAATGTTGAGGGTCAAGGTAGCAATAAAACGTAACACAACGCATCATATTTCAATTATTTATCCCGTGGGCCGGATTGAAAACATCGACGGGCCTTATTTTCTCCCACGGCCTGTGGTTTGCCTATACCTGTTTTAGAGAGGCAGGAAAAATGAAGTTGACTCTCTTTAGTAACTACGCAAAACTAAATTTTCCTTTATGAAATGCAAATTATATAAAAATAAAATGGGATTTGGTAAAATCGTTTGATTATCTTTAGTAACAGTGTAAGATTAATGGAAGGCTTCCTTCCTGATTGTTACATATCTTTGGGTTTTTTTTACTATTCTTTATTTTGAATATTGTATGAACGTTTGGGTTCAGACTTCCCCTATTTTCTTGTCCATTCTTTTGTCAATCACCGCAAAAAAAAAAATACAAATGGTTCAGCTAATTAATCACTGTCACTCATATTCTTTGATGAAATGCTAAGAATATCTCGCTACAAAAATAGAAACTCGTCATTATAAATACCCTCATTTTTCTGTTCCTAAAGGTGACGTTTATATCGTTATATTGTTTAGAGGGAAAATATTATTACAAATATACAATTTACAAAAGTTATTTTTTTAAGAATATTCTGTTTCGTGTGTTACAAAAGGTACATTTATTTCATTGATCCACGTTCGTCTGTAAATAATTGTTTTTACAAGTGTTTACGAATTTATTTATTTCAATTTATTAAGGTTATGCTTACTGCTTTTTAGATATTTTTAAAAAATGTAGGGAAAATACTGAGTATTTTGGGGAAATATTTCATTGTTTGTTTTCCCACCTTGTCCGGGCTATAAGCGTTGAACCCGCGTTGATGGTGACGTGGTATATTGCGTCACTCTCGTGTTGGCCTGTGACGGGGAGATTGAGGTTCGAATCTCAGTTGGGTGTACTAAAGGTTATTTTCATAACTTGTTTTCCTTTCTTCCTCTATGCAAATTCTGGTATATTTTTCCTAAAGTTCTTCCTCATCCTTAATATACTATGCATGCGCATAGCTCAAACAGCTACGAAGATTCGACTAAAGAAATTAACAAAAGCATTTATTACACTAATTAGGTAGGAAGGAGAAAGGTAGTTTTTTAGAGGAAATGTTCACGTATCAGTATGTTAAATTAACGTACCAGCATTTGCGTCGAGGGACGGTGGGAAACAATTGGGGAAAAGTTACTCTCACTACACCTGGATGAGATTTAAACCCTGACCTCTTCGTCACTTGCTAAATGAGCTTACATACCCACTGATGCGAATATGTCAAAGTTCTATTACCAACATTTTTAGGGAACTTTCCCAAAATAATTTTGTTGTATAAATGACTAAAGCCTATTTATTAAAGTTTTCTACTTAATTTGTAATACTTTTAATAACCGTATTAAAATTGTTTATTTAATCTTGTAATATCATTTTTAATCCCCTACCATTTTTGATTTGAGCTATGAATTGTTTAACAGAGGGCACCTTAAATTATGTCTGGTTGGCTAAATATTGACTGCTCCCCTGTTTTCTCTCTATTGGTTTTCAATAATAATATTCGTCTCGTAGGCGTAGTTAACTAAAACGCTAGTTTCGTGTTGATCTAGACTGCCGAAGATGGGGAGATCGAGGAACGAATTGCGCTCGGGTTAACTGGGATGGTTTTCTTAAATGGTTTCCCACTCTCCCTCCACGCAAATGTGGATCCACTTCCTCTAAATTCAACCTTCTCATTCCAAGCTCATTAGTGTAATTAGTACTTAAGCGTATAACCCAAATGGGTAGTAAGACGCGGTGCTAAGTAATTATATTTAATAATAATCATTAACTTCTCTGTATTTTAAATTGTGGCGTAAATCCTCTTTTAAAAAAATCTCCAGCTTTTAGAAGAGGAAAAAGAGTTTTTTAAAGTTTTATTTAGATCATCACGTCTTATCCTACTACCTGATATGGTTATACGCACTTATAATTATTACTTGATTAGGGTAGGGATGAGGAAGGAATAATTGTATTCCCGCATTAGCGTGAAAGGAGAATGGGAAACCATTTAGTAAAAAAAAAAAAAAACCTCAGTAGACCCAACCAGAATTCGATCCGTTCATCGACATCCCAGTCCATCACGAGAGTGACGCCTTAGGCAATTTGGCCACTGAAGCGGGTGGGAGAAGATCAAACTCTGGGTTTGTTAGGAAACACCATCTAAATCCTGGAGAAGGTACGGATGCGTATTGAACGTGTTCGGCTTGTCAATTTCAAGGCGCATTGGGCGCCCGTTCAAAAGGGACGCCCGATCCTTGAAAACGGGTTGAATAAGGGTTAGGAGGAGGGGGTTTGATCCAATAGTGACAGAAAAGAGGGGGAGAAGTTGTCGGTGTATTATCTTGATATCATCATACCTGACACTCTCATGGGAAATATTGAGAACTGTTTGCAAATTCAATGCGAGCCAATATATACGATCTAGTTGAAAATTAATAACCAATATACCCACCGTTGGGTGAGTGGACTGTTCCCAAATCAACCACTGACGGGGAGGATAGGGTTTAAATCACGACCTTATGTACTAAAGAGTTGTTTTTACCAAAATTTTTTCCCCACAATCCCTCAACGTAAATGCTGGTACAAGTTAGTTTAAACACGCTGATATCCTGGATAGTAGGACGCAGTATACAAACTGATATTACCAACTTAAGAATGACCTGTTTAGGTGGTTGTATGTTCTAAGGCCTCACTCACGTCTTTGATTAGATTGCCGATGACAGGAAGTACTTAAGAGTATTTTTTTTTCCAAAAATTGTTTTCCACGTAAACGCAGGTACGCTTTTTCCGAATTCAAACTTCCTCATCCCAAAATCATTAGCATAATATTAGTATATATTCGTATAGCCTGAACAGGTATTAAGAAAATTCGGGGTAGATTACTTTAAAAATACAAAAAAAATACCACAATTCTTCAGTTTGAAGAAAAATTATATTACTAGACTACTTTTCTTGCTTTTTGGTTTAAGTGCCACGCGCAGGCCCTATGAAAGGGGGGTTTAGGGGGTACATCTTACCCGGGCCCAGGGGTTTAAGAGGGGCCTGGGAATTCCCTGGGATCTCAAAAAATGTTTGCATATATTGAAGACTAGCAGTCACATTTCCACTACTAGTACAATTACTAAATTAGGCTATTAGAAGAGATATTGTATATTTTATTGTATTATTGTCTTTTCATATTTTTTTATATAAAAAGATAAATTAAATATGTTTTGTCTTATTCCTTTTTTTCCAGATAGTATTAGTTGATTAATTTTTTTCGATAGGATTAATGTAAAATGAAAGGGGGTCCGAAAAAACTCTGTACCCCCTAATAAAATTCCTCTCAGAGGCTCTGACCACGCATCTTATGCTTACGTCCGCATCTTAAACGAATCTTACATTAATTAGATATACATGATGGAGCAAATGATTTGTAAAGAAATTCACTGGAATTTTCATATACAACCTTTGTTAAAAATCAACATTTGAAAGTCTCCCTTCCCTCTCTCTTTCCCAATGCAGCTGGTTGGGATTTGGAGCGAATCCCGTTTGTAAACTCCCAACCTATAGATTCAGAGCTAATTAGGCCTGAGTTGGTCAATCTTGAGGGTGTTAGTGGGCAAAAGGATCTTTACACCTCTTACTGTAGCATTACTGGCCCAATTCACGATTCATAATGTTCAACGGATTGAAAAAACAGGGAAAAAGTTCAGAGAAAATCAGGAAAATATCAAGGAATTTCTTGAGTTAAATTGCTAGAATAGTCTCAGAAATCTAAAGAGTTCATAACGTTACTTTATGTTACTGTCTGGCCATAGAACAAACGGGGGAGGAGGAAAATACAAATCCCAATACAATTTGTTTTGTGACTCTGCTATTAAATTACATAATTTGATTCACAAATATCCATTATATGCTTCTATACCTGCTTTATTTTGCTCCCCAAGCATTTAAGTCTCGATGATCATCCGAAGTATGAGTAGTTTTGGACCTTTCAAGGGTGAAAATTTCAACTTTTAAACTATATATTCATGTTTATGTATGTATAGGGTCATAGGAAATAGTTTTGTGTTAATTTCATTTAACATTAAATTCGTGTACTATGAAAGGTTTTTTCAATATTTAACTTAAACGCAACATGTGATTGGCAATATCTCAACTACCTAGGCAGTCTTCTTAATTTGAATAGTTTTTAAAAGTTTTTTTTTAATTCCATAAGCCGAATGAATTTTTTTATAAATTTTTCAACATTTTGTAATGAAAGTTCAATATAACGTTTTATAATATGTGTTAAAGTTATATTACTTTATTTCTTATAATCTAAAATCACAACAAAGAAAACACTTTTAGAAATTTTATTTTGAAACAGTATGGTTTTGAAAATATAATAAACAATAGAATATTGTTATGTTTGTAAAGTTGGCAGTGGCCGTCAATTCGTCGATGTGAAGAGAGGGAGACCTTTATTTGCCCAGTGAAAATTATAAAACTATATCTAGAATAGAGACAAGCTTATTTTACAAACGAGCTATAAACTTAAGATAAAAGAGGGACAAATTATAAAATCTATTAAAAAAACTGGAGTAATATTGTAAAAAAAAAAAACCATATGGTTGAATTCCCTTTTCTATACGAATAGTAAAATTATTGTGTTTTTGGATAAGTCTAGAACCAATTCAATGTTAAGGACCCAATAGAGAACATTGACCTTTTAATGTCTTAAAAGGAGATTAACCATTCAAGCCTTGTACACAACCCTTAAGACCCCCCCCCCCCGTTTAAAAAAAAAAAAAAAAAAGTTAAAAGTGTAGTAAATGAAGGCAGGCCAATGATAGATGTAGTGTAACCACACATGGACAAGCTTAAAACCAGAGTAAGGCCACATAAGTGTATCATTCCATAGCTACCAACACACATCAAATTTACATAATTTATACGAAAATATACTGTATATTAAAAAAAAATGGTACCGAACCCCGCACAGAATTTCTCGCTCTATTGTTTGAAAATGGAGATATTTACTTAAAACTCGTAATATATGTGAAACTAAATAACATACACTAGCAAACCCAAGCATAAATTGCACTATACTTATGTAAAACTTTTTTTTTAGTCCCGGTTTTAAATATTGTTTATAAAGAATTAATGTCCTCATTTGTATGTTTATACCGATAAAAAATATGCTAGGTCTACAAGGGTCAACACTTCATATTAAAATTTCGACATTTTATTAGGTGTTGCAAATCTTCATGCCATCGCATTGCTATTAAATTCCTTATTTATAAATTTTGACCAATAAAAAATGTAAATATTGATTATTGAGTCTAAAATGGATATAGATCATGGTTGTACAAACATTTCTCCTAAGAAGTTTAAGGAAAAACAACATAAACTTTTATAGACTTACTTATATATAATTGCTCTATGGCATTGGAGAACAATTGTGTTAAAACTCTAGTACTTCTTTTCAACTAAAGCTCACAAAATTGTATTAATATATTTGCCAATATCTCAGAAAATGTTGGATAAATAAAAATGTATTTCATATAAAAGCTTTTTATTTTTAATAGTACTACAATTTTGCAATGATAAGTTATTTAGTATTTAGTAGTTGCGGAGATACGGAAGTTTCTGCATTCGTCAAGTACCCTAAGATTAATTTTCATGGTAAAATGAAAATAGCCAGTTTATTTAAATCTTAATCAACACCTAGATACGAATTTTAATCAAAGTCGTTAAAGTCGATTTTCTCAAAATCAATTCTTTTCTATTTTTGCCCTTCAGTAAACTACCATTAAGTTTAGGGTTATATATCCAATTCCAAAAACCTTACGTGGCAACCCTATGAAAACCCTAGATACCAAGTTTTAACCTGAAGGTAAAATAGTTTAAGCTTTAGTTAGAGGTGCAAACAGACAGACAGACAGATGGAAAGTTAAAAATCACTTTTTTGGATTCATCAAAATCTTGAGTTCGATTCTTTTGACGATCACAATACTTTCTCTACCTGTAAGATAACGAGAAAGAAAAATATATTATCTTTGATAACTTTAATTCCAGTACAAAACAACTAGTATAATATACTATATAAATTAATATTTGAAAGCTTAATAATTTCTGCTGAGACATTAAAAATTACATCCCAATTTTCATAGAAAGAGCTTTTCATGAAATACATTCTTTTTGTGTGTGCGTGTGTGTGTGTGTGTGTGTGTGGACAAAATTGATATCATTTGACTTTATTGTTAATGTTACTTCATAGGTATTGGTGATATGTATCTATATAAAGAGATTGATGCAGATAACATGACCTGAAAGTATGTCTAGAAAATTTTCAATCCGTCAGATAAGGTTATTCCTATGAAAATTTAAGTATATGTGCTCTAGAAATTGTTTGAAGGGTTGTGACTTAATCAGATGGTTCAGAAAGTGAATATTAAATACCCCTGAATAATAAATATATCCATACATAAATATCTAGATCAAACAAAACAGAAATCCTCCATAAAGGAACTGCAACTGCTCAAATGATGACACTTCTTCTTGACCAGAGTGTACTCTACATGTCGGCAATAGTTAGTTAGAACGGTGGACTTAATAAAGATGGTGCTATCTTGAGTGTGGTAGTGGGAATATAATTACCTTGGAAAAGATTTTTTTTTTAACTAACAGCCACCATCACAATTTGAACTGGTATTCATTACAGCATAATTTAAAAAAATATGTGTATGAAAACTTTCTGAGCTTAATAACTAATATTTTGGTTGCTCTCTGACTGCTGTTTAACTTGTGGATTAAGCTCGTGTAACTAACCTTGACAGATGAATATATTGTGACCATTTGTCAATGTTGGTTAGCCTCCATCTACTTTTTATATGCATTGACTAGATGTTGTTTTCTCCATTTAGCCTGAAGGGTAATATAGTTATACCTAAAGGATTATATTATGGCTCTATTTTCTAAGCGACTCCATAGTGCAGGGATGGAAAGATTAAGACACGTGTGAGTGGCACGCGAACACACTTAACCTTGTATAACTTTTTTTTTAGTCAATAATACTTCGATAGCCATGTCATTTCAGTTTCATGTATCAATAAATTTTGTAAAGTTGACGGTTAGAAATCGTGTTGGCTCGCACTTAAGTGCATCTTGTGATCTGTTGAAGACTAGTTATGAACGAAAGATAAAATAATATCGTGACTACCAAAATACAACAGGTTTCAAACTAACATAGAAAACATTGTGTCTGTTTTTAAATTTAACATAATACATGTCGATAATTTAATTTGAGTAATTACATTTCTTAATATACAATATTTTTTATTTTTAAATACTCATTAATACATATAAATAATAGGTGGCAATTAAGACTAGGCATCGAGTGGAAAACTGGTCGGAAAAGTTTCTCAATCCGTGGTTTAAGGAGTCACTCTCGGGGCTTTAATCCCTTTTGGGTGTCCTGAGGCAGTTTTTTCCCTTAGTTGTTTTCCACTCTCCCTCCACGCAAGTGCTGATACACTTCCTCTCAATTTTAGACCCCCGATAATGATCACGCAACTCTCATGGCAGAAACATACGAACTTTTTATCTTATTAATATAGAAAATAGAAAATAAAAAACATGACAGATTATTAATATAGAGGTAAGATACTGCTAGTAAGATTCTTATAAAGAATGCAAACATATTATTTTTTCAGTTAACATTTAAAATATTTTTCTTTATTTATAATATGTTTTCACAGGTATTGATAATTTCTATCCAAAGTGAGAGCTGATGATCTCATGATTTGACGTATACATACATTAGCTTTGTTTAGTAACAGATGTCAAAATGGTTCCTTCTCGGCTAAATCAGTTTGTAATTCCTTTTAACCCGCCTCGGTGGCGTAGTTGGCTAACGCGCTTGTCGTGTTGAGCTCGACTGCTGAGGACGGGACGATCGAGGTTCGAATCTCGGTCGGGTGACCTGGTGGTCTAGGAGTAAGGTGTCAGACTTCTGTGCTGGCGGCCGGGTTCAATCCTCGGTCCCGGCACAGATATATCTGATTTCCAAAACCTTCCTTCACCTCTGACAAGATATCTTGTGAATGTGGGGAATGCCAGGCCACCACCGTGGTTCGGATTCCACGTTAAACTGTAGGTCCTTCATTTCATCTCACAATCAGCCTACCATTACACATTAGCGTAAGTGCGTATAACCCGAACGGGTAGTAAGACGCGGTGCTAATAATAATAATAATAATAATAATAATAATAATAGAATCTCGGTCGGGTGAAATGTTTTTCCACTCTCCCTCCACGCAAATGCGGGTTCACTTCCTCTATTTCAACCTTCCAAATTCCTAAATCCATTAACGTAATTAGTACTTAAAGCGTGTAACCCGATCGGATAGTAAGACGTGGTGCTAAATATTATTATTTTTATTATTAATTCCTTTTAACTTTGTGTTTCACTTATTACACTCCCATTTACTTAGGAAAAACCTTATCTGACACTTAGAAAAGTTACTATCTACGTTCACTTATTCATACGTCAAATCACATTTGATAACGCTCATCAAAACCAAGAAAATACAGTAATAAAATATTAGCATATTATCAATGTTGAATGTGAAAAAATATGTTTTTATTTTTTAAAAGGCACTGTCTTTAAAAATTGGCTTGTATGTTTTTACAACTCGCGAGAAAAGGGTGGTGTTTTTTCAGTTTTTATAGAAACTTTTTTTTTTTTTTTTTTTCAAAATAAATCAAATATTGCTTCAGCTTGGAGCTTTTTAAATGAAGAGAAAATGTTATCATTAAATTTCAGGACACCCTTGACAGATATTGAACAACTGTTGAGGTCACCATTTAAAGAAAATTAAACTCTGTTTTTTCCTGGAGCAATATTCTATTTATTTTGATCTAAAAAACGTTTTATTATAAAAATTTAAAAACCTTGACCTTTTCTTCCACCTCACCTTTCGATTTCCCGAGTGATCATATCCTGCGTCTCCTTAACGATTTTACGTGATTATCATCTCGTGTTACTCATTATATGCTAATCCTCTACCTCCCCTCTACCGCCCCCAATCCTTCCTCACCGAGTGGTAGAATTTGACGCAAGGTTTTTACACCTGCACCACGGTCTTGTTCTATCTGGGAGCTGACGTCATTACCACGAAGACTTCATTCACTCTTTCTCGCTAAATCCTCCCCAAGTGTTTCCTTCCAAACCCCCCCCCCCCCTTACCCCCTTTCCGGCAGATTCTATTTTACCTAGTTTTAATCTTTTCTGTTTAATGTCGATCCTCCCCTCCCTACCCCCGACCCTCTCTTTCACCCTATTCTTTCCCCCCTTCACATTTCTTCCTCATTTTCTTCTACACCACCGACGGGTTGTAATAATATTTAAATCTAGGAATACATCATCTTATTTCTAGATTCACACCGGGTATCGGTGGGCATGCTGACTAAACTTCGGGCTCGTTTTATCCTTGTTTGTTGGTGGTATGGGCTATATAATTCTGGGAGGTTGTATTGAAGCGGCTATATTCCTCTGTAGCTCTTTCTCCGCGTAAATGTGAATGCGTTTCCTCTTAATTTTACCCTACTCACCCGTACTCCTTTAGTGTAATACACCCCAGGTGCGTGAGCAATAATAAGACGTGGTGGTGAAAAATAAACTTTCTCGAGTAGGTTTGAAATATTAGATCTATTCACATAATCGGTTTGACTGCTGCGTACTGAAAGTGCACAGATCTAATTTGTGCGACTGCACTGGAGTAGACTATTATCAGAAGCGCACAAGGTATGGCAACACCGCTCGTTGGTTCGTTTACCAGCGACACATGTCTATTTCAATTTCGGTGACCTGGTGTTCTAGGGGTAAGGTGTCAGACCTCTGTGTTGGGGGTTCGAGGTTCAATCCTCGGTCCCGGCACAGATTTATCTGATTTCCAAACCCTTCCTTCACCTCTGACAAGACGTGTATTAATCACTACTTGTGAATGTGTGGAATGCCAGGCCTCCACCGTGGTTCGGATCCCACGTTAAACTGTAGGTCCTCCATTTCATCTCACAATCACCCTACCATTACACATTAGCTTAAGTGCGTATAACCCGAACGGGTAGTAAGACGCGGTGATAATAATAATAATAATAATAATAATAATAATAATAATATATAATAATCTATTTCAATTTGAGTTGTATTGTGTTTGCATCCTAACCAACAAACCAATTCTATTATTCTATGTTATTATCGCAAAGAGTAATGGGGTTGTTTACAATACGTCTTTACAATGTTGCCAAGCTATATAGTTGTTGCTTTTTTCCCTACGCGCTTTTGATTTGACGTATCCCACTCTCTTGTGCTTTCGATGTTTTCCGAGTTTGGATATGGGCCTAATCATAAATTGAGCCATTCAGAGACTTTAGAAATTCGAGAGACACCCCTCAATAAAACCATCCCAAAACTCCAGAGCCTTATGTACAAATCACGGCTGGAACAACACCCAGCTATTAATCCCTTACTAGGAAAGGGGTAAACCCACATTTCAACTATTATTATATATTTTTCGCCCATGCTGGAACTCAAACCTAGGACCCTTGGGGTTTTAATTTATTCTTGGTGTGATTTGAATTTTTTCCCTTAAGTGCGCTAGATAACCTCCATTTATTCTTAAGTTTTAATGCCTTTGAAAGTTAAAATAAAAAAATAAAAACGTTGTACATTACAGTTTGAAGCTTCCTTCAAGCAGTTCATCCCCCCTTAATTACTTGTGCTAGTTAATTACCATAAATGAGACAGTAATAATGATGGTTTGTGCAGATGTGTCTCTGTTGCCCACATGTGTGTTGGTGGTCCTAAGGGCCCAAGGGATGTTATCCTCCTTGCTCCTAAAATAGTAAAATCCCGTCCCCCCTCATACAATCCTCTGTGTGTTACACTTAACCCCCCCCTACCCCACCTTTCCCCTGCTATGGCGGTCACATTAAACGAATATCTCGTCACTCGTCGGTGGCAACACTCAAAATGTTACGTACTTAATCCCCTCCCGACATAGTTTTTTTTTAAAAAAGGCTAACAAAATAAACAACATATTTTTTATCCCCCTCCTTTATTGAGGGTGTTCACTAAGCTTTTGAAACTAAACTGAATCGGATTAACAAACAAAATATTCAACTAACGTTTTATATCGCTAACATCTTAGCTAAGTCGATAAAGAGTCTTCTATCCTGAATATAAGATTCCAAATTTCGATTCACATAATGGCCGAAACATGTTGGATTGGTGAAATGTTGCTTCCATTTTCACAGTGATTAATAATTGACGAATTGATTACCGAGTGCTGGTTGTGTTCGTTATATTAGTTGGTAACTCGTGTTTTTATATAATCAATAGTTTCTGAAAGCTTGTGTCACAATATGTGACTAAACGGCTCCAAACTTGTAAATATACGCCATATTAAATGTGCTTTTTGTCACCGTGTATTACTACCCGTTCAAGTTATACGCATATAAGATCAAATACTTTAATAAGTTAGAGATGAAGCAGGAAGTATTTAAGAGGTAATCTACCCGCATTTGTATGTAAAGAGAATAGGAAACGATTTAGGATGAAAAAAACTCATTAGACCCTAATCTCCTCCTCATCGGCACTAAAATGAAGCCTCAGACCAATCGGCCATTGAAGAGGGTTTGAAAATAAAATTGTACTATCTATAATAGCACAAATTGAATATAAAAATATATTTTAGTTGGATATATTTTTATTGGAGAAGATTTGCACGCCCACCTTCAAGCAAGAGTAATGTTACGAATAGGAAAAGTAATAAATGCTCACTATGTTTTTATTTTTAAGTACGGCATGATATACTACCCATCCGGGATATCCTCATATTTATAGTAATGAAATAAAGAGGAGGAATCTGTAATATCGAGGAAATATACCCGTATTGGTGTGAAGGAATAAGGGCAAGCAATTTATTCATAACAGCCTCAATACACCCGTCCGGCCTTACAACGCCGACCTAGCCGTCAAACAAAATTAGATGAGACTGATGCCTTAGTTTGCGTGGCCACCGGTGCGGGTAACTTAATCATTTGAAGATACCAGCCTCGGTGGCCGAATGGTCTAAATCGTCACTCTTGCAATAGACTAGACTGCCGATGACCGCGAGTCAATCTCGGTTGGGTGTACTGAGGGTGGTTTATCGTAAATGATTTCCTACACTCTCTTCATGCAAATACGGGTACAATACATCTAAATTCAATAGAGTATAATTAGTGCATAAGCGTATAGCCCGAACCTGTAGTAAGACGCGATACTTGAAAAAAAAAAGATTATAGTTCGAATTTAAAAGATTTGGTCGCTAGTCTTTTAATTGATACAGCTGAGTGATTAGTTTTAATATATAGGAACACTGGTAGAGTTCATAAGTGTGTTCTCAAAAACAATTAAAAATTCTCCAAAGTCGTTGATTACTTGTGAACCATAATAAAAAAAATAGTAAAAGAGTCAATGTTATCGTAACGAATTCTATAACTTCCAACCAATATAAAATATAAATGTTGGAATTTGTCTCGCATCAACCCTTTGCTATGTTCCATCCAATCATGTGGTTATATTCACTGACCTCAGATTTTTTTAGTTTACGCTTTTTCTCTGGATTTTCTTACGTTTAAAAAAAATCATCACACCAGTTTCGTCATTCAATAAAATAATTTTTTGTTCCGTCAAATTGTTCCAACTCAACAAGTACTTTGACCTCTTTTGAAAATCTTTGGTTTCTTTGTGTTTGAATCATTCTAATTTTGTGACTTTTTCTAACAAAATGTGATAAAAAAAAGTTGTACTCTTAGGTAAATTCGACAACAGACAGCATTTATTAGCTTTATAGGTTTATAGGGCCATTATATTATTCACACTAGCGAGATAGGGATGTGGAAAGTATAATTTAGAAGAAAGGTACCCTCCATTTATGTGGTGGGAGAGTGGGAAAACGTTTAGTAGAAAAAAATACCCTCATTACATCCGGATGAGATTGCTAACCCGACCTCCCCAATTATCACTAGTCTAGTCTATTACGAGAGTGACATCTTGGACCATATGGCCACACCTAAACTGGTCAGTGCTATCAATAGACTGAATATAAGGTAACGAGGCTAATTTTAAAATTCAGGTCGTGGGTACCTGGGGTGGTCCTCTAATAAATGGCTTCCCACTCTTCTTCCACGCAAATTCGGATATCCCTAACGAGCAGCAAGATGTTATGGTAAAACAATATGATCTGATGTGTTAAATAGAATTTATAAAAAAATCCATCTAAATATTTAATTTCCCAACCCCACGAATCTTTGTTTCTATATTTTATAGAAACCAAGTGTACTATCTCAAATTCGAAATGACTTGTTCCTTAGACCATACAGTTCACATCTTGTACAAAGCCGACAAATCCGACATAAGCCTGTCCAGACAGATGCAGCCGCCTGTTTTGTAACACGTAATACGAACAAATATTTGAAAGCGCTTCTCCCCTCTGAAATGCCCCTCCTTCCTCCCTTCCCAAGGGGTAAGATCATTTCCATCTCCAGCTTCAATCCGGGCTGTGACATTGTGCCCCACGGAGAGGTGTTAGCGCTTCCCATGGGTGACCAAAAGGTCGTGCGTGATTCCCTCCAGCGACAAACTTAGCGTTCATGGAAACTTTTATACTTTACATTGTGTACGCTCACTTTACCCTGAAAGGTAGCGAACCTACCTTGCGTGATTACATAATGGCATATCTTCTTCTTCTTCTTATTATTATTATTATTATTATTGCTAGCACCGCGTCTTACTAACTGTTCGGGATATACGCACTTACGCTAAATGGTAGGGTGATTGTGAGATGAAATGAAGGACCTACAGTTTAACGTGGAATCCGAACCACGGTGGAGGTCTGGCATTCCCCACATTCACAAGTTGTCATATCTTATTAACTTCACCATAGGACATTCCGTCAAGGTAAGCTTTCTATCTTTCAAGGTAAACAGTGTGTACACTATAATTCTAGTGTAAATAACTTTAAATCCTGTTTTTATTCTTTATACTAGCATTGATAACATGTTTCTAAATTAGTATTAATTTCTATAAATATAATATATATAAATATATTTATGTATAGATAGAGATATTATGTATAAAGAGTGAAAAATCCTTTTATTAATAATTGATAGGATTGTCTAAACAGATTCTTCCTATCTGTATCGGAATGTACGACCTAAGGCCTATTTCACAAAATGTCTCTCTTGCCGCTGGATATTGATGGGGTTTATTTACACCCCTATTAAATCTCTAGCCAAAATGACTGTGAAATAAATGTATTTCTTTCCTCTAGATAGTGAGGCTATTGTTTCACACCCCTGTTAAATCTAGGTCCACAATGATTGCCTAATACAAATATATATCTTGTCTCTGGATAATGATTATATTTTTTTCACACCCCTGTTAAATCTCTGGCCACAAGGATGGTCCATTATAAATATCTCTTGCCTCTGGATAGCGATGGTAAGTTTTCACACCCCTGTTAAATCTCTGGCCACAAGGACGGTCCATTATAAATATATCGCTTGGCTCTGGATAGCGATGGTAAGTTTTCACACCCCTGTTAAATTTAACCCGCTCCTCCAGATGGACGAATATTTAATTTGCGGGAAGGTCCGGCCTGGTAGCAATCTCTGACACCAACAGCGAGCTCTGCTTCCCTGCGTAGCTCGCTCGCTCACCCGCCAGCAAAAAACAACCCCCCCTCCCCTCCCAACCCGATATGAAAGGGGCGCAAGAAGGGGTAGTGAATTAGTGACTCTGGTCTCTCTCTTCGTAGGGGGTCCTCCCTAGCATAGGGCTGGAGGTCTGGATCATAAGTGTTAGCTCCTCGCTGAGATTGTAATAGGGATGCTTGGTTAATGAAACTCGTACGTTTGGCGCGTCGCCGGTTCAAGTGTGTGCCGTCCATTTTGTTTTTTTCTTCTTCTTTTTTTAGTGTAGGAGGGACATCGGAATATTGTAGTGCTTGCTTTCCAAACGGGAATTTTATAGGGTGAGCACTTATTTTGTGGGCTTAATACACAGCTCATAGGTTATTTCAAGCGTTTTATTATTTGTCTATTTTGATACATTTTGATGAAGTTAAGGCCAGGTGGTTTAGGACGTGATAGGACGTCTTTGCCATTTTTATATCTATATTATTGATGTAAGGTTGAGAAAAAGAGATTTTAAAGAAATGTACCCTTATTTTCATATAATGAGAGGTATTTTTTTATCACCGCTTCTTACTACTTGTTCAGGTTGTAAATAAGCATATATGATAATTACTCTAATGGAGTATGATTTGAGTAAAGAAGCGTTTTAAAGGTTATTTACCCCTGTTTACGTTTATGAAGGGTGGGAAACCATTTAATAAAAATCACTCTTCGTAGACCCGACTGTGATTTGAACCCCGATCGCCCTGACTTCAGCAGGCCAGGCTAACACAAAAAGGATGCCTTAGACCGTTCCACCACTGACGCGGGTAGGTTAAGTTAACACCTCATTATACCCGGCCGAGATTTGAAATGGGACCTCCTCGTAACCGCCAATCCGCACAAGACGAGTATGTAGCCTTTTTCATGGTTTTATGTTTTGTCACGAGCTATAAGCCACTCTCTCTTACTAGATAAGTAAACATGAAGGAGGTCCCACGCTGCTGGTCATGTGCTCTAAGGCTCGAAATATACTAAATCTCCTAATATTAGATCGGGGTTGTATCTCGGCTAGGTACACTGCAGTCGGTTTTCCACCTTCAATTCCTCCCCCCCCCCCCCCCTCTCTCTCTCTTTCCATGTATTCCTCTCAAAACTACCCTCTTTATCCTTAATCCACAATAATTATGCAATAACGTGTAGTGAATGCTTAGTGGACCGATAGTGTGGTCCCAAGCACACTATTGGTCCACCTTTTAATCTATAATGGCGCAAGCAAACCCACGCTAGTGTCAACAAAGCATCTACTTTGTCAAGTTCTTGTATACGGCCCTAGGGACTAGAAGTGTTCTGTAGAGTCTATCTAATACATAACTTAACTAGATCAATTTGAATAAATCTCCAGCTGGCACTAGTTAGATTCCGTTTTAAAGGCAAATACCATACGTTTAGTCACTTCTTTATCCAAGAAAAGGTTTGTTTAAAACGTTCATCATTTTCACATAAAGTTGAAATAATGCCAAAGGTTTTCTGTATTAATCAAATTACTATAACAGCACATGACTTAACAAACTAATTTAATAACCACCCGCTTTAGTGGCCGCATGGTCTAAGGCGTCAATCTCGCAATTGACTAGAAAGCCGTTGGGAGGGGGGAGCGGATCAGGTTCAGATCCCGGTCATCTGTACTGAGGGGTGGCGTTTCGTAGTTGGTGTTTCATTCTCCCTCCACGCTAAATGCAGGTACACTTCCTCTATATTCACTCTTCCTCATACTTAACGCGTTAAAGTAATTAGTACATAGGCGTATAACCCGGACGGTTAGTAAGACGCAATGTTAAGAAAACTTTAGAACCAACATTATTCACTACTGTCAAAGTAGACTACCTGATTGTATCAATGAAGTATTTTTTGACCGTGCTGATAATTGAACTTGGAACCCTGGTATCTCTATACAAATACATTTTAAATATTGTTAAGGTCTTAAACAAAAATAAATTCCTGTACCGCAATGAGAGTAAAAAAAATAATGAATTGACGACTATTACAAACAAGAACGAATCTATTGAAGCTCGTATGTAAGCTTATCGCGAATTTTAATTTCTAAAATAGAACACGTACACACTGACAGACAAACTAAAAGAAAAAAAAAAATTGAATACGGGAAACATGTTTCCAGCCGTCATTTCCACTGACGCGTTTACTGGAGATCCAGACATGTGATTGGAACCGCTAATAATGTAACCGTTGTGTGTTTTATGTAGGACGTTGTTACTCCGACATTTATTTAGTTCAAGGGGTTTACGTCACTTTACATTTTGTTCCTACACGAGTCTACAATATACCCGATTACCGGCTTCGGTGGTCTCGTGGTCTAACGCGCTACTCTCGCAGTAGACTAAACTCCCGTTGATGGGCAGATCGAGGTTCGAGTCTCGGTTGGGTGTAATAAGGGTGGCTTTTCCTAGATGGGTTTCCGCTCTTCTTCCACTCAATTACGAGTACACTTCCTCTAAACTCAACCTTCCTATTCCCTAACACATTAATGTAATTTAGTACAGAAACGTAAGGTGATCTGGTGGTCTAAGGGTAAATTGTCAGACTTCTATTCTGGGGGGTCTGGGGTTCAATCCTCGGTCCCGGCACAAATTTATCTGATTACCAAACCCTTCCTTCATCTCTGACAAGACGTGCATTAATCACAACTTGTGAATATGGGGAATGCCAGGCCTCCTCCGTGGTTCGGATTCCACGTTAAATTGTAGGTCCTTCATTTCATCTAACAATCACCCTACCATTACACATTAGCGTAAGTGCGTATAACCCGAACGCTTAGTAAGATGCGGTGCTAATAATAAAATAATAATAATAATAATAATAATAATAATAATAATAATAATAATAATAATAATACATAACCTTTTACGAACGGGTAAATACGCGATGCTAAAAAGAAATACAAAATATATCCTCGGGACATCCAGCCAGAACTTAAAACTTCGCGTCGCCGCCACCAGCAAAGCAGACTAGATTAACTTGACGTTCGGTCCGCTTGTCCTCCAATCTGTATCTGGGAAGTTATATAGACACAAAATTAATACTTAGTAAACATTCACCACCAAGCATGGGTGAGCAAGCTGTTTAAATATCATCAGGCTTGTCTAGTTTGGTTTTACGGTGACGAGGAGGACAGGGTTTAAATCTCTGCCAAGTTAAGCAATAGGATCTTTTTTATCAAATATTTTAAACCCTCACTTAACGTCAAATGCGGGTACACTTACTCTAAACTCCACCGTCCTCGTCCCTGGCCCATCAATGAAAATACATGTTTAGTCCGGACTGGCATTAAGACGTGGAGCGTTAAATAAAAATTTTCAAAAATGTATTGAATGATTATTTTATCATTCACTATATCACTTTATTTTGTAAAACTAAGTATTCGGGTGATTAAAATGGTTAAGACATACAAACACACAAACCTGAATACATAATATTAATGAATCGGAATAAAAGTTCTATTTGATGTGGACACAAAAAAAGTAGGTTCCCCCTTTTAGTAAAACTGTCATCTCTAATTATTAATATTTGTTTTAGCAGCGAGTCTTACTACCCGTTCGGGCTATACACTTATGTACTAATTACATTAATGGTTTAGCAAGGTTATATTCATAGGAAGTGTACTCGCATTTTCTTGGAGGGAAAGTGGAAAACCATTTTGGAAAAAAAAAAAAAAAAAAAAAAGTACACCCGACCGAGATTCGATCCCTAAATCTTCTCGTCATAGGCAGTCTACTCTACTTCGAGAGTTGCACGTTAGATCTTGCGACTACCGAAGCGGGTAGTTATTAATGTTATTATTTTCATTCTTTTTATTTTTTTTCATTTGAACCTGTTACGAAAAGTGTGTAGTTTTTAAACACACAATTTAAAATAAATTTAAAATAATTACTCTTTTAATCTAAAATGTCTATTAAACATGTAATATGCACACAAAGATATTACATAATATGGAATTTTTCTTTTTTAACTTTCCACATTCCTGTAAAAGGATTAATAAACAAACAGAAAATAAAATGCATAATTTTTTTTTCCTTTTAAGAAGATAAAATAGTTGATATTTGTATATAAATATGTATGTGTCTGTATATGTGTATGTGTATGTATATATATAACACTGCTTGGGTTCAGAATTATAAGGTTTTGAATTTTTATTATACTCTTTTAGTCAGTTATATTTTGTTTTCAGTTTCTTAATTAAGCTAGAATGATAAAAAACATATTTATTACTGATAATTTTTGTAATGTGTTCGAAAATATAAATACTTTTACGATTTTATGATAGCTTCTAGTTTTAATGAGATTTTTATTTTAGTTTACAAATCAATTTAATATAAATATTAATATTATAAAATTTACTTTCTGCTCTGGAAGTCAATAAGGTATCCGTTCCGGTATAATTTTTTTATAGAAAAAATATTTTGTTTCTAAATCTTAGTAAATTCATTTTGTGCTCTATAGAGGAAATGGAAGAAATATATATATATATATTTTTAGAAGTTTGACAGATATTTTTCTAACTGAGCAATTAGAAGTAAACTTAAATAAATTAATTTTTATTCTTTTCTGTGAAAATATTAGAACATAATATAAAATTATACAAAGGAAAAATCAGTCTTTTCGTAATCGATGTAGTATATATACACTTATGAGAAAATTACTGTAGAGCTATATACTAATTTTTCTCCTTCAAGTTTTGACAGCTAAGATAAAACACTGCATAATATGTATTTGTATGAACGTACAACAATCTATAGAGGCATAATACTTTAACTGAACACTACAAGATGTATAAAAACTATATTATTTTATCGGTCACACTGTAGAAACTGGTTTTTTGATATACAATTTAAAAATTAACTTGACAAAAAAATGCTTTAGAACTAACTATATTTTAAATAATTATATGATTATTACTATTCTTCTTCTTCTTATTATTATTATAAATCAAGTTAAAGCAATAATATATCTTATGTTTTAATATTATTTTAATTTGCGTGGGACAGGTTTTGAAGAAATCTTTCTCGGTTATATGTATAAATTAGAGACATCCATTTTTTAAATAGAAACCCATAAATTTGCGTAAATAATAAAAATAAATGTGAGACAGCTAAAGACTAAACGATGTCTGCATGGATAAATTCCTGCCTTTGTTAGAAACGTTTTCAAGTTGTGGTATTCTCATTTCGATTCCAGTGGTCGCATATAATCAGTTTTTGTTGCAAGTGTTCAGGTACAATGGGTCCCCGATTATTCATCACTCAGGGGACTAGGATATAATCTGATCACAAAAAAAAAAAAAAGGTTGAGATTTGAGATTTATAAAACAAATATTGAATGGTTTATATTTTACATACAGCATACAATTTAACTAATACAACACCAAATATTTGATCAGAAAACATAGATTTATTGCTGGTGAAACAAGTCTGTAATATTTGTATATTTTAAATACGACATCCCAGTCTTGGTTGCTAAGTCTTTTCACTTCTTTAGCCACAAAATGTCCATAGCCGTTGACGGGGGATGCTGTTGTATATGTCACCGGCAATGTGTGAAATCAAGGCGCTTTATGAAATGCCTATGCTTTCTATATAATTCCAGAGTGGTTTTGGAAAAGTGTGAATTAAACTAGTGTTGCTATTGTATTTCATACTTATTTTCAAGTTCTTTGTCATTTTTAATTCCTGGAATATGTTATCAATTCTTTTAACCGGTTCTATGTAAATCTTGCGCCGTTTTTTCATGCAGGTTCACCTAGTTCCTAGAATTTTATTTGGTTAGGTTAGGTTAGGTTAGGTTAGCTATTGTTTTTAATAATTTATAATGACTGGTTATTCAATAAATATCCTACGAAATATGAAATACAAGAGAAAAATAAATTTATTTCATACTTTGCTAAAACCATTTAGGAATTGTATAGAAAACCTAGGCATTTTATAGAATGTTTGTATTACACATACTGCCATTAAAATATATATAGAAAAGCCACATCAAATGCTACTAACAAAAGTGATTCACAGACAAGCACCGAAGCGGGACAGTCGGATATACTGAGGAGACGGATATTCAGAGGTCGGATGTGGGTCTACTGTATTACCATATGAATAAGTGTCGAGTTTAAAATGTGCACTTGGAGTCCAATTATGACAATAGGTATATTAATAATTAATTTCTTATGATAATTTAGTGTTATTCAAACGCGTAAGCTTATCTAAAGATCACAAATAAAATAATAATGCAAAATGATGTTTGTAATTAATTAATTAATAATGCTATGGTTATAATAATTATAATATGTCTTAAATAAGATGTTAGCCTGTTTTCCATTTAACAATAGATTATATACAACACATTAAACATAGCATTATTTGTGAATATAGAAAAATAAAATAATATTAATTGTCAAAGAAAATTAAAAAAATAATAATCAATTGTTTAAAGTCTTGGGCTGGATCAGTTTATTAAAATGCCTCTATATTCCTCTATCCTCCCACCATTCTTCCTCCTCTAATTTCTTCCATTCTTCTCCTCACACATGCACACAGTCTGTTATCTGCTTCTCCCATCTCCTTCTTGGGCTCCCTTGCGGTCTTTTTCCTAATTAATTCATTTCCATTTTCTTTGGCATCCTTTAGTTCACCATCTTCATGATATGCTCATACTATCTCATACTTGCTTCCTCTACTTAAATAGAAAAAATAGGATATAATCGAAAGCTCAGATTATATCAAGTACCAAGTTTATGTGACCGGAGACATTTAATAACCTGTTTGAATTTTTTTTATTAATAAATATGACACCCGAACAGGGATTTGAACTTTGGTATTCAGAAGGCAATGGCTCGGATCCTTTTCCGGGAATTATTTTATTCTGAATCAACATAATCACCCCATCGGAAATGCTTTATGTTGCAGGGTTTTTTTTAAATTCTACCCTTTCTCATAATATTTAAGATTTTGACCTCGCAATAGTAATAAATGTTTAGCTAATTGCGCTTAAAAAAAAAATTGGTCCTCAATTCTTGTGTCTCTGTATGCAAAACCACAGCTGAAACAGATATATATTTTGTTAAAAATTTTATATTTAGATAGTACAAGGTCACACCTAGGGTTTTTTGTTTTATTCTAACCTTCAAATTAAGAGTAGTTTAATAATTAATTCAGACTTCTGTGCTGGCGGCCGGAGTTCAATCCTCGGTCCCGGCACAGATTTATCTGATTTCCAAACCCTTCCTTCACCTCTGACAAGACATCTTGTGAATGTGGGGAATGCCAGGCCGCCACCGTGGTTCGGATCCCACGTTAAATTGTAGGTCCTCCATTTCATCTCACAATCACCCTACCATTACACATTAGCGTAAGTGCGTATAACCCGAACGGGTAGTAAGACGCGGTGCTAATAATAATAATAATTATTATTATTTTTGAAGGTTTTTTAAAAATAGTTTCAACAATTTTATCTATAACTGAAATCTGGGGAGTGGGGAATATGACAAATAACACTGTACAATATACTTGTTTGTTTTAATATCTGTAAAAGGAAAGACAGGGACATCACTGTTCGAATCACGGTCGGGTGCATCGAGCTATTTTTCTGAAATCGTTTTCTACTCCCTTCACGCAAATGCAATTTCACTTCCTCAAAATTAACCTTCCTCATCCTTGACTCACTAGCTTAGTTCGTACATATGTGTATAGTAAGACGCGATGCTAAGAAAAAAATTACTGCTGGGAAAGTGAACAAAGGCGTATGTCTCGTCTATTCTCGTGTGCTGGTGTTAGGATTACAGGAATTCTAATCCCGACTGGGCTTACTGAGATTTATTTACACCAAATGGTTTCCTACTTTTCCTATATATATTTTATCAGGATTATTCCTTGTCCCTACCCGGTCAGTGTAAATCTGTGGAGACCTCGCACGGGTTTTAAGATGCGGAACACTAAATTAATGTTATTCATGATACCGCAAAAATTATCTTAATAATGGCAACCCTGTTACTCTTATTTTAATAATGGCAACCCTGTTACTCTTATTTTGGTGCTGTTAACACAACACACACACACAAAAGTGTTTTTTTTAACTCGTTAAAAGTAGGAAGGATGTCGGTATCTCTTGACCTCTTCATTTATTATTAAAATAGTTGTTCTATAAAACATTCAACACTCCACTTAACTCTTTGCGAGGATCCCTGTAAAAAATTTATAATTGAATAAATATGTAGGCTTGTTTTTTAAAATTATGAACACACTCATTATTTGGCTTCTTCAAATACCGACAAGTTCGTGAGTTATTCTTTCTATTTATTTGTCTCTCGCAGCTGTACAGTCCAATTTTCACAGTAAGTGCCTTTTAAAAATTACAAACCTATATTTTTTGGTCAATATTGAACACATTTTACTATATTATTAATCTGTTTTTATAGGTATTAATAATATATTATCAAAATTAAAAACTGCAGGTCACATAATTTGACGTATGATCATGTGAATCAGATCTAGTAATCTTTTAGCTGTCAGCTAAGATCTTTCCTATGAAAATAGGACTGTACACTACATTCGCTCGTATTACGCTGTTATGGAAAAACAGTAATTACTTACATTCCGAAATAGATTTAGGCTATATACAAAGAGGTTTGATTTAACTTTACTCACTAGGGCCTAAGCCTACCTTTTTTTAATAATAATTGTATCTCTTCTAAGTAAATATTTCTTTTATGGGCTAGGGAATATTCTTTGAATTAAAAGTATATTAAACAATAATGTGGTTGAACACCCTTTCATCCTCTTAAAAGGGTGCTGTAAAATTTCGAATGGTTACACTTTGTATTGTATAATTAAATTTTATATTATTTTAGATACCGTACTCTACCTAGAACCGTGGCTGAGTGGTTTAAAGGTACTAGACTCTTATATACTTGTTCTACGTTAACTAGCTCAGGGTTTGAATGACAGTGGAGGGGTACCATTAGGGATTATTGGTGATTTTAACGTCCTTAACACCATTATTATTAGCACCACGTCTTACTACCCGTTCTGGTTATACGCACTTATGCCCATGTGTAATGGTAGGGTGATTGTGAGATGAAATGGAGGATCTACAGTTTAACGTGGAATCCGAACCACGGTGAAGGCCTGGCATTCCACACTTTCACAAATTGTGATTAATACACGTCTTGTCAGAGGTGAAGGAAGGGTTTGGCAATAAGATAAATCTGTGCTGGGACCAAGGATTGAACCCCGGACTTCCAGCACAAAAGTATTCTTAAAAAGATGTAAATACGATATTCAAAAAACCTGCTCAGAAAAATGAAATTTTACTAAATAAATGTTGTTGCCAGCCTGGTGGTTAAACATATCACTAAATAAAAGCTAACCAAGTGTGTGACCAACTTAAGAAACAGAATTTCGTCTTCTTGTCGACGAGAGTGCTTTGGGCGGTCGCTACCTGAACTCTGGATGGACTTTGTTGGCGAAAACAAGCGCAACACAACTTAATGACCAAGTAGAAGACGTAATTTTACGACTGAGACACATGTCGATTATGCTGATCATGGGCAATAAAGATCATCCCCCCCCCCCCCCCCCCCCCGCATTTTCCACTTCTGATGGCGAAAACGTGCCAAACATCACGATCAGTAGCGGACCTCAAGTTCAACATCCTCCCTTTTTCATCCTGGTTGGACAAAAAAAAACTCTTTTACCTTCTTACAGGCATCAATTGTCCACGTCGGCTATAAAACCTGTTACCGGCGTATCTGGTCTAGTGGCTAACACTCCAGACAGTGGTCAGGAGCATCAATTTTCACACTGAACAAGTCGCAGAAACTGTCAAGTTACACACTAAGCAGAGATTTTTTTTATCATTAAAACAACAAATATTAAGATTGTGTTTAAAAGTTTAATTGATTGTGTTATTTTTAAAAATAATGTTGGATCATATATTTTAAAAGATGTATTTTTATTCCTTAAAAATTATTGTATCGCTAATTTTTTGTATCTTCCCTCAATATCCCGCGACACACTGGTTGAAAAACTCTGATATGGAGGGATGAACGTAACAGCAAAACTCCCTCTACTGAGAAAGATTTATCTACTATAAGATCTTTCATTCCTTTCTTCAAAAGAATTCTCTTTCATAACAATTCTTTAAAACTGACCACCCTCTTTATTACTGCCTCGCTTCTACAGTTCTCAAGACTATTTCTAACTTTCACAAAATCATCTAAAAAATAAAAACACAGAATGAGGAAGTAGAAATATATTAAAATCCCCTCTCTTTCCACTCGTAGGACAATGTTTGTAGTTTTAATTAGTACGTTCAGCACAAATTATTATTAGGGTCGCTTACCCGAGACCTGAGATTTGATACAAACGTTCAGAAATCCCGTATTATCTAAAATTCATTTTGTTAATTCAAATTACAGCTTTAATAACAATTGAGGTGTCCTTATAATACTAAACAACCTTAGATTTTAACTAAATTAAGTGAAAAAGTCCCGCTTTGGTGGCCACATGGTGTTAGGCGCTACTTTCGTAATTGACTAGACTGCCAAAGATGGGTATTTCGGGGTTCGATCCCATACGGGTGTACTGAAGGTGTTTTTTCCTTAATGGTTTTCCACTCTCCTTTTACGTAAATGCAAGAACACTTCCACTAAATTCAACCTAATCCTTAACGCATTAGAGTAATTAATACATAGGCGTACAATCCGAACGGGTAGTAAGACTCAGTGCCAAAAAAAAAGTGATAAATGTCAATCCAAACATGGGAATTAAAAGTGAATGGCCTTGGATACGAGATGAACCAGAATGTCTCAGTGGTAGATCATTGCCGCGCAAAGCCAAGGATCCCACGTTCGATTCCCATGTATAGGTTTTCATTATTCACTTGGATGAATTTGATTTATCTCAGGACTAATGTTGTGAATAGCCATCACTTATCAGTTTGTGATACACTTGAATTAATAATACTTGGGTTTAAATTAACACAATTTTACAAGTTTCTTGAAAATTGTATTAAGTTTAGTTCATTTTCACAGTCTTAATACGTGAAAAGTCGCAATTCTAATATCAAAATAAATTGTTATATGCATATCTTCGGTCTTCCTTAAATTAATAAAGTATTTTTTAACAAGCTCACAACAGAAAATGTTAAGGTAATTAAGGATTGTTTTAAGTGTTTTCAAGCTTAAGAACTGATTCCCATGTTAAATATCTCCGTGTGAGTATATTTCGCTTTGAGTAGGTGGGCCCCTTAACAACTTTATATTATTATAGTCGATAAGGCTAAGGAGAAAATATAAGAGTAAATTCACCAACATTAGAAGGGAAGCAGAATGTAAATTACAAAGTGAAAGCTTTTATCTGGGAAACCCTCCCCAAGGGTCTGAGATTCGAATTATCTACTTTCACGTCGGCTTTTTTAATTTGGAACGAAAGTCAAACATTTTTCAGACCACTCGGCCATCTGTTCAAGTCGGAATTTAGTTTTGAAAATACGCATATATATCAGGGCTGCCATGCACCACGGAAACCAGAAAAATACACGGAATATTACAAAATTTAGTAAAAATAATGGGATATCTGTTAATTTGGGACATTTAACTGAAAGCTTTATATAGTAGGTCTTGGAATAACCGAACGGGGAACTGATTGCTTAAGCACGCTTATTCATACACCCCTTAAGAGTGTTCATCATACTATGTCCAACTCAGCTTACGGCTCGCATCTATGTTCGCGTGCGTGCGCGCGTGCGTGGTATGGGAGTAAAAGGAAAAGAGAAGACCAAGCTATGCCAGAAATGTGTGCGCGGTACATTCGTATTTGAATGATTACTCGAAATATTTCGTGGTCACTATGGGGGGCAAGGTGACAGTTTCTTGTTAATAACCACAAAATGTCCCTATTATTACAGAATGAAGATTTGTGAACATTGCTTATCCGTGAAGCAATTCTAAAATGGTCAAAAACAGCCTTCTTAATGCAGTTTGTATCCAAATATAATTTAATATTTCAACAATGTTCAGTATTAGAAACTTCTATCAACTTTTTATCTACATTATTGTTGAATCAGAAATGATCCACGTGCAATAGTTTTCGTGTAAATTTACTAATCTTAGCCTACTCTTATCACAGAGTTAATAGGCATGTATACACGCTCTTAAACAAGATTTGTGAAGCGAAAAAAGATGTATTCCCCATCAATCTTAGACAATCCTCTTTTAAACATAAGTTACATCGATATATATATATATATATATATATATACACAAATTCAACGGTTACATTACTTCACACTAGTTAATTTGATGAAAAATGAAATTTGATTACTCCTTTCTTCAATCTAAGCTGTATGGAAAAATTGGACTTCCTTCAAGAGGGAATTGGTGACCTGGTGGTCTAGGGGTAAGGTGTCAGACTTCTGTACTGGGGGTCCGGGGTTCAATCCTCGGTCCCGGCACAGATTTATCTGATTTCCAAACCCTTCCTTCACCTCTGACAAGACATCTTGTGAATGTGTGGAATGCCAGGCCACCACCGTGGTTCGGATTCCACGTTAAACTGTAGGTCCTTCATTTCATCTCACAATCACCCTACCATTACACATTAGCGTAAGTGCGTATAACCCGGATGGGTAGTAAGACGCGGTGCTAATAATAATAATAATAATTCAAGAGGGAATTGGGTAGTGAGAAAATAGTGGCCACCCTGAATATGACACCTTTGTCAGAATCATGCACGCGAACCATTCCATCAACACTGCGTGTCCCTCCTTGCTATGTCTCCTTGGGGTAGTCATAACTGGAATTAGAGCTTACATATTTAAAAGAGAAGAAACCTGTTTCTTCCAAGACGTGGTGGACAGCCTCCCCCCCTCTAATTCCTTGCTTCCCTCGAAGGCATAGACCATTAAATCATAAGTCATGTTGAACACATGTTTCATTCAACAGCTTTGAAGTATGCTTACATCCAAACACTCTTGATGAGGTAATGCTAGACCAGAGCAAAGAACTCTTCCGAGTTGTATGGTGCAGTACCTGATGGTTAAAGTCAGTTTGGGCTCTACGATGAAGTCACGATTATTCTTCACCACCTTATATTCCCCCCTCCCCATTTTCACTTTATTACTAAGATTGCTATTGTATTTCCTAACTGATGGCGATGTATCTTTAAATACCGCTTGATACAAACTGGTCATCTTTTCTTTTCGATTTGTGATAGTTCATTGTTCCTGTTTCCACGTCACTACAATATGTGACATCACCGCTAAGAATTCGAGAGAGCCTACAGACTTTTTTTATCCAGCTGTTTTGTTTTTATTCGATTACCGATTGGAGTAGATAGAGACTTATAAAGCAGCCCCCTTGAAATAGTCACAATAAAACACAATCTAAAATTGAGGTTTCGTCTCTCATTGCCACAAACTAGGCTAAAGAGGTGAGGGAGCACTTAAACAATTGAATTTACATGGACAACTTTTCTTTTACAAACAAAATTACTCGATAGTATTACATATTAAAAAAATTCGATGTCATCAGTCCACAATCGAGCTATACCGACCGAGATACCGCCACCCGTTGACCAAGATAGTGCCAAATTCTGTGGATGGAGGTTGTTGAGTGGTCAACACGACTAACCCTCCGTCAGTAAATCTGTTTTCTAGACTGTAGCCACTACTTTTTTATTCTATTAGTTCCTTATTTATCCTCAACGAGGTTGAGTTGACCCCGTTCCAGACCTGCTTCATAGAAAATATGTAAGCGTCGGGGATCGAACCCGAGAGATTTGGATTTGTAGCCAGGAACTTTGACTATTAGACCACAGAGGTGGTAATAAAAATATATAGCGATATTTATTCTTTGTATATAGATGTTAAGTCTGCAGATAATTTAATTATCCTAGATAAATCAGTTCCCGCCTTACGCTGAGATAGTCTTTCACAATTTAGTTGGTGAGACGAAATAAGCGCGAGCTAAGAGCCCATTTAAAAAAAATGCAGTTTTGACGGCAGCAAACTTTTTTGTTTTTGACGCAATAAAAAAATATATTGCTTCATTAGCTAAGTTTAGTTTAATTTTCCACATATTGTAATATCAGCAATTCTTGAATGTCTTGTCATTGAGCATCACGACATCTGACCAGAAACTTTTCAAATAAAGAGAAAAAAGTTTTGGCCGATTTAAGCATTGCTCACTAAAAATAGTCAACTGTTAATATTACTATGTTTATATAATTAAATTAAACATACATACTAAAGCAATATTTTTTATTTTGTGCAAAAAAAATTAATACAAGTTAATAAAAATACTGAATTTACTCGCATACCCTTTGATCTCACCTTAAGACGCACCTACTGTTCTGAGGAACGTTATGACGCCAGTAAACTGAGATACCTTAAACCATCAACAATTACATCATTGCTATGTCTACCATATGATGCAGCTGACGGATGTCATTCATTGCACACTACTAAGCTCGACCTCATACACTCTCTCAAGTCCTTCACCCCCGAACAATCTTTGATATTTCTACCAAAGCAATTTCAAGACCTCTCTCCCTCATCACAGGTGAGGCACATGTGTCGCGGTAGGTGGCACCATTGTGTATTAATAAGATTCACTAACATTCATTATAATGATGTAGTCATTTTGAATTTACTTAACTTTTTTTTTTTATCTTAACTACTAGCTCCATTTCTTACGCATTAATTTAGGGCTTACATTAGCATAACTTGTTCTGGACTGTCTGACAAAAATAAGATATTTCTCTGTATGCGCTTAAAAGTTGTTTTTTGTTGGGTTTTTTTAATGTTCAATCTTCATATTTCTCTGTAAAGGCTTGATGGACTATCCAAGTTTATTATTATTATTATTATTATTATTATTATTATTATCATCATCGCATCTTACTACCCGTTTAGGCTATACGCACTTACGCTAATGTGTAATGGTAGGGTGATTGTGAGATGAAATGGAGGACCTATAGTTTAACGTGGGATCCGAACCGCGGTGGAGGCTTGGCATTCCCCACATTCACAAGTTGTGATTAATACACGTCTTGCCAAGGTTTGTTGTTACAGGAATAAATGCACAGTGTACCTCTCAACAAAGCTGTGTATAAAGAATTGTGTTTTCTGATAATATAGGCCTAATGCAGGTTTTAATATAAATTAGACGACACCTTGGTTTCTTCTTTAGGTAAAAGTGGCATCATTTGCACCTCTTTCCTATACCTGGTACTTTTTTTTGTCCCTTTTTGTCGGCCTTTACATACATCTTCTACTGTACTTGTGAGTCCTTACATTGTGCTGTATTTATGGATTTTTCTTACATTTACGTCTTCATACTAAATATTGTTTACGAAAAATTAGATTTATTAAGGGTTATTATTGCAAAAAAAAAAAAGAGAGAACAATAGATGAATTATATCTTGACGTACGTTCAGAGCTCAGCAGTTGAATAAATTCTTGATCTCTTCGACCCATATATTCTGTACCTCTGGGCTATTAAATATCCAGTTACCGAGTCATTAAATGATGAGCCTCGTGCATAATTACTATCATGGGTGCTTTCCATCATTATCTTCATTGTTAATAGACCACTAAGAATCACCCCGTTTTAATTATCGCAAACCCTTAAGACTAGGTTTGTGTCTCGAGTTCCAGGGCCTTGTGATGAGCCCATTTTAACATCATTAGCCGACTCGGGAGAGTTATCGCACCCGCCCCCCTTCTTCCCCCCTTATACGCTTCTATAAGTTCCGAGTCCTCCAACAAAGTCACTTGATTCTACAAAAAGTCTGTTCTTTCATGTCAATTCTTTTCGGGATTATTTGCCAGCATGCGGGGGAAAAGGGTATAAGTACAGAGTAAGTGCATGGAAAATGGAGAGATTAAGGTGAGATGGAAGGTGACGCTAGAAAAGTTCAGTTTTTATGGAAACACATTTTTTTTGGCCCAAACAAATGGAATATTATTCCTGTACAGTTTAATTTTCTTCACATGGTGATATCAAATGTTACTGAATATGTCATGGGCATGGTGGTATTAACTAACTAACTTTAAATGGATAGAAAAATTTGTCATTAAATTCTAGAACATCCTTGACAGATATAAGAGAAATTTTGAGGTCACCATGTGAAGAATATTAAATTTTATGCTTGTACTGGAGCAATATTTTACTTATTTTGACAAAAAAAAAAAAGCCTTTTTCTCACATTCCCTTCCATCTCACCTTAATCAATCAAGAAATTCCCGTAAAGGTAACATGTGTGTTAGTTCATACGTTCAAATGAAAGACCTGATTTACGAATTAATCTACGGGATAAGGTTGAGGGGGGTTAATTAACATAGCCACATTTGCTATGAGGGTGTTACAAGGTAGAAGAGTGAGACGCGTTGCAGACGTTCTAAAATTCCGGACTATTTAAGAAATTGTTTAATATTTTTAGATATAGTTTCCAATAGAATTTAAGGGAAAATTATCATTAGTTTTCTGTCAAGCTAAGATTTTAAATTTTTGATTTAATTGTATGTGTACTGAGATTAAAGCAAAAAGTAAGAAAGCTAGATCTATCCTTCCTCTACTATATAAAGTTCTGTTTTTATAGACTCACAACTTAAGTTTTTATGATAATGTAGTATTGTTTTATAGGATTTTATGTAAGCTATCATACATTTTTCTTAAACCATTTAAACTTTGTACGTGATCAGAACTATCGCCTACATTTTGTCAAACACTATATTTAAAAATATCAAACAACTTCATAAATAATCTGGAATTTATAAACGTGTGCAACTTTTCCCAGTGATCTCTCATTTAGCACTCTTAAAAGGTAGATATAGAACCAAAGGTGATGGTTTTTAAACAGAATTTACTCATGCTCCACGTCTTACTAATATATCTGGGCTGTCCGAATTTTTATACTAAAGAGAGTAGGGTTGATTGAGGTAGTAAAATTTAGACGAAATGTACGTGCATTTGCGGTGAAGGATACTAGGAAACCATACAAGACGAGAAAGATGCCTTTGTCCTTAAGCCCGCCTGTACAAGTTTTATTCTAGTTACTTATCTGAGGGATATGGTTGAGGAAGCTAGTTTAGAGGAAATGCACCCAATTTTGTTTGCAAGAGTGATAAGAACGTCACATGTGACAAAAAAAAAAGCCACTTCGAACCTCACACTCTGTCATCGTCTAAAATTCAATCTTTTCAGCAGGTTTCATACACTAGACAGTGTGACTACCGATGAGACAGACAAGAACATGTTCTTGTTACGATACGCCCTTCCCCCCTCGCTCAACCCCCATCTACCGACTAATCTCCACTGGCCCTCTGCTCTATTTTCCTAAAAGTGTCTCTCGCTGAAAATGAAATTCAGACACCGCAAAGGACCTATATCCAAGGAGGCAGGACGGACGTCTGAATAACCACTTGGCTTTATTCTTCTCTTCCTCTGTGGCCGCGATAATTACCATAACGAGTTTGCTTCCTCGGTGGCGATAATTCACGGGCACCACACACTTCATGAAGATTTTTTTTATTAGCTCTTATTTTTCTTCTTTTGTAACTATTTTTTTCTTTCTCGGTCTGTTCTTTTTGATTGCGGTGGTATAAAAGAGCATTAACTAAGCCATGTGTATTTCTTGTTCCTTAATCGTTCGTTTTCACGCCGAAGCGAGAACAGGTGAAAATAAATAGTACGACACAGTACTACAAACTTTCTCATATAGTGTATTATAGCTTAGAAGAAAAAAATTAAAAATAAAATAGGAGTTTAATAATATTGCTATTAATAATATAAATATTATAAATATTTCATTGTGTACACCTCATGTGAATGTCTAAGTTATATTAAATTTCAGCCTCATACATTAATTACTTTACCTTAACAATGGCATGCAAAGAGTATGAAATAGCAAGTTTGACCCCTTATAACTTGTGAACTGTAATGATTTGAAATCATTGAATCGTTATTTATAACTTATATTAATGATACACTTGTTAAAATTGCGCAATTAAATTTTTTACTGTCGAATGAACTTTAGGGTCGGGTGGAAGGGGATGCAATTTTGTCTTTATTCTTGCCAATTTTTTTACAACAAAACCCTTTCCCAACCAAAATGAATAGAATATTGCTTAATTAGATACTTGTTGTTTAATTTTCTATTAACGGTAGTGTCAACACTCTTGATTATTTATTATATACATCGATCGAATTTGAACATAAATTTTTTCTCTCTGTTTAAAAATGTATATTCAAATGCCACCCCTTGGTAAATATTTGAGACTGTTAAAATTAATATGAAGAGAACATTAAAATAAACGTATCTACTGAAAAACGGTGATGTTAGCTCGCATCCACCTTTATCCCGCACTTTAAGAGCTTATCTTAGGTTCGATTAACCGTGGAACTAGATACAAGATAACGTTTGAACCAGAAAAATGTATGGAAGTGTGTTTTTCTATATTCATCAGTTGACAAAAGCGAAATAAGAATAAGTGAAATGTTTGTGTCTATTAAATAATTATTTTTAAATTTTGTTGTTGCTCTTTGTTAAATATAGTTACTAATTTTTTCACTTGTCACAATTCCCACGTTTTTAAAATTAATTTTAAAGTAGTTTAGAAAACTACGTTATCATTGATGACCGGAAGCGTGTTTTTATTTTCTAAAGGGTACTCAAAATATAAATTGACACCAGTGACACCGTTTGATCGTAGTTTAAACTCATTTTAACAAAATAGATTTATTTTTTTCAAAGGATATATTTTCTAACAAATAAGCCTACCGATATATTTGCTGTTTAGTGAAAACCACCTAAAACTTAACTTTAATAAGTTTTCTGACCCGCTTTAATGACCGCATGGTCTAACTCTAAGGCGACACTTTCTTAATATACTCGAATTTTGATGACGGGGATATCGGAGTTCGAATCTCGGCTAGAAGGCATTTTGTCCCAAATGGTTTTTGACTCTCCTCTATAAAAATGCGGGTACTTTGCTATGAAGTCAACCTTTCCTGTCCCTAACACATTAGCGTATTTGATATAATATACGTCCAACATGGATGGGTAGTAAGACGCGGTGGTAAAAAAAAAAGTGTTATGGTTTGAGCACCTACAGTAGCCCCGTGGCTTCTTTGGTGCTGACTTGACTGCTCACAGCCGACTTCTGACAGTCAACATTTAGGTATATACCTAAATTTTGATTGTCAGAAGTGACAGCTGCTAAACACATGTTTTAGCAGATCATTTGGTTTGGCGTAGGGATACATAATTTGGTCTGGTAACTTTTCAAAGCTTTTAGCTGTCAGTCAGCACCAAAGAAACCATGGGGCTACTGTAGTTTCCCGGATAGTCGAAGGAATCGTAAGACACTCTTTATCTCCCTTGCCATTGGAGGCTGTGTTGCTACGGTCTAAAGAAGGTGAGAGAAGGTTCAACAACTCCCCAACCTCTGCATGATGGGGGTGATGTCTGGAATTGTTTTACCTTCTGGCAGCTTCCGGACTGTAAGGTGAGCCACACGCACTTCTAAAACAATGGGAAGTGGGGGGAGAAGTTTCCCCCTCATAGCGCCCTTCCTTTTCTTTGCCCACAAAAAGTTGTGTAGGGGAGGGGATTTAACTCATGATACAACTGTCAAAAAGTTTCACTTTTTGGGGAGGTAGACAATACCTTTGTATTATTAAAAGGGTTTTCCTTTCTCACGATTTAAAAAAAAACTCTTCCATTGGCCTGAGGGTCAGTAGGTCTTATTACTTGTCAAAATGGATTTGTCGTGATTATATTAAGAATCTAAACCAAATGGGTATTCTCGTAGGGGCTTGCTCTATTATCCAGATGGTTACCCATCCCCACGGATCGGTGGCTAGAGTGGACGACCACAAGTCTAAAGAAACGCCTGTTCGATTCTTGGTGGATCTGACTAAGATACTAATTATTTTTCAACGGGTTCGACCCGTTATTTAATAAATTTTTAGTATTGCGTCTTACCACCCGTTCAGGTTATCCGTTTTTGTACTAATAACGCAAATGAGTTCGGGATGAACGTGGTTGATTTTACAGGGTGTGAACCCATTAGCTTAATTTATATATATATATATATATTTTTAGGACCGTGCCTTACTACCCATTTGGGTGTTACGCTTAAGTACTATTATCGCTAATGGGTTAAGAATTGGGAAGGTTGAATTTAAAGGAAGTGAACCCGCATTTGCGTGGAGGTAGAGTGGAAAACAGTTTAGGAAAAACCATCCCCAGTTTACCCGACCGAGATTCGAACCTCATTATCCCCGTCCTCGGTAGTATAGCTCAACATGAAACTAGAGGGTCAGCTAACTATGCCACTGAGGTGGGTGTATATATATATATAAAAAAATTAAACCTATGTATACGTGTAGCCCTAATACGTAGCGTATACTATATAGATAACACATTAATGTATCCTAAATAATTATATAAGGTATAGTTTTGATTAAATATACCCGCATTTGCGTAGAAGGAAAGCTGAGAACTATTTAGGTAAAACCGTAAAACCATCCTCGGTATAGCTGCTTGGTATTCGAATTTCAAACTTCTGGTCTCCAGCGGACCATACTACATGACCTTTAAATTTAAACCACGTGCCCACTGGTGTGGGTTGTCAATAGATTTTAATTAGTTTGCAATTATAATGTATTAAATGTCTTGTTTAATATTCCCCTCTCCCCTAAAGAACCTAAATGGTTGTTCGGATTATCTGAAGGACAGAAAATGTATCATTAAAAAAAAGTTCAGAGGTCAAACTTTTATCCTGGGTTATAAGTAGAATAGTTTGCGCTAAGTCCTCTACATCTATTACTTCTAATGCATGCATGTATGTACAGTAGTCCCGTGGCTTCTTTGGTGCTGACTGACAGTTCACAGCTGACTTCTGACAGTAAACATTTAGGTTTATACCTAAATATTGATTGTCAGAAATGAGCTGCTAAGCACATGATTTTGCAGATCATATGGTTTGGCGTAGAGATACACAATTTGGTCTGGTAACTTTTAAAAGCCGTCAACTGTCAGCTATGAGCTTCCACTCAGCACCAAAGAAGAAATGGAGCTACTGTATAAATGGGTCAAATCTTTTATTTCTCGAACCCAAATAATAAATTTTCTTTTGAATATCGAACAAAATTTTGAATCCTTGAATCTTTTAAAAAATTTAATTTTAATTTAGAGTCAAAATATTTAAAATTTAAACAAATAAAAGCAGGTTGCTAAAGGCTTGATGACACTTACAAATACTATTTTATTTGATACGTCTATTACTTCATAAAAAAACAAAGATAATACTTTGTATAGTAAATCAGTTAAACCAACACAATTTCTTTTTTGTTATTTTCCCAACTTCACGAGGCTGTATAATTCCCTTTATCAATTGCTTAAAATTGTAGATATCAAGTCAAGGACTTAATGTATTCTGATAATTTTTTTTTTTTAGATTTTTACAAATCTCGAATACCATAGGATTACTGAGGATCCGATCGAACGGTATAGTTTTAACATTTCGATAACTCACTTCGGTGGCCATGATAGAGAGATATAAGTTCGAATCTAGGTCGGTTGTACTGAGGGTAATAGTTTTTTCATTCTCCCTCTACGCAAATTCGGGTACATCTATAAATCTAACCTCCCTTATACTATTAGCGTAATTAGTATATAAACGCATAACTTGAACTGGTAGTAAGACGTGGCGCTAAAAAAAAAAAAATTGAAGTTGAAGTGCATCTCCACTTGAGTATTTATCCCGCATGAGTTGAATGAGCATGCATGCGCTCATGCGAAGGAAACTTTCTGTCGCAAACGTTCACATATGCTTGTGTTGCGTGTGGCTTCTAAGGTCGTTCCCATATTCGCGGCGAACAGTTCGCTTGTGATTTGTGTTCAGTACAAATATGGTTGTGATAGCGGCAAGTAATAAGAAAAGAAAAAAAATTAAGTGAGATGCTTGTATATAAATCGCTGTAAGACTTTGTTGTTAAACATACTGGACTGTGAACATTTTAAAAATATCAATCAGAATGACACCTGAAAACTTAGAATTTTTTAATAAACACAATAGGACACACAACTGGGAAGATGGAAACGCAATCCAAAGAATCTGTTCTTGGAAAGGACCGTATGTATTTCTCTTGACTACTCGGGCCTCATGTTTCTTATTCCTGTTGTAATATGTACCATGTTGTGCAGTCCACAACGTATAGGGTACTTTCTGTACTCGTGTAGTAGCCTGAGGCACTTCTCATTGTTCCATTCCATTGTTTAGCTGCACGGACCCACGCAAAGTTAATATTTTATGTCACCCGCTCCGGTTGCCGCATGATCTAACACAGTACTCTCGCAGTAGACTAGACTGCCGATGACGGGGAGATCGAGGATCGGTCGGGTATACTGAAAGTGGTTATTCTAAAATGTTTTATTCTTTCACTTTCCCTCCACGCAAATGTGGGTACACTTCCTCTAAATATAACCTCCTCAATCCCTAAGATCATTAGCGTGGTATCCCAAACTGGTATTAAGACGTGGTGCTTAATACATATGTATATATATATATATATATATGTCAGACGTAACGCACAGTACTCAAATCAACACGAGCCGTCTATACTGAGCACACACACGATTTCACTTTGATCACGTGCGCTTTACAGACAACCGACAGATAGCGTGCCAAGTGCTCGCGAGTATTCGCGCACGCTCATTCGGTGTGGCGAAACATGTCCATACTGGCGCATTGTCTCCTGTTCGCGCATGCTCATTCGGTGTGGCGAAACATGTCCACACTAACGCATTGTCTCATGTTCGCGCATGCTCATTCGGTGTGGCGAAACATGTCCAGACTGCCACATTGTCTCCTGTTCGAACACGTTCGTGCGGGCTAAATGCTCGATAGAGAACGCACCTTTAGACATTTCTATCCTTTACTATTTTTCCTTTCTGGTATCTTTAATTCAATTCTCTTGATTCTTAACTTAATTCACTCTGTTGACACTTCCTTCTACCACTAGTTGAGATCTCTTATTAAATTAGCTCGAAAGTCCTGTGTTTTAGAAAACTTAATTTATGAAAAATAAAAAAGTTACATTTTATAATTTTGTGGATACGGTTGAGTAATTTGTCATAACTTCGCTTTTTTATCACGTGCTCTTAACAATCTATTGTAATTATTTCATATCTGAACTGATGAGAACTAGGTTTGAATGTCAAACTCATTTACTTTGGATTTCTAATGAATAAGGGTCAGGGCTATTTCCTAAACTGTTTAAATACTTCCTTTCGAACGCAGGAATATTCCCTCTAAATTATACCTTTCTCACCACTATAAAATTAGCGTAATTAATATTAGGATCTTCGATAGAAAGGAACGTTAAAAGAACCATATATGGCTTGTGTCCAAGTCCAGGCACATCTAGTTTTTGCCATTACGTTTGTTTTCTATACATGTGAACTAAGAGGAGATTTGCAGACAATTTAGTGCAAGTTAGGGGAGAACTTTTATTTTTCCCTGGTCAATGAGTTCTAGATTTTAAAAAATAAGCCATTTCACACAATCCTATGACTTGTCCAAATCCCACAATTTTCATCCGAATATTAAATTTTTTACGAAATTATTAATATCAATATATTTTCGTGGCTCAATAGGGTATTAAGTAACTGTGGAAAAAAATTATCCTGTTCACTAATATAATGCCAAATACGAACCTTTTATATATATCTTTCCCTAAATAAAAATTGTTCTCTCTAGGGAATTGTTGTTTTTAAACATTGTATTGGCAATTAGAATCGACGCTGTTTGTTTGAATAAAATTTAAGTTTAAAAAATAAAGATTTATCTAATTCATGGGAATCCTCTAAACTAATTTTAAGATCATATATGTTATTGGACTCTCTCGTAAAAAAAAATCTACCACACCAACGAATGTTTGTTGGAGGTACGAGGTTTCCACTATAATTACTCATTAATATTAAAGGACCTATCGATTATTTTTTTGCTTGGATAATATTTAATTGATTATACAGAATTATTTTACACCAGGTACTGTATGTCCACATGCCGACGGATTTACACCGATGGGTGTATTTTTAGAAAATAATTATATTAATATTTAAGCTGCATCAAATTCTCACTCTTGCCAGACCAGTTGGATATAATTTGTGTGTTGTTTTGTTTTACTGTGCAACCCAACTTTTATTTTTAGTGTACTTTGGCAACTTTTTGACTGATCAGATAAAACTGGATTTAGAAGGTAGCCTACTGGATTTAGAAGGTAGCCTACTACATTTTGAATTAGTTTTAACTTTATTTATAAATTACAGCGTTACAATTTACCTGGAAAACTAAAATAGCCGAGTAAAACACAATACATTATTTCGTCTATAAAAGTTAGTAAATGTCACCAACTCTTCTTTCCCCATCTACCCCCCCCCCCCCCCCAAAAAAAAAAATTGGAATATTTTTGGCTTAGGGTCTTTATATAGCTAGTTATATATATATAGTTGGTCCGTCAACAGATGGTACAGGGTGTCCCAAACGAACATTATTTCAAAGAAAGTTTGAAATGTGCGCCACCAGCCGCTATTCGCTCGTCGAAGCTTCTCTTTCCCTCTACTGTCGCTAGTCGGTGCATGAGTGCAACAGTGACCTTACAGGGTCAACGAACCTCTGCACTTTGTATGTGTGTGTGTGTGTGTCTGGCTGTGAGTTTACACCATGAAGAATACCAATTTATTCCGCCGGTATTGTTGAGAAGTATGCCATTCGAATTGATCAATCCGAGGATTGAACCCGGGACCCTTAGCTCAATAGGGACACACGCTTCCGACTGATCTAAAGTTTTGAACTTTTCCTAACTTTCTAAGACAAACCGGTCCCGGCACAGATTTATCTGATTTTCAAACCCTTCCTACACCTCTGACAAGACATCTTGTGAATGTGTGGAATGCCAGGCCTCCACCGTGGTTCGGATTCCACGTTAAACTGTAGGTCCTCCATTTAACTCACAATCACCCTACCATTACACATTAGCGTATGTGCGTATAACCCGAACGGGTAGTAAGACGCGGTGCTAATAATAATAATCTAAGACAAACATCCGTAACTATTATATTCTTCGTCTTATTGCCTTTTCTGGATCAACTCGTAATACTTTTTTAAACTAATATTCAGGGCGATAAAGGTACAATTTTAGAATAAATCAACTTGCATTAGCGTGTTGGAAGAATATAAACCATTTAGGAAAAGCTAACCTCAATATATCCGACTGGGATTCAAACCCCGACTTTCCTGTCGCTCAACAACTAGATACAATTGATGGTTGTTCGTGTTCCCACAGATGTGGGTTGATTTATGTGTGTGTACATATATATATATACTGTGCCTTACTACCCGCCTGGGCTGTACGTATATTAAACTTAAGTATGGTACAGGTAATAGGAAATGCACCGACATTCTCGTGGAGAGATTACACTCGGCAAGGATTCGAACCCAGAAACTCAAAATCATCGGCAAACTAGATGATATGAAACCGACGGTTTGGTCTACGTGCCCACAGGTATGAGTAACAAGGCTGTGATTGTGATGCCTTTTAACGCCTGCGATGGTAGGGCTCGTCTAAATGTCAAGTTAATTTAATCTGGTTAGCCGGAGATGAGGAAATTGGAGTTTGAATCTGGCCTGGTGTATTGAGGGTGGTATTTCCTAAATAGATTAACTAACACGCGCTAGCTCCACGCAAAACCTCTACTCGAATCCGGAAAAATTTCCTCTAAAACTAAACCTTCCTTATTCCCACTTTATCAGCGTAATTATTAAGAAATATGAGTATAACCCGAAAGAGCCCAAAAATACTATTTTAAGTGAAACCAGCCCAAACCAATTTATTATTGATAAATATTCAAACTTTGCCCGAGAACCAAGATTGGAACCTTTTAGGTCAGTAGTTTATACGCTTTTAGTACTGGTGGCTGGACGGAAGTCAAAGTTTGGGCTTTTTAGAAGTCATCCATTTAAGGTGGAAATGTACGGAAGGTGAGATAAAGTTGTTTTTGCAGTTTTTATAGCAAAATATTTGTTTAATTATGATAATTAAATAATTATCCAGTAGAAACATATAGTTTAATTTTTTCACGTGGTGATATCAACAAATGTTGACTATCTGTCAAGGGTGTCCTGGAATTTAATGACCACTTTTTCTCTTCATTTAAAAAATGTATTTATTACAGCAATGCTCATGACAGATATTCAACAATTGTGTATTTCTCCGTGTGAAGAAAACTAAACTCCATGTTTTTACTGACTGGTATTTGATTTATTTTAATTAAACGAATGTTTTGCCATAAAAACTGCAAAAGCACAGACTTTTTCTCGCGTCCCCAACATTACCACCATTTAAACGGGGGTCTGGGGGGGGGGGAGGGGGCATCCGGAAAAGCTACGGGTGCCAGTGCATATAGAGTGGACTACCATCTTTTGGTGGTCTCTGCTTTTGTTTGACGCCAGGTTCGCTGCCTCGCGTGTCAAGGTGTTCAATTAAACTAAGTGGAATGACTGCTTTGAAGGAGTGGTGAGGTTTTATGGTGGGGATGGGTTGTCATGGGGAGTGCGCGCGGGGATTGAGAGGTTGGCGAGCTGCCCAGACCTGTTGGTTGGTCCATCGAGGTTACAGATTACTTGGAGCAAAAGTTGGCACGACCCGACAAGGAGGAGTGAGGGGGGAGGGGGGGGGATAAAAAAAATAACAAGAATTAATCACGGGAGATGTTTTGAGGAAAACAAAACACTATCTTCCATTCATCAATGTGATGGTGTTTTCTCTCTCTCTCTCTCGCTCTCTTTTGGGTGATGTTGGTTGCCCGGTTCTATCGTTATTATTTTGTTTGGACAAGACTCCTTAACGAATAAACTTGTTCATTTCGGACGTATTATTTGTTTGTATGGATTAATAAACTAGCTTCATTTTGAAATCTTTTCCGATTAAAGATGATTGGATGGATGGATTCATATAATCTACATTTCACGTAATCTGGTTCTATAAATCTAAATATAGTTACTAAATGGGAGACAAATCTGTGCTTGAGAAGTCGCATTACACATGGTCTCCATCAACAGGAATGTTGGTTTTCAAATCCTGGCTGAACATATAGAGATTTGTTTTCTACCAACTCTCTCTCTAGTGTTGGTAAACTTCCTCTATGGTACCCTCATCCTCTACCCGTCGCATGGGCTAAGGCGTGAGTATCGCAATAAACTAGATTGTACGTGATGGAGAGGTCAAGGTTCGAATCTTGGCTGGATTTTCATTTTGTGTTTTTTCCTGGATGGTTTCTCACTTCACTTATACGTAATTTAAGTTACACTTCCTCTGAATTAAGCCTTACTAGTCCCTAACACATAAGCTTTTTTTTTAGCACACATGGGTATATTTCGAGAGGTTATTCGGATGCGGGGACAAAAATAATGATAGCTGTCAAAATGTTCCCTTTTTATATTTATAAATAAGACTGTAAACTCGCCCTAAGCCATATTATTTGAATATGAGCACTCTCTGATCCTAAAGGTCAGTCGCCCTGACTTGACTGACTGACCTTAGAATACAACCTGAACCACAGAGCTCTTGGGAAGATCCTTTCTTAAACCAGTTCCTTGTATCGTAAAAAGATAGCCTTCAAAGCATATGATCTCAAGGCGCCTTAAAGCTTGAATCTATTTTTAACCAATGTTGTCATGGCCTTTGTTCGTTTCCTCGATCATAAATTATTATTATATTATTATTATTATTATTATTATTATTATTTGCACCGCATTTTACTACCCGTTCGGGTTGTACGCACTTCGCTAATGTGTAATGGTAGGGTGATTGTGAGATGAAATGGAGGACCTACAGTTTAACGTGGAATCGAACCACGGTGGAGGCCTGGCATTCCCTACATTCACAAGATGTCTTGTCAGAGGTGAAGGAAGGGTTTGGAAATCAGATAAATTTGTGCCGGGACCGAGGATTAAACCCTGAACCCCCAACACAGAAGTCCGACACCTTACTCCTGATCATAAATTAAAACATTAACATTTTTAAATAATACCTACCGTTTAACACGTGGATTTAGGTGTTGGTCTTGTTTACTGGTGTGGAGGAGGTCAGGCTTTTAGGCCCGTGTGGCGTTATTCATGGTGCTTATTCACTAAACGGTTTCCCTCACGGGAATGGGGGGTGCACTTTCTCTAAATTATTCCCTCGTCATTCTTAACCTTTAAAAGCCTATGTCACGAATAATTAACCGTAAAATCAAATGTGAGATTACGCCAAAACCAGAAACTTGTCCAATTGCTGTTTTCTACTTGATTCCCTTTACAACAGCAAAATTGGAATCGATGGATGAGTTTTTTTTTAATAATCTTTCAAATTTGTTTTTAGATATTCTAAAACAGTTTCATTGATATTAAATCCTTTGTTTTCTAAAGTAGAATCAGGTTCTCACTCATGAAAAACCGGGAAAACATAGATAATGTTTCAATATCTAGTAAGAATACTGGAATATTTGTTAATTTGGAACATTTAATTGAAATATTAAACTAGAAGCTCCTCGGACGGATGAAAAAGTTAACTGAAGGACTAAACACGCTGATTCAAACATATCTTACTACCCGTTAAATAAGGATTGTGAAGCGATAGAATATGTATTTATTTGCCCATCGATCTTAAACATAAGTTACACAACTTCACACTTTGTTTGATGAAACATTACATTTTATTAATCTTCTTCAATCTAAGTTTTCGAGAAATAAAGGGGAATACCTCTAAAACACAAGTAATTTAGTGGTAACCCTTAGAATACAGAAAACTGCCCCACAATGTGACTTCTGGTCCGAGCTGTATTATCCAAGTTATGAGCTAACCGTGGGGTGAGACGGGCTCTTATGGGGGCATCGCAGGTGCTGAAATATTGCCAATCAAATGTTAGGTTTGGGTCATTTATTGATATATACCTGTTTCGGTGGTCGCGATGCTCTTGTTGCAGTAGACTAGACAGCCTACAACGGAGAGATGAGGTTTGAATCTCGGTTGGGAATACTAACGGCGTTTAAAAAAAAAATTGTTTTCCATTTCCTCCACGCAAATGCGTGTACACTTCCACTAAATATAAGCTTCCTTAGACCTAAAGTCACTAGCGTAATTCGTATATAAGCGTATAAAACGAACTGGTAGGAAAACGTGGTGCTTAAAAAATATTATAATTTAAAAGTTGAAAATTCTCTCTCTGGTAAAAAAAAACCACATATGTTGGTAGATCATCAATACATAAATGCCTGGTAAACGAAAGGTAATTGACACAAGAGAGTTGAATGAATCTTTGTTAATCTAATGATGTAATTTTATAGGAGAGGGTCACAACACAAATTTTACTGACATTTGTATTTTCGCCCTCCCATGTTTGTTTTCCTAATACCGAACAGTTCCGCCCACTTGGTTTTTAACGTTCATGAATTTCTCATCGACTAATCCAGCGTAAATATTGGAGTATAACATTGCTTGTGATGTATGCATTAACAGTAATATCGCTATAGTAAGAACCTTATCCAACTGTAGTTTATAAGAATCAATAACTCTAATTTCGTCCAATCATACTCCTCCGATTTGTGTGTCGTTATCGCACTGGCCTTGAGAAAATATTACAGATTTAAGTGTTTTTTTTTTTAGAACCACTTCTTACTTCTCGTTTAGGTTATACGTCTATGGAATAATTACGCCGATGTGTTGGGGATAAGTAAGGTTGACGTTAAAGGAAGTGTAACAGCATTTGTGCAGAGGTATAGTGGAAGACCATTTAGGAAAGATACCCTACCTGGTTTCAAACCCCGAGCTCTATGAGCCCCCGTCATTTGCACTATCAGGTTGTCTACCATCAGGGAAAATCAGGGAAAACTGTAATTAGCCGGGAATATGAAGTGGTCGGGAAAAAAACGGAAATAAGTCAGGAATTTGGTAAATAAAAATTTTTTCTGGAAAATGTTGTTTTACTCAAAATATATTAACCATTAAATCAGTAAATTACAAATGTGATTCAGACTATCTTTTGTTTGTAACTGTGTAATATAATTCCTAGTAGACTATGCTAGTAAAAATTTTTTATTTAAATCTTAAATTTATTATTATTCATAAAAAAGATAAACAAAAACCATGAAAGTGGGAGGGGGGGGGGCGACGACAGAAGGGTGTGGACATACTTTTGAGACGGGAATTTTAGGATATGATCAGGGGAAATCAGGAAAATGTCGGGAGTTTCATTGGACAAGTTGAGTAGACATCATGAGTATGGTATTTTACCAGATTTACGCCTTAAGTTAATCCCTGTTTTCTTACAATCTAATGTGTGAATGAGCTGATACGATGTGAAACGGACACGTGCACACCGACATGAAAAACAAAAAAAAATACGTATCGATCCGCTTTAATGTTAAACGGACGTGTGTGTGGGCCATCCTTTCCCTCGTTACGTCTTATGCGTTGCGTCTCCACGTTATGTGATTCCACTACGACTTGAGCTTTCAGTCGAAGCTGAACGTTTCAAAAGCTCTCTGATGGTGCGGACCGCAGACAAGGTCGACATCCGAAATACTTAGTGCAGGCCCCGATCTTCAAATCAAGTCGCGATTTTACGTTCGTTACGTGCTGCGGGGGTAAGTTTTTATAGAGGGCCTCCCGTTTATTGACACCTTATCTGACTGTTCTGAGTACCTTAGAGTATAAACTCGCGGATTAAACGCCTTAATTTCGTAGTGTACGTTTTAACGATTACCTAGGATTTAATCAAAGTACGATATATATTTGTTTTAAGCACTTCGGTGGTCGAATGCTCTAAGATGTCTCTTTAGCAAAATACTGTACAACCGGCTACGAGGATATTGGTGTTTGAATCCCGGTCATGTGTACAAAAGGTGGCTTTTCCCTCAAACTTTCTCCACCCTTTCTATACGTAAATGCGGGTACACTTCCTCCGAATTAAACTTACCTCATACTTAAAATCATCAGCATAACTAGTTAGTATGCTTACAACCCAAACGACTAGTAAGACGCGTTTTTTAAAAAAATAGATTGTTCTCAAAGTTTCACTGCCCATCCTGTAAAATCCGCACTTAACCTCACTAATGGTGTATGGATGAGGAAGGGGGAATTTAGAGGAATCGTACAAGTGTTTGCGTGAAGAGAGGGAGATAAAATATTTAAGAAAAATCACCTTTATCACACCCTACCAAACCCCGATCTCCCAGTTAAAGGTAAACCAGACTAGATGACCTCGATGTTTAGTCTACATTCCATCCATGAAGGCAAGTTTCTACTTATTGTTTTGATAATTCTCTTTCTCTCTTTATCCACGTAAAACAGTATTTCTCTTGTTTTAATTGTAAATATGCGGATAGCAAGACGCTGAACACAGACACAAAAAAACTGATAAAGTTTGTACGTTTGATCTTGAAATATTCTATTGTATTATCTTTGTTTCGTGATATTTATATGTGCTTAAATTTTTAAAGTTAATGTGTAACATTGTTTTGTTAAAATTATATATACATTTCTCTAGTCTTGGAACTTTTAAAAGTGTAGAAAAACATTGGTTTTATAGCTCCTTTACATACTAGTTTAAATTATTCATGCCTATAAATGTAGTTGATTATAGTCGCAATCTACATGGCTGATCTAAAAACCAATTATATGTATGAAATAGCTAACCCAATCTTATTTATCAATACTTTTCTCAACCTAATTTTAAGGACGCATTAAAAAAATTTATCACGGGAGAAGGAAGTAAATAGAAAATAAAAACCAAAACTTTTGAATTAATAGACTGTATCAAGAACTAGGATTCTGAAATATTAAAATCTAAAGTAAAAATAGTAAGTAACTATTTAATTTGTATAACATATGTTAAACAAACAAAAAATACTATAGGAAAAACCTAATTAAAAGGGCCACTAGTAGAATATTATTTATGTAGCCCATATTTTCATTTCCATTTAGACTCAAGAAAATTAATTTCTTTAAGAACTTTGGGGAAAAAAACGCACATTTAGTCATCTACTTATCCTCATAAAGCGTACTTATCCCGTTTTAATCCTTACTCTTGTCTAAATTGTTGTTGGAAGGATGCCATGTGTTTGTAGATACTTACTTGCATGTCCAAGGGGAAATATTGATTCTTTTTGAAAGCGTGTGAACTGAGCAAGAACATAATATTGCTTTTATATAAGTTGGTCGGATAGTGTATCGTCGTAATTTATTTTCGTATCGGAGCATTGCAATTACTCTGGCCCACTTTGTAGGAAGAAGTGGGGGGGGGGGGATATATTTTACCTGAAATGACACGTTATGTACAAATCTGGAAGCACACCGACAAAAGCGTTAAAGGAAATTGGATTAAAGGGTTTTCCCCCTATTACAATTAATTTAAACTTGGTGTAGGTTACGTGATGTACCTAAATATTACGTAGATTTAAAGATATTTTTTTTCTTTCGTTTTCCACGTCTTACTGCCTACCCTCTCTGGCCATTCGCGTATTTACGTTGATGGGCTATTATATTAATACGCAGGCCTTGGATTTTGATGACATGTCATCTTTATATAGGCCTATATATGGGTATATATAATTTTATATATATGTATATATAATTATATTACCCGCCTCGGTGGCGTAGTTGGCTAACGCGCTAGTCGTGTTGAGCTCGACTGTTGAGGACGGGGAGATTGAGGTTCGAATCTCGGTTGGTTGAACTGGGGGAGGAGGGTTTCCTAAATGGTTTTCCACTCACCCTCCATGCAAATTTGGGTTCACTTCCTCTAATTCAACCTTTCCAATTCCTAATCCATTAGCGTAATTAGTACTTAAAGCATATAACCCGAACGGGTAGTAAGACGCGGTGCTAAATAATAATAATAATAATAATAATAATAATAATAAATAATGCAAATAATTATATTACAGATATAAATGTGTACATAAACTCTGTACATGATCCCCTGGTTGTGGAGATGTATTTTTATAGATACTTTTTTTAGGTTTTGTAATTTTGGATTCTTTTTAGGTACTGTGTTCTTCAATTGCTTCTTTTTTTGCTTATTTTAGGAATTTTTGAATTGGTATTAGGCCTTATTAGGTATATTTTTAAATATCATCGATATTTTAGAGAAGCATAAAGATTAGAAACGTAATTTATTTTTCAACCCACAGTTGTCGGAATGAAGAGATAATGTAATGAACTATGTATTCTCTTTACTTGTATGGTTGTAAAATATACATTCCTGGTGAGACTGGAACTTAGACTGGAGAGGGATGTGTTGGGAGGGGGTAGCTATTACTAATGGAGCTGACAAATTGTAAATCAATATTATATTTAGTAGAATGCAAGAGTTAAGATGTTAAAATTGTTATTTTTGTTTCTATTTATAACTCACGTGTTTGATTCAGTCGTGTGTCTTTATTATAAGCTTTATGTTAATTTTTTGGTCAATTTTTTTGTAAATTTGAAGTCATTTTATGGGTATTTTTTAAAATCATTTTTAGGTCATTAAAGACTAGGCCCAGTTAATAAGGATGTTAGAATTTTATTATTATTATTATTTTTATTATTTTAAATACGCCCGTGCTGCATTGAAGGAGGGTTTGACACCATTTTAGAAAATACAAACAAATCTATTTGCGTTCAACATTGAACATTTTACAATTTAATTGGTCCTATCGCCCGCCGCCTTATCTCTGTCAGTAGCATGTCTCCCCACTGAGCTAAGGGCCTTCTGCTCGATTCCTGACATGACTGAATAATTCATTATTGGTGAAATGTGTGCTCCCCTTTCATAGTGATGAATGAATGGCTGAGGACTTGGTGTTGTGTCTGGTCGTGTGTTAATATAATCAGTCGGTTCAGTAAGTACACGTTAAATAACTCAGATACTAAATTGGCAGAATAAAATATTTGTTTATATAGGTATTGATAATATATGTCAAAAGAGACAGCTGAAGATCACATGACTGGACGTATGAATACGTGAAAGTAGATCTATAACTTTTATAGCTGTCAGATAAGGTTATTTATATTTTTAAAAAAGGGCTGTACAATCATGTATATTCATAGAAAATATAAGATGTATCGAAAGCATAAGTTTTAAGACTAGGTTTACGGCTTAGTATTCAAACAAAATATATTATCTCTATACAAAATAAAAGTATCCCATTAATACCCAATTGAAAAATAAAATCACATAAATAGTAGCGTCAATACATTGTTTTCCCTCTCACCCCATCTCCCAAAAAATATATATTTCTGTTTGCATCTCTGTTTCCACATTGCCTTGATGTTACAATTCACAACTAAAAGTTTATTTATATAGCGCCTTTAAATCTGGAAGAAGGTTCGTACTTGGATAACACGAAGACATGAAAAGAACTTCCCATTTTATTTTATTTTATTTTATTTGACTTTGTATATATTTTTATGAAATGCTGTAAGAGGTTAATATTTATGTCCTGTAATTCCGGCGTCGTGGCTTGTTGACTCTTTTCAAGGAGTCCTCTCCCTGTTCATACCTCATGACCGTTTTTTTCGCCCCCACCGCTCCTGCAAGGATGACATTTCCGGTCTTCGCCCTGTTTTTGCTTTAGTACCCAAACTGAACTCGAATAAGAGATGGAGGGGTTATTGAAGAGGTACAACTAGGAATTGAATTGCGAAATCTTTCGCAGACATGTTCAATCTCTTTCCTTTTCCAAACCTTCCGTTTTAACCCACCAATTCACCTTCTGTCTCTATTAGTTTATAGTTTTCTTCGAAAATCTTTTATTTCTCCGCCGTCCAATATTTCGTCTTGTGTTGTTTCTCTTAGTCTCCACAATAAATTATTTTAAAAGTTAAACCAATACAACTCGATGAACTGCAATGGATCAAAACTTTTTTTTTTACATTTATTTAAAGAAAACCTTATTTAAGTGCTACGACTGCTCCTTTGATTCGTAATAATTTGTCTCTATATGAAGTATATATTTGACCCAACATCGAGCACCAATATATATTTACCCGAGGATAAATTCTTATTTGAATTCGTCTAGCCGATACTTCATTTGTTTTTTATTCGAACGTTCTTTTGACAGATATTTTCTAGACAAGGTCAAAGGTCATCACCAATATCAAATCTCGATAGCTTTTTTGTTATATGCTTGGCAAAAAATATCACAATTGGAGTAACGTTTATGTTTCCCATACTGTCCAATTTTATTAAGTTATCACAATATTTGTGTCCTTACTCGATATAAATGTCGCTATCGTTTAGTCTGGTTTGCCTGTGACAATAAGATTGGGGTTAGAATCCCGGTCGTGTGTGCATGGTTTCGATTTCCATTACTGGTTTCACATTCTCCCTTCACAAAAGTGCAGGTACATTTCCTCTAAATTATACCTTTCTTAAACCTAACCCATTGATAAAATGAAGTGTCTAGCCCGAACGGGTAGTAGGATGTGATAAGAAAATGTATACGTACTATATATAGCTGTATATGTGTTTATTATGACTTATACTCGAATCCTTTGCTAACCACTATTTACGATCCACATTTGTGGCCGCATGGTCTAAGGCGTTACTCTCCCAACAGACAAATCCGATGACGGGGAGATCGTGGCTCGATAACGGTCGGGTGTACTGAGGGTGGTTGTACCTAAATTGGTTTTTTACTCTTCCCTGCGCAAATACTGATACACTTTCTTTAAAATCAACCTTCCTTATCATCAAAACCACTATCGTAATTAGTACATAAGTGTACAACCTGAATGGGTATTAAGACACGGTGCCAATAAAAAAGTATCTGCGATTGTATTTAATAGGCTACATACATACATACATACATACATACATACATACATACATAGGCTACCGAACGTGTGTAACCCACCCTAGGTGTGGACAGGACACACGAACAAAAATATACGCTTATAAACATGTGTCTCATTTGACCTTGTTTCTGGATTATAGCCAAGGGATTTCACGTGAGTATTTGTGGACCATATTCGATATCTCTCGAGCTGTTGACTAGGAATGTTACCTGGGTTATTTGTTATAGCACCGCGTCTTACTACTCGTTTGTGCTATACACTTAAGTAAGTGGCTTAGGAATTGGGAAGGTTTAATAGAGGAAATGGACCCGCATTTGCATGGTGGTAGAGTGGGAAACCATTTAGGAAAACACCCCCAGTTTATCCAACCGTGATTCGAACCTCGATATCCCCGTCCTTGGCAGTCCAGCTTAACACGAAATAAGTGCGTTAGCTAACTACTCCACTGAGGCGGGTCAAGTCTTACTATCCGTTCGGGTTATACGCCCATTTACTAATTACGCTTAAGGTTTTAGTGATTAAGAAGGTTATATTTAAAGGAAATGTACCCGACTTAGTGTGAAAAATAATTTTGTAAAAATTCCCCTCAGCTCCCCGACTTAGAGTTGAGCCTCCGTCTCCCAGTCATCGGCAGTCTAGTCTACTGCGAGAGTAACTCCTTAGACCATGCGGCCACCAAAGTGGGTGACTCGATATATATTCAAACCTAACCAAAGTATGAATATCCACCACCAATTTGAAGCTATTCTACTGTAATGGATAACTCTGCGGTGTATCCCCAGTGAAAAAGTTATAAACGGTTTTTTTTTAACAATCCCATTTAACTTTAACTAGTCTTACAAAAATTAGAATCTTTGGTATGTATTCAAAAAGCACTCTCTTAATTATGGATTATGGTGCTTTACATATTATGTCAACAGTTTTTTTTTTTCATCGTACAACTAGTTTCTTTAATTTTCTACTCAAAATGATTGTTTAACAGATACTTTTTTTCATTTTCATATTTTTTCTCTACGCAAATACCACCCCTTCTCCGCTCAGCCACACCCCTTCTGACCCCTTCCAACAAATGCGTTAATGTTGGTTTCTTTGCAAACGAGTTTTTAATTTTCTTCCGTAAAATGAAACAATAAAACGACTTCAGTGTTTGTAAATCATAACTCCCGCTCCTCCCTATCCTGGGACAATTGCTCTCTTTCCATTGTGCGATTTGTTTTCTTGCAACACTAAACAATTCATATTGAATGGAAGATTATATGATCATTCATATTAAGGTGGGAGTTATAGAACGCGAGAAAAGGCGGGTTTGTGTACTTTTTAGAAAAAAAACATTTTTTTGATCATAATAAATAATGTTTCAGTTGAAATATAGATTTTAATTCTCAATGGTGTTATCAACAGTTGTTGAATATCTGTCAAGGGTGTCCTCGAATTTAATAACAAACTTTTTCATTTAAAAAGTTTCTCATCAATGCCGCTACGCTCATGAAATATATCAACAACTGTTGATAAAGAAGAAAATTAACGCTTTGTTTCTACTAGGTAATTTTTGATTTATTTAGACAAAAAAAAATGTTGCTTTTCTCGCGTTCCCTACATCCCCGCCTTAAGAGTAGAATACACACAATTTAGAAGTAATGTGTTGTTTTTTAAGAACCACAACATTTAAAACCTTTTGTTCAATTGTTCGATGTGTTTGCTAACCATTTTGTGTTGTCTGATTCTGGTAGGAAGGAACATTAATAACTATACAAACCCGCATATGTGATCACGGGGTCTAGCGCGTCATCTCACTGAAAACATGTTTTGAAAGTTTTTTCCAATCTATAAGAAGCATGAGAAAGTTGATAGGATTGTGTAGTACCATTTGTTTGATAAATCTGATAACTTAGCTCAGTCGAAATCGTGGGTGTCTTCCGGGTTAAGGGTTCTAGGTTCAATTCCCGGCGTGGCCAAGAAAATGTATCTTTGGCGAAATGTTGATTTTTCCTTTCACATTGATGAATTAACATGCTGGGGGCTGGGTTCTAGATTTAAGTTAGTTTAAGTAATTCGTGTGCAGATATATTCATTCGATTTATTAAAGTGCCGCTAAATTCATCAAATAATAATAAAAGAGCAGGGGTGGTTAACTTTTGTAGGCCCCTATCGACTTAAAACTTCTCAAAGGTTCTGCCATCATCCTTTGTTTCTCCACTTTTCTTTCACTTTTGTTGTCTCTACGTCCAATTTTTATTCTTTAATTTCAACCTTCCACAAATAATTATTTCCTGACCTAATAGAAAAAAACTAAAATAAAATATTTAAAATTTTTGTGTAAGGGAGATTCTATCAGTAACGACTAATAAACCAACTTGACTCCAGAATGGACACAACATCCAGCCCTAGGTCGTTGATTTATCACCGTGAAAGGGGAAACCTAAATTTCACCAAAGATACCGTTTTCGTCCATGCCGGAACAGAACGCGGGACCCTTAGCTCAGTAGACAGACATGGTACCGACTGAGGAAAGTGTCTGACATTTTCATATTAAACTATTCAATTTTTTTTTAATATTACCGATCATGAGCGATTAATGTTGATTAGCTCACACTAAAATATTATATGAAAGTTCTTGATATACTGTTGGTCCACCACAAAACACCTTCAAAATCACTGTGTGTTTAATATTTTAGCGTCTCATATTAAACATCCTGTATTTGCGAGTTTAAAAGACTCAAAGATCGACTTTTAAATGACGATGTGGATTTCCTTACGCGATCTGGTGATAGTTGCTGCGTGATCGACCGGTTGCCGATCCATGATATAAATTTGTTAATGTACACGCCCTAGTATATAATCAAGATCGATGATGCGCTGGCGTGTAAATTCGTGGCGGGTGACAGACAATGACACATCACATTTACACGTCGCTTTGTCTACGCTTTTGTTTTTGTCTGATGGACAGGGCAGTTCTTACCAAAGTAGTTCCGGGAAATCATCTCTCTATCATTTGGTCAAAGTGGATATAATTGGACTCGCTCTATCTTCATATAGATAACTATCATGTATCGTTAGGAAGAAACAATGAGGACATTACCATTTGTAAAAAATAATAATGATAATGATAATCTATACTTATATAATATTATAAAGAGGAAAGATTCGATTTTTTGTTTGTAATGGATAACTCAAAAACTACTGGACCGATTTAAAAATTCTTTCACCAATATAAAGCTACATTATCAGAGAGTAACATAGGATATATTTTATTTTGAAAATTTAATTTATTCTCATAAAAATGTCGATAGTATATTATATAGTCGTTGGAAAAAAAGTTGTTGAAGGGAAAGTGGGGTTGTGAAGGGGGCGGGGTGAGGAAAGAGGAATAAGATGAAAATAGGAGTGAGGATAAAAAGAGGGAGGTGGCTATACAGTGATGGTAGGACTGTATTTAAAAAAAAATAAAGTAAAAATAAAGTTTTGTTTTTATATTGACATGATGGATGATTTGAAGCTTTGTTTTACAGGATTTCTTACATATTTTTTACGGGGAAGGGGGCTAGTAAGTATTTAATATAATAACAAGGTTAGTAAATATTATTAATTGTTACTATCTACAATTAATGGTAATGTCCTCATGGTCTCTTTCAAACGATTCGTGATTTTTATATGAAGATAAGTGAGAGCCCAATTAAATCCACTGTGACTAAAAAATCAATAATAATAATATGATTATTATGTAGTGTGTACTAACCATTCTCTAACTCGGTTTGCCGAAAGATTAGCCAGTACTAATGTATCGTTTCTCAGGGGACGCCCGAGTATACTAATCGTACATCCTTACCATGGAAACTCTTTCCATGTCCCTATAAACTGAGAGGATGATTGATGATGGTGAATATGACGAGGTGGAGCCAATTAAGATCTTAACCTAACCCAAGTTTAATTAACCAAATCCTGGTGGCCATGGGAATTATTCCTGTTTCGAAATAATTTCCCCAATACCAGTTGAGAATCGAACCCTGGGTCTGGAGATAATCAGTCAGGGGTTCTTTCTGACCACTTATACCACGAGGCCGATTATTTGTAAGGTATTACTGTATTCCTAAGTTTAAGCTGCCGGGATTCGAACCCCCCCAACCTGAAAGTATATCCATGTGAAATGTGCCTAAGGATCTGATATTGGTGGGTTCAAACCCAGCCAGGGTCGATGGATATTTCTTGAGTGATAAGAATCCGTAGCACAACTTCCTTAGGAGGGGAGGTAAAGCCGTCGGTCCCATATTGATAACTGTGTCATATAAAAGAATCTTGAAAGGTATGTAAAAATACCTTTCCCGTCTAATACTGCCGGCACAATCCGGAAGAAATACCATATACTAGAGGTAAGAGGTGCGGGAGGGGAGGGGGGATGATTTAGGAAGTGTCGTGGTTCCTCGTTGCCTTCCAAGCCGAATTTCTACGAGAGAGCGCGAAATGGCCTACCAATTTTGCCACGAAAGGTTTTCACACACCTTCCAGGGATCTTTTAAATCCTCCAATCGACATGGGACCGACCGCACCGAAGGAATTTGTGATACGGATTTTCATCGTTTTAGAAAATTTCGTTGACCAAGGTTGTGTTTGAACCCACGAACATTAGGTCCTGAGGTAACCACTTTACCCCGATACTACCTAGATCAACATGTATAATATTCTTATTCCAAGGTAGTTTATCGGAAGATTCTAATGTCCACACAAATATAGATCCCTCCACAGAGTCCTCGTTGTGGTTCATTTGTTGATGAGCTTCACTAAGCACAATTCATCTCAGACGTCTTCATCAAGTCAGACCTTCATTCGCCCCACACAGTTCATTGATTCGCCTTTAATGCAGTCCAATTTTTATATAAATAACCTTATCCAACTGCTAGAAAAAAAACTAGATCCACTTTCACGTACCCGTTTCGGTGGTCTTATGGTCAAAGGTACTTTTCTCGCATTAGACTAGACTGTTGATGACGGGGAGATAGAGGTTTGAATCTCTGTCGGGTTTACTGATGGTGGTTTTTCGTAAAAATGTTTTTACGCACTTGGTTTTTAAAAATATAAATTTCCTCATCCCTAAAATCATTAGACGGGTAGTAAGACGCGAGGGGAGAAGGGAGGGGGAACAACAGCAAAATGCAATGGAAGCATTGGAACAGTTGTTAACTTACTTTTTATTGTTGCAACCGGAAAGTAAACAATTTGATTGAGCCAATGAAACTTGCTTACTTTTAGAATAGGGTGTTCTTCTAGTTTCTATTATCCATGATGAAGAACAATTGATAATCTCGACATCAGCTACGGTTCATAGCTCGACCATGGTTGTCGTTAGCGATAGTTCATTGGATATGATACATATGATTCAAATTAATTTATCTCATTCGGGCATTTGTTTTTCATATATGTAAAGGTTTGTAATATTGAAAAAAATCTTCCTCTAGGTTATGATAAAGCTTTCATTTTTTTGTACCCCAAACCCGGAAAATGTGGGTCTTGCAATTATGTTTGTCTGTATCAGGGCTACAGCACAAACGATTTGATTTATTTAGTTCAAAATTGATATTTTAATTTTACATGGTCATAATTTGACGCTTTTTTTAAATTTATTCTTGATCTTTTATAAAGTACAGTTTATTATTTACTGGATTTAAAAAAAATTAAAATAGTTTGAATAAGAATCTAATAATTTGGTTTAAAATGAATATCTGAGGAGTGTTACACATAACAAACAACACTGTGTACTTGATTGTTGGAGGAAAATTAGTTTAATGGTAGTTTACTGATTGATTTTCCCACGCGCTTTGTATTGCCATTACTACCTATCCAAGCTCTCTGTGTAATTTACACTAATTAATTAAGAAAAGGTAGAATTGAGAGTAATTGTACCAACGTTTGCGTAGAGGGAGAGAGGAAAACTATTTAAGAAAGAATATCTCAATAAATTCTTCCGGGATTTGTAACCTAACTTTTACATCAAAGACAATCCAGACTAAATTATAATTTGCATATAGACTGCATGCCCACCGTCACGGGTTTCCTTCATACTTTTGGATTTGATATCAGGGGAATAGTAGAGGAGAAGGCACTAAGTATTTGATATCAGGGGGAATGTTAGGGGAGAGGGCACTAAGTATTTGATATCAGGGGGAATAGTAGGATGGAGGGCACTAAGTATTTGATATCAGGGGGAATAGTAGGGGAGAGGGCACTAAGTATTTGATATCAGGGGGAATAGTAGGGGAGAGGGCACTAAGTATTTGATATCAGGGGGAATAGTAGAGGAGAAGGCACTAAGTATTTGATATCAGGGGAATAGTAGAGGAGAAGGCACTAAGTATTTGATATCAGGGGAATAGTAGAGGAGAAGGCACTAAGTATTTGATATCAGGGAGAATGTTAGGGAGAGGGCACTAAGTATTTGATATCAGGGGAATAGTAGGGAGAGGGCACTAAGTATTTGATATCAGGGGTAATGGTAGGGGAGAGGGCACTAAGTATTGATATCAGGGGAATAGTAGGGAGAGGGCACTAAGTATTTGATATCAGGGGAATAGTAGGGGAGAGGGCACTAAGTATTTGATATCAGGGGGAATAGTAGGGGAGGGCACTAAGTATTTGATATCAGGGGGAATGGTAGGGGAGAGGGCACTAAGTATTTGATATCAGGGGGAATAGTAGGGGAGAGGGCACTAAGTATTTGATATCAGGGGGAATGTTAGTGGAGAGGGCACTAAGTATTTGATATCAGGGGGAATAGTAGGGGAGAGGGCACTAAGTATTTGATATCAGGGGAATGGTAGGGAGAGAGGCACTAAGTATTTGATATCAGGGGGAATGTTAGGGGAGAGGGCACTAAGTATTTGATATCAGGGGAATGGTAGGGAAGAGGGCACTAAGTATTTGATATCAGGGGGAATGGTAGGGAGAAGGCACTAAGTATTTGATATCAGGGGGAATGGTAGGGGAGAGGGCACTAAGTATTTGATATCAGGGGAATAGTAGAGGAGAGGGCACTAAGTATTTGATATCAGGGGGAATAGTAGGGGAGAGGGCACTAAGTATTTGATATCAGGGGAATGGTAGGGAAGAGGGCACTAAGTATTTGATATCAGGGGGAATGTTAGCGGAGAGGGCACTAAGTATTTGATATCAGGGGAATGGTAGGGGAGAGGGCACTAAGTATTTGATATCAGGGGGAATGTTAGGGAGAGGGCACTAAGTATTTGATATCAGGGGGAATAGTAGAGGAGAGGGCACTAAGTATTTGATATCAGGGGGAATAGTAGGGGAGAGGGCACTAAGTATTTGATATCAGGGGGAATAGTAGGGGAGAGGGCACTAAGTATTTGATATCAGGGGAATGGTAGGGGAGAGGGCACTAAGTATTTGATATCAGGGGGAATGTTAGCGGAGAGGGCACTAAGTATTTGATATCAGGGGAATGTTAGCGGAGAGGGCACTAAGTATTTGATATCAGGGGGAATAGTAGGGGAGAGGGCACTAAGTATTTGATATCAGGGGAATAGTAGGGGAGAGGGCACTAAGTATTTGATATCAGGGGGAATGGTAGGGGAGAGGGCACTAAGTATTTGATATCAAGGGGAATAGTAGGGGAGAGGGCACTAAGTATTTGATATCAGGGGAATGGTAGGGAAGAGGGCACTAAGTATTTGATATCCGGGGGAATGGTAGGGGAGAAGGCACTAAGTATTTGATATCAGGGGAATGGTAGGGGAGAGGGCACTAAGTATTTGATATCAGGGGAATAGTAGGGGAGAGGGCACTAAGTATTTGATATCAGGGGAATAGTAGGGGAGAGGGCACTAAGTATTTGATATCAGGGGGAATAGTAGGGGAGAGGGCACTAAGTATTTGATATCAGGGGGAATGTTAGCGGAGAGGGCACTAAGTATTTGATATCAGGGGGAATAGTAGGGGAGAGGGCACTAAGTATTTGATATCAGGGGGAATAGTAGGGGAGAGGGCACTAAGTATTTGATATCAGGGGGAATAGTAGGGGAGAGGGCACTAAGTATTTGATATCAGGGGGAATGTTAGTGGAGAGGGCACTAAGTATTTGATATCAGGGGGAATAGTAGGGGAGAAGGCACTAAGTATTTGATATCAGGGGGAATGATAGGGGAGAGGGCACTAAGTATTTGATATCAGGGGGAATGGTAGGGGAGAGGGCACTAAGGATTTGATATCAGGGGGAATGGTAAGGGAGAGGGCACTAAGTATTTGATATCAGGGGGAATAGTAGGGGAGAGGGCACTAAGTATTTGATATCAGGGGAATGGTAGGGGAGAGGGCACTAAGTATTTGATATCAGGGGGAATGGTAGGGAAGAGGGCACTAAGTATTTTATATCAGGGGGAATGGTAGGGGAGAGGGCACTAAGTATTTGATATCAGGGGAATGGTAGGGAAGAGGGCACTAAGTATTTGATATCAGGGGGAATGGTAGGGGAGAGGGCACTAAGTATTTGATATCAGGGGGAGTGTCAGGAAGGAAGGTACTAAACAAACGATGGAGAATATTCCAACTCCCTCTTTACGGACACACATTATTGACTTATTTCTCCCTGTAAAGTAGCACGCGAGTTTGTACGCAGGGGTTGAAAACACACGTCACTGATTACAGTTACTCGGCGCCCGACAGCCAACATTAGTCTCCACATTCTTTCAGGAGTAATGTTTTGTCAGATGAATGAGATAAGTCTTTATACGAGAGTTACACAATTACTACTGTATGTAGTGTTGGTACGTAGATATAGCAGAGTATTCAAAGTATTCGGAGATCTATATTTTTATTTTTTAAATATCCGCCGTGTTTTACTAGGCGCTTTGGCTATAAGAATGTATCACACTAGTGTGTTAGGTATGGAAAAGGCCGAACTTATAATAAATGTAGTTACATTTCTTTGAAAAGAATGTAGGAAATAAAATGAGTAAAAACTATCCTCATTTCACCGGGCCAGGTTTTGAACCCCGTCAAGGGCAAATTCGACTCAATGAGCTGTGACGTTTAAACCCAGTGCGCACCAAATTGGTTAACGTAGTAATTAAAATTCCAAATGACTCGTTTCAGTTTCACTTCCCCCCATATATTTTCGAAATTTCATCTCTACTTAGATACGGACCCATAATTTGCTGGAAATAATATGGAGTCTTAAAGCTATTGACCTAAGACATGGCCCATTCAGATTATTTATTATGTTATTTTAAGTAATTTTTTTTACAATCATATTATATATTTAACAATAATTTAAAAATAAGAAACCTCTAATCTTTTATTTATTTGATTATTTTTTAAATACCCTACTCTCCCTTACCTTCTTCCCCCCCCCCCCCCCCCTTCAACACCCATATACATACACATATACAAACACAAACATTTCATGCTAAGGTATATATCTAAAACATTATTTACGTTACTCGGTTAGTAAATATACGCTCTTAAGACAGGTCTATCACTGTCATAAAAAAATGTGTTCAAGGTTTCTAGATCTTCGGCTGTAGATTTTCACAAAACTCATGAAACGTCGTTTGTATTGTTTTACTACGAACCCTTTTATTTGAACAAGAAATAAAGTTGACGTAGGCGATTTTTCCCCTGGTACCGATGACCAGTATAGATAAATGCTTAAATTTTCAATCATGATTTTTACATTTTTTTAAATCATTCCTTAGAATGATTATGAAATATTGAGTCAGATACTAATATGTTGTTTAGACGCTGGTAAAAAGCCTATTTAATTCAAGATGCCATCCATATCAATAATATTATTTATATTTATACAGACAATTATTAAATATTCCTATTTTATTTTAAACCGTTGTAGAATCCACTTTTTAAGCATTTTAATTTAGTTAAAAAACTTATTGAATAATAATAGTTAATATATTTGAGCACAAACACTAGGCGTGTTTTGTGTTAATACATTTTATAAACTTAAATTTAAATAAATCCACTTTTAATGTGCTTCGAGCAAAAAAAAAAAAGTATTGTGGTTATCCATAAATATTTTCGGTTCACGGCTATCTCAAAGAATATTCTTGTTTTTTACGAGCTGGTGTAGTGTTAGATTAATCTCTCTTTTAAAAAAAGTTAACCTTATCCAGTACAACACTTAAGAAATGTTATATCCTCCTTTCTATAAAAGACGCAAACAAAGTTGGTATTATCTAAAGTATTGTTTTAATCTAAAAATAACAAATAATATAGTTTTGGGTGATTTATATATAAATGGTTAGAATAGTTGTTTTTTCCCTCTGGAAAGTAAAACTTCATTCAAAATGTCACTCTGTTTTATCATGTTTTTATTCTCTTAATACCCAACCTTTTCCATAATGTGGAAACCTTATCGCCAATTATATATTCCTGCATCTTCCCCTAATTAAGAGTTGAAATTAAAAACCGGCGCAAACGTTTTTAGTACTCTATGTAACCCATTTCATATTGATAAAATATATTTAAAAAATATTTAGTCTGACAGTAATGGTAAAACAAAAGCCAGATAGTTAAGCTAATTGTAAATAACAAATATTTGTATATGGTGTAACCAGCTTTGATGGCCGCATGGTTTCATACGTTACTCTCTCATTAGACTCGCTTGCCGAAGACGTGGAGACCTAGTTAAGATCCAGGTCGGGTGCGCTGGCTAATTAGCGTAAATGACGGGTATGGTATTGATGGGCAGTAAGTTGCAGTTGGAAAATGAATTTTAAAAAAAGTCTGTCACCATATTTTATATAGTTCTACATGCAGTATACTCGCTAGATTTAAAAAAATAATAATTCTGTTCCCTTTCGCTCGAATTCTCTTTATGTTTGTACTAAACGTTTTGTCACTTTTTTGTTTGTAAGTTACTGTTCTTTTTATTATGGTCATTGCTTAATTGTATTTTAATTGAATGTGAGTGTATGGATCATCAAAGGAATGCCATTAAGTTTAATAGGATGTGTTTGCATTTTGTTATCCCTCTCTTTCAATTTAGTGTTCTACTTTATCTATAGTCCTGTCGTGTCTTTACTGTCCACGACAGTAATCTTCTTTTGCTCTTTTTAACTGTCCTAACTCATTCTGACCTGTCATATTTTACTGAGTAACAAGAAGCGTGCATTCAAAGTTTTTTTTATTATTTGTTTTTGACTTGTCGAGACTGTATTTTTCATGATGATTCATTTATAACCTTTGCCTAGAAGTTATATTATATATCATGTATTATGCAACTAACTCATCTACTCCACTTTGTTGAACCAAGTTTAAAATTTACCGTCACAAATGTCTTCATGCAATCACATATTAACTTAAAAAGGAATATAAAACAAAACAAGAAATAACTTACTTGTATAAAAAATATATATTTTTGGTAAACTACCGAAAGGTTGTAAAAAAAAATTCAAAATGTTTGTTTTTATGGATAATTTACCAAATATTATGTATATTATTATCTACAATAAAGTTTGATTTAAAGTTTAAAAAACACCGAGGAAATATAATCTAGAGATATTGGGAGTCTACAACCAAACGCAAAATTCATTAAAGTACAAGTAAAACTTTTTTTTTCATCTTCTAGGAAGGCTAAATTATGTCATAAGAATTAGGTTGGGCAAACAGAATTTGTTTTTTCATTTGACTTGTTTTAGGTATTTAACATGCACTTTCTGAACCGACTGTTATATTATCAGCACACGACTTAGTTTATATATATATATATAATAACTTAAATCCAATAAAAGACACAACATCGTGCCCCCGTCCGTTTAATTAATCACTGTGAAAGTGGAAACCCACATTTCGCCAATGAGAATTTTTTCTGCCATGCCAGAAATCAAACCTCTGACTTTCAGCTCAGTAGACAAACACGCTACTGACTGAGATAACGTGTTGGATGGGCCAAATGAAAAATTGTTATTTTCAATAATATTTGTACATAAATGCTAGAAACTTGTTTTTGTATGTGCAACTATTTAACATGGGTTTGTCACTGGCGTAATTCGCAACTACTTTGGAACTGCTAGTTGCACTGCACTTAGTTGAAGTTACAGTTGTGTTTAGTATTTTTTGCATTAGCTAGAAAAACTATAGTCTCAACATCATCATATAAACTTTAAAAATTAACTGTACAATACAATTCTCATAGAACGAGCCTTTTAGAAAATACAAAACTTTTTGCATTCACCATAGATTAGTTTTCATTTCATAGGTATTGATACTATCAATTAAAACTCCCCTGTCTTGATTTATGAGTATGTGAAAGTAGATCTAGTAACTTTTCTAGCTTCTGATGTGGCCTTCCTATTAAAATTGGACTGTAAAGTAACCATTACAGAAAAAAATTGTCATTATATTTTCATATTACAATTTTCCGAAGGAACAGCTTCTACGAAAACTGTTTGACAAACGAATGCATGATATTAGTCATACATATGTCAAGTGACAGCTGCACAACACATGGTTTTGTTGAATGAGCATTTAACTGATTGTAATGACTTATTTTACGATAGGAAGAGGGTAACTTAGTGTATGAATTCACTTAATTAGGAGCTACCCTTACATTACTTAAGGATTCTTTCAATGTTTTTCCACGCCCTTTCTTCTTACTACCACGTAAGTGATCATAACATTTTTCGTCCCCCCTCCTTCCCTCGAATCCCCATCAAGCTAGCTTACGTAATTTCATATGGCTTGATAACTTCTATAATTTCAATAGTTTTATTTTTTTAGACATAAAAATTGGTAGTAATATTAAATTAAATTTTAGAAATTTTTTATTGCAGTAAAATTATGTGTAAGACACAATAAATAAATTTTATAGTTAATATGTATTCGCCTTAAAAAATGTTTAAAATGTTTCCTTACCATAAACATTAGTAAATAAAGCCTTACGTAAGCCTTATTATAAGACCTCCTTTCCCCTCCTTGTAAGAAAACGTAAGATAATGTTGGAATTCCCTCCGACTACTCCCCTCCCCCCACCCCCAAACCTACTAAATTTAGCGTGGAGAGAAGATGAGAAAAAAAAGGTTGTAGATAGCATTTGTAAAACTACCCCAAGGAGCCGACTGAGATTTAAACCTGCCCCCCTCCCATCAGTGGCAAACTAGACTAGATTAGCTTTTGGAATCCAGCCCGTGCGCCCGCCGGCGCGGGTAGAACGCTATTACACTATTAAACGTTTATAAATAGGACTAACGGTTGCGTCAGAATATTGCGTGATGGAGTTAAATGCTCCCTTCCATTAAAAAAAAACTCTCCCCAGTTTCACTAGGCGTCAAGGCGCCTGTCTTGTTATCACTTCGACAAACATGAACAGTGAGAAGGAATCAGAGCTTTTTTTTAAATTTAGTTCCGCTTTATAAAAATGATCTCATTGCGTGATTCATTTGCAAGCTTGTTTTTGTGTGAATGTCTAAGTTAAAATTTAGAAAGATACCTAGTAAAAAAAATGGTACGTTGTAACCCACATACTTTCTCACTCTGTAACAAAAAAAAAAATTGAGACATTTGATAAAACTCATAAGATATGTGAAACAAATTAATATACATTTTTGCAGAAACTTGGGTGATTCGACCATCAAAATGTATTGAACAATTTTAACAAGAGTAGAGTTCTAAGTTAAAAATAACTGATTTATTTATTTCAAATCATTACAGTTCACAATTTATAACGGGTCAATCTTGCTATTTTATCTTTTTGCATGCCATTGTTAAGCTAAAGCAATTAATACATGGGGCAGAAATTTAGTATAACTAGACATTAACATTATGAGGTGTACGCAATGAAATATAAATAATATTATATTATTAGTAGTAGAATTAATATTATTAACATATCATTGTGCACACCTCATATGCATGTTTTGATAAACTAAATCTCAGACTCAGACATTTAATTACTTCACCTTAACTATGGTATACAAAATGCATAAAATAGCTAGTCTGACCCCTCATAACTTGTGACTGTGATGATTTAAAAATTGTGAATCAATATTTATAGCTTATAATTACACACTCACTAAAAAAAATTCCAACAAAACGTTGATGGTGGAATTACCTTATTGTAAAAAAGGGAATTACATTCCACCAAAGTGCATAAATGAAATAAAATATACTGTTACAGAAAGATTGAAACAAAAAATTACATCACTGTTCACAAAAGAGAATAACAATAAACTCCATATTTCGAAGAACACCATTTAAAAATATATTTTCTCAATGATTTTAAAAAATGTATTTCAAATAAATGTTATTTTTAATTGTCCTACAACTTTACAATAAGTTATTTCGTATCTCATATATTTGCGAGGATATGATCACCAAGTGCAGAAAATTAAACTTGTATGCTTCTACTGGAGAAAATTTTTATTTCTTTTGATCAATAAAGAGTTTTTATATAAGAACTTAAAAAAATACTGCCCTTAATTGCGTTCCCAACACTCCCCCCTTAAGCTCCTCTCCATCCAGTATTACCAACAGTGACAAGATAATGAAGTTAAAATGAAAGGTCCGAGACTAGTTTTTCTTATAGGGCACTGCTCAAAATATTTAATTTACAAAGATTGTTATTCAAAACGAATTAAAGGATTCTATTTTATTGATGCGTCCAGCACCAAAGTTATTAATGACTAATTCTAGGGTTAGGGTTTGTAGAGGGTATACATGAAAAAATATGAACCCACATTTTCCTAAAGAGAAGGGAAAATTACAGTTTATTATTAATATGCGGATTTGAACTCCCAGCACAGGAAAACCCAGGCTTTTGCGAGCTTGACTTCACAAACCTTGAGGCCATTGGTGTGGGTGTCAAGGATATTTAAAAAACGCTACAAATTAAACCCAAACTATTAAATTTAACAATGTTTGAAATGGTGTACCCGGCGGTCTAGGAGTAAGGTGTCAGACTTCTGTGTTGGGGGTCCAGTGTTCAATCCTCGGCCCCGGCACAGATTTATCTGATTACCAAACCCTTCCTTCACCTCTGACAAGACGTGTATTAATCACATCTTGTGAATGTGTGGAATGCCAGGTCTCCATCGTGGTTCGGATCACACGTTAAACTGTAGGTCCTTCATTTCATCTCACAATCACCCTACCATTACACATTAGCGTAAGTGCGTATAACCCGAACGAGTAGTAAGACGCGGTGCTAATAATAATAAATAAAAAACATTGCCCCAAAATAAAGCACGTACAAATCAAGATATCATGCTATCGTAAATTATTGGTTAACATATTTAAGGTGTGCTGAAAAAAAGAATTAAAATAATATGTGAATGTTTGTTAGGTCCACATTCATTATTCAAAATGAACTCGAATCGAATATGTGAAATTATTCGAAGCCGAATCAAAGATCTAATATATTATTTTGTTAATGGTTTTATACTTTATTAAATATTATATTTGGCTTAATTTTATAACTGTTTGTACACATCCCACTTAGAAAAGTTTTAATGGACAATTATTTGTAATTTTTATTATACTCTAATAGATTGTGTCATTGTGGTTTATTCGTATTTTACAAGTTATTTGTGTCATCTGCGTATTTACACTAACGGGGTAAGAATCAGAAAGGCAAACTTTGGAAGAAGTGTACTCTCATTTGGGTGAAAACCATTCTGAAAAAAAACTCATTACATCCAAATGGTAATCAAACCCGGACACCCTGTCACCAACAAACCAGATAAGACTAGACTGACGCCTTGGTCCGCTAGTTCACTGATGCGGTCTGTACTCATCTCTTTGAATACACATTAACACTAAAAATGCAGCCTTTGATAAACAATATAACTCTTTTTATTTAACTCCACTTTATTAAAAATGATCTCATGGTATGATTATTTTTCAAGCTGTATTTTTTCTTCATGTGAACGTCTCAGAGAATCTAGAAAGATCTTAGAAAAAAAACGTTATTCCCTTAAGTACATTTCTAGATGCACAACTAAGCTCAACTTGAACACATGCATATTTATTTATTTTCACTTCATGACATCATTGTCTTTTGCTAAAAATAAAAGGATCTGACATTTGTGATGAGTGTACTTATTCTTGGATCCTTGTTGAGTTAAATCATCACACATGCTCTATAAAACTTAAGTTATTTATTCCACACATCATTAATATCACTTAGCGCATCTCTCTAACTTAGATCTATAACGTAGCTTGCACCAGTGAGAACGAAGTCTAGTATCACTTGTCGGTGATGGGAAGGTCAGGGTTGAAATTACAGTCGGGTGTACTGAGGGTGTTTTTCATTTAAGGTGGGGTGACAGGAGACGAGAGAAAATGTAGGTGTTTTTATAGTTTTTATATCTAAACTTACCCGCCTCGGTGGCGTAGTTGGCTAACGCGCTTGTCGTGTTGAGCTCGACTGCTGAGGACGGGGATATCGAGTTTCGAATCTCGGTCGGGTGAGCTAGGGTGGTTTTTCCTAAATGGTTTTCCACTCTCCCTCAACGTAAATGCGGGTTCACTTCCTCTAATTCAACCTTCACAATTCCTAATCCATTAGCGTAATTAGTACTTAAAGCGTATAACCCGAATGGGTAGTAAGACGCATTGCTAAATATTATTATTATTATACATAAACTTTTTTTTTAACTATGGCTCAGGTAGAAACATAAGAGTTAAATTTTCTTCGCATGGTGATATCACCAATTCTTTAATATCTATCATAAGCATAGTGGCATTAGATGACACACGTTTTACATGAGGGGAAAACTATTAAATTCCAGGACACCCTCGACAGATATTCAAGCAGTTTTGAGGTCACCGTTTGAAGAAGATTAAACTATATTTTGTACTGGAGTAATATTTTATTTTTATTTTGGTTAAAAAAAATAAAAATATAAAATCTCATAAAAACAGACCTCTACTCACGTTTCTTAAACTCCCACTTTAAACGTTTCCACGCAAATGCGGTACATATCCTATACATTTTACCTTGCTCGTCCAAACGTCTCAATTATGATTAAATTCATCTGGTACTGATAGTTTGTAAGCAGCGGTGCAGACAAATTTATTGAAACGCTGTGGAGTCTTTGAACACATTGACATTACTGTTAATTAATCCATAACAAAATTAAATATATAATATTGATTAAAAATAAGCTAAGTGATATTCATATAGGCGTTATTAATCACCTTGTGACAACCATTGATATGATAAAATAGTAAGTATATTCTTGGTTATCAGTAACGCTAAGATTCCTAAATTAAAATTAGTTTCGTCCCTATGGATGAGGAAATATAAACGCACGAAAATGTAAGCTTTCGCTTAAATTCTAAACGAAAGTAAAGATGATGGATTTTTGAAGATACAAATTGAAGGTGAACTGTCAAATCGTAATGTCTTGAATTGAGATAAATGAGTTTATTCTCTTATTTTTATATATTTTTAAAATAAATATATCTCGTGTACAGAAAAAAAATTATTAGGTATTGATATCAGCTTCCCCTATTATGTTTTGTGAGAGAAAATAAAGAGATAGAAAAGTTGTTCTTTATTTTTTAACTATTATTTTTTTTAGTTGATTATATTTTTATTTTTATAAATTATAGCTGAAATCTCTAAACAAAATTCCTCATGAGACGCAAAATAAAACAATTTTACATACTTGCGGTAGCTTTTTAACTATTTTACTAATTTTAATAGATAGAAACTGGCTTTACATTTCAATATTTCAATAGTCTTGCAAGCTATGCGGCTGTCGCTCTATGCAGCTGGCTGTGGTTTCCAGCGGGCGCCTTGAATTATTTGTGCTTACAAGCAGATACACACTGGTGCTTGGCTTGAAGTAGAACATCAAGGCGAACTGATCAAGTTAACCCTATGTAGTCACCGTTTTTCATGTTCCATTCTCATCTCTATTGAATATAATTTCAGCTTAACTCCATATTCAGTCATCAGTACATTGATATTTTAAAACTAATGTATTTTAAATTAGAATAATTATACTTATCTCTTTATGACATCCAATTAAATGCTATAAACATATATTTTGTCGGTTAATTAATTGATAAACCAGTTTAATGTTCTACAGAAAAGCGAGAGAATTAAAACGTAATCAGCAAAATATTTTGAACAAAAAATCCCTATTTTGTATAAACGTGTTTTGAAAAGTTTTAGCAACGAATTGTTATAGTTAATAATGTCAAAATATTTTTTTAGTATATATTAAATTTTTTCTCTCTTATTTATGATTTTGAATATCAGTGTAACTAGGAATTGGTATGCATATTGGTCTTAGCATGTTTTACTACTGAGATAAGTGTCCCTTGTACAAATCCCGATGTTGCCGGAAAAATATATAGTTTAAAAAATTAAGCTTTCCGCGTTACGGTTATAAATAGAATGCCGGGAACTGTGTGCTGTGCTGGTTTAGAGCTACGTTAGCTTTTGGAAAGTCTAAATGCACGTAAAAACACAGACAATATATCATATAAAAGAAAAGATACAAATAAAACATTTTCATATGCACATTGTTTGGATTTGCACAGAAACAATTTTAAATTGGTTTGTTACATCTTTATGGTAGCGCCCTTTTGGTTATCCACCCTACCCCACACGTCAACATCTAATCTATGTGTGAACATGTGTATGCTATTATAACTCTTGTTTCAGCGTGGGTGGAAAGACCACAAAGAATATTAATTGCGAATACATGAATCAAGATCCTAAAACTTTAGTTTATACTTTCACATTGAGGAGTTGGTTTTTGCGGCTTTATTATTAATGTTCTTACCTTTTTCAACCTATATGTATAGTCTAAATGACATAGTAAAAACCTCAAAAACATTCTGTCAATCCAAAAGTACTTTTCAATACAATTTGTATCCGAATATAATTTAATATTTCAACAATGTTCACTATTATAACCGTCTATTAATCAACTCTTTATCTCCATAAAGGAAGGTTTAGTCAGAAATAATTAAGTATAATATTGTTCGTGTAAATTAAATATTTCTAGCCGACTGTATCACAGAGTTGATTGGCATGTGATGCACGTCTTTGTTAGAAATGCGTGGTTGGTAAACGCATGGAAGTATATAAAAAAATATTCTGAATTGACACAACCTTCTTCCCTAGAATATTACTATACTAGTTACGGGAGGACCTAATTATATTATTATTATTTTAATAAGATAGACAAAGACGACACGATTGAAGAAACTTTTCCATCGTATGTCTGAATAGTTGAAAAACCAAATGTGTTAAAATAAAAAGGGCCCCGGGGTGGCTTAGAACTTGAATTTTCATTCCTGAAATTATTTTAAAACTATACGTTTTTTGTGTTTGTCCAAATATATACCAGTTTCGTTTTCACTTTTTTTTAAAGTCATTGTTCTAAACATTTAATAAATAAAGTTAGTAAATAAATTCCCTTGGGCAGACATTTTTTTAAATGCTGATATTGTTTCGACTTTACGACATGTTGGGGAAAACTTTTAACATCACATTCCACATTGTCTTTCTTGTAATTTGGTAAGAATCTGTTTAGTGCTATTTCATAATTATTTAAATATAAAACACTAATTAATTAAGGAAACTTTTAATGTTTTTGAGCTTTAAAAATGGTTATATTTTTGCGTCTCGCAGAAAAAAACGCGTTTGAAAGCTTCTGCTAGACAGCTTTCTTGTAACAGGTGTAGGTAATTATATTATGTTGTCTGTGGCGGTGCTTACAAATCGATCGAACGTGTTGCTCTTGCCACTGAACGCTACCGTTGGTGTTTTGAGGGGAGTAAAAAGACCAACATTGGCTCTATTTTAGAAAGGGAGAGTACTAAACTATTCAATTATTTATATTGCACTTTTCCTTTCATATACATTTCGCTGTTAGTCCTGTAGAATTGATTTTTTGTCGTAAACAAATGTTTCTGTATTGAACTAGTGTTTTTTTTTCTGTTCATAAATTCTATTCGAAGCTATTTAGTTTTTTGCACAACTATTTTATGAATTTTATAATTATTGTGTAGTATGTTGGTGGCTACCTTATCAAATGTATTGTATTGTATTGTATTGTATTTTCCACCCTTTAAATTAAATGTCAACCAAAGAATGTTTTTTTCAAATGGTAAATATTCCAAAAAAATAGGACACTTTTAATTTTATTAGCCTTATTTTGGATTCCTAACATAATTCTGATTGTGTTTGGATCCTTTACAAATGATAAACATATTACATTGTCTATTTACAAACTACTATGGCTTGTACAACGTCTGGTAATATTACACACTCACTTCGGTGGCCGCATTGTCTAAGGAGCTACTCTCGCAAATATACTAGACTGCCAATGACGGGGAAATTCCCTGTCGGGTGCTCTTGACACAGTTGTTCCTAAACTTTTCCATTCTTCCTCCACGCAAATATGAGTACACTTCTTCTAAATTCAGCCTTCCTTATCCCTAACACATTAGCGTAATTAGTGTATATGCGTGTAATTCATTAAGATGCGGTGACGGAAAAAAAAACACAAGGTGCTAGCAATAGCTTTTTTGGAAAGTTATTGTATTATTAAAGCATTCACCACAACACACATTTAACGACTTTATATTAGTGGTAGAGATTAGCAAATAAAATTTCCTCTATTAAGTGTACATGCATGCACGTGGAGAGAGGTTGTGAAAACAATAATTGGAAAACCACACTCTGATCTTCCAACGGTGACAACACAATACCAGCTTAACACCTTAGACCACAAAGCCACCGCTACATCTGTGAGCCTCACTAACTTGTTGTTTTTTGACACAAATTCTTTCCGATATAAAGCTCTTGACCGGCCGGGTCTTGTGTCCATTGGTCCGTGGAATGCCTTTAACGTTAACGTCACATCGAAACCTTAACCACATAACATCTCGTTGACCTTTTTTTTTTTACCCTACTCCCCAACCCATTTGTGAAAATGTGAAATTTGATCCTGTAGCAATACCAGTAAGCCACCCGCAGGTTTATAATCTGATACAAACCATCCAGTACACTCGCCCACGTATTGTCATAGACCTTCGGTAAACGTCTGTTAAATGTGCTCTACGAGACCAGCTCTGGACTGCGGGCTGTCGATGGACGTCGTGGTATTTTTAAGGACGCCGCGACTGCTTGAAGGGAAATATTCTCACACTGCGGTATTTGTTCTGGGAATGGCGGTTCTATAGGTAATTCGACAATAACATTTATATTGTACAATTATAACAAGTGTATAATGATATATTATAAATAGTGATTCAGTAATTCCATATCATTTAAGTTCTCGAATTATAAGGGGTCAAACTTGCTATTTTTTTTGTGGACCTTTGTTAAGGTAAGGTAATTAATGTATGAGGCTGAAATTTAGTTTAACTAGACCTGCATATGAAGTGTACACAACAAAATATTTATAATATTTATAATATCAACGAAACATTTATTATATATATGTATATATTATAAATATATATTATTGTATTATTTATATATATATATATATATATGGGTTATCAACGAAACATTTATAAATATATATATATATATATATATATATATATATATATTATATATATATATTATAAATATTATGTTGTGTACACTTCATATGCATGTATATTTATACTAAATTTCAGTCCCATACATTTACCTTACCTTGACACTGGTTCGCAAACCGCATGATTTAGCAAGTCTGACCCCGTATAATTTGTGATATATAAAGATATGGTATTATTGAATCATTATTTATAGCTTATGTTTAGAAACTTGTTAAAAGTTAACAAAAATCTTGTTTTACTGTCGAATGACCTTAAGCATTAAAACCACTAAACAAATCCCCAATTGTTTTAAAATTGTTTATTATGATTCTGTTAAAAGCCAACCTTTTATATTTAATGAAGGCGATATGCCCGGCCGAGATAAGAACCGCAACATCCCCGTCACGGGCAACCCATACCCAACGACTCTGATATTTAGTTCGCGTGCCCAACAAAAGGGTATCTTAACGTATTGACGATGTATTAAAGTGGACCAATTTTTAAATAATTTCAAAAATGACTTAATCTTTTAGGGTAATGGGAAGATACCCTTATTTGGGGTGGATAAAATGCTTAAATTTTGTAAAATAAAAGTTTGATTTCGATGTTGAAATCCTGTAAATAAAAGACATTTTCCGGGTAAAAATGGTAAGTAAAATCTACTCAGAACTTAAGTAATATAGTGATATGTGTTGAAAAATGACTGCTATGCATCATTCTTGAATTTTAAATATTCACCCTTGGTCACAATTTGATTTCTCAAACACACATTTTATTTTTTATTTAATAAAGCTTTTTTTGGAGGGAGATATGTTTTTTCTGGAAGGATTTATTTTTTTCTGGACTGGAAATTTGTATTTGTTAAAGGAATATTAAGAAGAAAATTACAATAGTTTACTTGGTCCATTTTTTTCTTGCTATTTCAGGCAAATGTTGTCTTCCACTAAGTTAAAAAGCTTATATTTAGGATATCATTTTATTTCTCACTAAAAATTTTCATAATTGACCATTATTCAAATATAAAAGGCAAAGTAATCAATTTCTCGATGAAATTCAATATCGTTTTATTTCACATATGTACAATACATTTTAAAGTGCTCCAATTAACTCCTTAACTATTAAGATATTTTAAAATGTGCTGATTAAAAGTTTGTAAAAACTCGGTCTCGTGATATTTTGGTGACTCAAACATGGGAGTCATTCATTGGTTGACTTCATACGTTTCAATTTACTTAAAAACTACATTGTTGGAGATAACTCCATAAAAGAAAACTCCAAAGTGTGGGCCCGCAAACGAGCTATACAAACCAAGCGGCTGCCACCGTTAGCGATGATAGTGCCAATTTTGCGGATAGATGGTGTCATATGGTCAGCACAGTGATCCATCAGTCCGTTAATATCAGTTTTCTAAACGGAGCTGCTACCTATTTATTTAAGTAATTCCTGATTTGTCCTTACGATGTTGAGTTTGACGCCGTTCCAACCCACTGCTTGACAGATAGTTTTTTGAAAGCGTTGGACATCGAACCCGACACCTCTTGATCTGTAGCCAGGAACTCCGACAACTATACCCTGGATGTTGTTGAGAATGTATACTTAATAATTCTACTAAATCATAGTAGATTCAAAAGTTCTCACACTTTGACGTTAAACAAAAAATTGGAAACTTTTCCTGAAGGTTAGGAATTTAAATAAACATAGTTGGATTTTTTTAAATTAATTTTTTTTAGCGTTCTTACCTTCCGAACTTTGCTTTGTTTAGTTATAGTAACCATTAGATAAAGTGTTTGGTTTTTTGATTACAACATTTATTTTAAATTCCGAGTGGTTGATATGCTTAAAAGTTTAAACGCCATGACAAAAAAAAATGTTAATAAAAACTCTTTAAATGTCAGCAAACAGTTATTAAACAATCTATTTATTTTAATGAACCCCAACCTTTGTACTTTTAATTTTATGTTTTTTGAAAATGTCAAATTAAACTTCAAACGAAAATAGTAGAATACAATAAACCTAATTTTAATTAGAAATCATATTTCAATCAAATACATACGTATTAAATAATTAAATATATAAACGTCGTGTGATATGAAAGAGACTTGGAATATAGTACTACACGAGTCGGAATCATTTAATTCGCCATTTAAAGAACAAGCATGGTTCCAATTTCACTGTAAATACGTTCCTGGACACTTATATAATTCCTCGTATATTAAGCACCATTAAAAACTAATCTAAAGACAATGAAAAATGACTCCTTATATTTCATTAAATTGCAGCCCCAGTTACACATATTTACTACTATAATAATAATACAAACACATTAGTAAGTGACAAATTATATGTACAAACTCGCTTTGGTCGTTTGAGGCTCCGCCCCAAACCCTCAGTGAGTTTTCTTTTACAAGTGGATGTAAACTAATGTAATTCCAGAGCAGTTTTTTGATAGGGCTGACCTCCAAAGAAAGGTCCGCATCGACTTTAAAATTGCTCCGATATTTTGATTTCTTTTTTTAAAAACTTTTTGGAATTTTCCCGTCGGTTACAGGCTAGAGGCTATAAGTTAGCCAAATTTTAAGTTTCTAGCTTATCTGGAAGTGGGTAAAATTTAATGTCAGTGAGTGAGTCAGCCATGTGGCTTTATAGTAGTATAATTATGTTTATGCTTCTTAGGATTAAGAAGGTTATATTTAAAGGAAGTGTATTCACATTTACGTGTAGAGTGACAGTGTAAAAACCACCCATGGAACACCCAAATGGATTAAATTTTGTTGTAGTTGTGTTAGGCCTATCCTGAGTTTTTAGTTAGCTTATAAATTAATTTAAACTAGTTTTAAAATAATACCCTTAATTATGAGTGAATAACGATCCTGAGCACAGAAAGAATCTTGGAATACTCCTATAGCATTGGCGTACTAAGCCAATTATCCCGGGTTCGATTCCCGTGTCCAAGTTTAATCTTTCAACTAATTTAAATTATTAGAAATGTGATGTCTTCTATACGGATATTGTCTAATTACAATGATTTGCAAGCAAGTGTGTTGATATTTAGAGTTTATAAAACGAATATCAACAAATATTACAAAAGAATATCACAAAATTTCAGAGAAAAGATCGTTAAGGGCTGTTTATAATAATAATACTAATAATAATAATTTAGAAAGATTGGGGAACATTTTCCACATACATTTCCTTAGACATCTCATTCCAACCGCATTCCCCATAGTCTTGTGTTTCTCCTGACAAATATACGCTTCTTATCCAATATTGACAACACACTTTTGTATACTTCCGTCTTTACCTCTTTTGGTACTACTTCATTCTTTGTAATAGTCTACACACAACCAACTACTCTTCGAGATACATTCACTACCCGTCTGTCGATTTCACCATCCATCATTCCATTTTAACAGAACACACTGCCCAGATACACAAAATCATGCACTTGTTCTAATATTTATATTTTAGCACCGCGTCTTACTAACCGTTCGGGTTATACGCTTTAAGTACTAATTACGCTAATGGTTTAGAAATTGGCAAGGTAGAGTTAGAGGAAGTGAACCGCATTTGCGTGGAGGGAAAGTGGAAAACCATTTAGGAAATACCACCCCCAGTTCACCCGACCGAGATTCGAACCTTGATCTCCCCGTCCTCAGCAGTCGAGCTCAACATGCACTTGTTCTAACACTTTTCCATTTATATTAAGCTAACAATATATTGTGGAATTAAAACTATATTACAGTTCCTAGGTAGGATTGGGGTTATGGAAACGTTGATATAAGAAAAATAATATACCAAAGGTTTCAATTATTATTGTGTACATTTAATTTAATTTTCATATAGTACAGTTCATATAGTGATTCTTTTTTTAAATCAATTGTTCAATATTTTATTCTATATATTTTCTCCAGATCTAGTAGAGATTTTGTTCGTACCATTGCTTTGGGTGGTGTAGTTATTAAGACCAATAATATAGCACTGTCCGGGTAATATCTCACCATCAAAGCTAGCTGAGGAAAAGGTGGGGTTTTCCCCCCTCAGACGTGTGATCCCCAGGAGTGGCGCCCACCAAATCTAGTTCAACGTCGTCGTACCCGCCCCCCCCCCCACACGCCAATTTTACTATATATATGTATGTATATATGTATTATATTGAATGTATATGATTGATGTATATGATGTATATATGTATGTATATATGTATGTATTTATATGTATGTATATATGTATGTATATATGTATGTATATATGTATGTATATATGTATGTATATATGTATGTATATATGTATGTATATATGTATGTATATATGAATGTATAATATGAATGTATATATATGAATGTATATATGTATGAATCTATATATGTATGAATCTATATATGAATGTATATATGTATATTATATTATATAATTATAAGAGTCGTCGTCTTTTCTGGTCTTTTATATATTTTTATTAGAAAGTAGTCTGTTGTAGTTGTTTAATGTGACCTACATGTATCGTATGTGTCAGTTTTGGTCGCATGACATTTACTGCCACACAAATGGCTTGGTAACATAAATCTAATTCGAGCGATGATGGTGTCATGTCGACAAATGAAATGGACATGATCGTCTCTCCTACCCTCCTCTCCCCTCTTAGGGGACTGGTGGGCGGGAGAATGAGCGAGTATATCACTCAAGGAGTCTGGTTACAAACGTTGTTGAGAACCCTTTTCATCGGTGCGTGTGATGAGGGTTGTCTTTGTGGTGGGATAGGGATAACGTTTTAGCATGAAAGGTCCAACAGCCAGGGCTGCCAGACGTCATGATTTCAAAGCTAAAAAAAAATCGATGTCTCCCGCAGGACCTTTAATATCCGATTTTCTTAAGGAGTTTTTAAATGTTCACTTTAACTCTTTTATATCTCTCTAAACAAAGGAATCTTAATTTAATCACGCGGCAATTAGTTAATAATTAACTAATGTATAATTTTTACTCAACAAAATTACTATGACGTTTGAAAATAAATAAAATTTTGGCATTTGTTTGTATTTATTACATCCCTTTTTTAGTATTTCTTACATCCCTTTTTTTAGCATTACCAATCTTAATTCCTATTCACGAAAGTAAAAATCTGGCAGTGCTGCCAACAGCCCAAGATGATAGTACAATATATATTTGACAGTTTTGACAAACACTCCAAGCCCCAACTTTTAAATTGATAGGTAAACCCTTATTCTCCCTGAATGGCTAAATAGCTTTCCCCCACTCTCCGCGTCTTATTACCGTCCGGTATTTTCCGCGTTTAACGAAATTAATGGGTTAGGGATGAGGAAGATAGAATTTAAAGTTAATGTTATCACATTTGTGTGGGGGAGAGAGTGGGAACCATTTAAGGAAAAAACCTCTCATTACCATCTGATGAGATTCGAACCCGAACTCCCCGTCACCGGGAAACCATACAAGTCATGATATTTAGTCCAGATGTCCCCGATCCAGGTTGGTTGTGTTTTGTTGTTTTTTATTCTCATCTTTTAAAGAGTCATCCATAAACCACGTAACGTTTTTTCATACTTTTTTTCACATTTAAAACAACTAAGAATCTTAATTCGTAAGTATGTTCATTAACGGTGGAAATATGAACAATTATATATATATATGTATATTTTTAACACTAGGAAGTATAATATCAGTGTTATACATGTAACACTATATAAAATTTAAAGATCCCTCGCAGCATAACAGCGTTACGACCCACCTCGGTGGCGTAGTTGGCTAACGCGCTAGACGTGTAAAGCTCGACTGCTGAGGACGGGGAGATCGTGGTTCAAATCTCGGTCGGGTGAACTGGGTGGTTTTTCCTAAATGGTTTTCCACTCTCCTTCCACGCAAATGCGGGTTCACTTCCTCTAATTCGACCTTCCCAATTCCTAATCCATTAGCGTAATTAGTACTTAAAGCTTATAACCCGAACGGGTAGTAAGAAGCGGTGCTATTATTATTATTTATTATTATTATTATTATTATTATTATTATTATTATTATTAACAGCGTTACAAGGTTGACCCCTAAAAAAACGTCTGGGGGATCGGACTGTAATAAAGTGTCCAAATCTCTTCTACTTCACAGTGCGATAAAACATCGCCAGAACTGACAAAGACCCTTTATTTTTTTTTTAAGGTATTACATCTTACTAATCACTAATCTTTGAGGTTATACGTATATGAACTAATTACGCCAAGTTTCTAGGGATGAGGAAATTTAATTAATAGAAAGTCTACTCGAATTTTCGTAGAGGGAGTGTGGAAAAAATTTAGTAAATACCACCCTTAGTACACTCGACTGGGATTCTAATCCTGATCTCCCCATCTTCAATATTATAGTTGACCCACCTCGGTGGCCACATGGTCTAACGCGCTACTCTAGCAGTAGACTAGGCTCCTGATGACGGGGAGGTTGAGGTTCGAATCTCATTGGGTTTACTGAGGGTGGATTTTTCAAAATGGTTTTTCACTTTTCCTCCACGCAAATGCATATACATGTCCTTTAAATATAATCTTCCTAATCCCCAAAACCATTAGCGTAATTAGTACATAAGCTTAAATCCAAAAGGATAGCAAGATGCGTGCTAAGAATTTTTTTTAAGTCCATTTTTTTGTGAGTGATACCTAGATCATGCGGCCACCGATTTACTTCTATCAAAAGCGTTGTACGGCACAAGACCTACACACTTACTTGATTTAAGACATCATTTCCTCAACGAACGGAATTGTATTATTTTATAATAAAAAGAACAAAAACCTATCTGACCTTTCAAGAGCTACTAAATTTGTTTCATATACAGGATAATTGAAATTATTTGTACAAATTTTAATGGAATAGGAAACACTAAAACATTTTTTCGTTGATGAGTGTATGTGCGCAGACGTCCCCCCTAGGTGCAAAGTATTAGCTTATTCAGTGGAGCGGAGATATTTTGTCAATATAGCCATAGCACCAAATTTTTGTTTATCTTTTACAAGGTTTTTTCTGTGAAGATTCGAATATAAATATTGAAATCCTTCTAGGCGTCGTCCATGAAGAACCAAATTCTCCTAACATTATTGACCTCCGTAGCCACTCGGCCACAGTAACGGAATTTAGAGAGTACCTTCGTGCACAAAATTTTTTTCAATATTCTCTCCTGATAAAGAAGGAATTATTATTGCAAAATATGACAAAAAAAATAGTACTTTATTGATTTTTCTTTGACTGTTTATTTCATGTCCGATTCAGGTGTGGAATTTGACCCTTATTCAAGGAATGCGTTTCACCTTGTATAGTTTATTAAATAATGTCACAGCTTTTTAATTATTTTATTGTTTCGTCTTTTAGTATACGAAGTATTTTGGGTTTCAATCACCTCTGGTCTAGTTTTCCGGTGACAATGTTGTGGAAGTTTGAATACCGTCCGTGGGTTTTGATGCTGTTTGAATTCTAAAGAGTTTCCCACCCTCCACCTCCCATACACGCATATATTTACTTTAAATTAAACATTCCTCAGCCCTGTTCCTCTATTATAATTAAATATAGGTAGCCTGGACGAAAAAAAAAAGCAGCTCATAAACTAATTATATCTTCTTGGTGACCTGGTGGTCTAGGGGTAAGGTGTCGGACTTCTGTGCTGGCGGCCGGGGTTCAATCCTCGGTCCCGGCACAGATTTATCTGATTACCAAACCCTTCCTTCACCTCTGACAAGACATCTTGTGAATGTGGGGAATGCCAGGCCTCCACCGTGGTTCGGATTCCACGTTAAACTGTAGGTCCTTCATTTCATCTCACAATCACCCTACCATTACACATTAGCGTAAGTGCGTATAACCCGAACGGTAGTAAGACGCGGTGCTAATAAATAATAATAATAATAATAATAATAATAATATATCTTCTTATATTTTCTGTATTAAGGTTGGTATGTAGAAAACGAGGGGAAAGGTTTGTGTTTTTGCAGTTTTTATATATCAAAACAAAAGTTAGGTCAAAATAAATCAAATATTGCTCCACTATAAACAGAGTTTTTAATTTTCTTCACATGGTGATATCAACAGTTGTTTAATAATCTGTCAATGGTGTCCTGAAATTTTATGATGACTTTTTCCCTTAATTTAAAAAATTTCTCATCTAATGCAGTTATGCTCATGATAGATAATCAACAACTGTTGACATCACCATGTAAAGAAAATTAAACCTGATGATTTTAGAAAGCAACATTTTTTTCTGCAAAAAAAAAAAAGTTTTACTATAAAAACTGCAAATACGCTGGTATTTTCTCTCGTCGCCTACATCTCCACCTTGCTAAAATAAAGATTTTGTTTGTCATAAGCATTGCGCAATATCTGCCACACGCAGAGTTTTTTTTTAAGTGGTCCCTGTACACAAACATATGTACCTGGAAACTGGAATTTTAAAATTTTGATTATATTGTTTGAATTAATATAATCCGGGTCTTAATTAAGCAAAGCAATATTTCTTCTGACCTCTGCGTGAGGTAAATTTTGCGCAATGACTGCCAAACAAAGATGATACAAGGATATATAAGTAGAACAATATAATAGATTATGAAAATAATAATGTCTCAGGCAACGTGGTGCTTAAAGGCACTAATTTTAAAGTTGCCTTCCCCTTATTACCTTTCACGTACATACATTTAAGTTGGAAGTATCAAGGAGATACGAGTTAGGGGCAATGTTTTTGAAGTTCTTACAGCGACCCAATTTTTGTCCAAAATTAATTATTATTATTATTAGCACCGCGTCTTACTACCCGTTCGGGTTATACGCACTTACGCTAATGTGTAATGGATAGGGTGATTGTGAGATGAAATGAAGGACCTACAGTTTAACGTGGAATCCGAACCACGGTGGAGGCCTGGCATTCCCCACATTCACAAGATGTCTTGTCAGAGGTGAAGGAAGGGTTTGGTAATCAGATAAATCTGTGCCGGGACCAAGGATTGAACCCTGGCCGCCAGCATAGAAGTCTGAAACCTTACCCCTAGATCACAAGGTCACCCCAAAATTAATTAAATACTACTCCAGTAGAAACATAGTTGAATTTTCTTCCCCAAGCGATTCTCCAGTTTTTGAATATGTAATAAAAAAAAAAATCGGGGATTAGTTTTTGAAACTATGAAAAACCACCTGCCTTTCAGTATGGCTTTGCTTTACGTACTTATGAAACGGTTAAAAAAAAAACGCCTCGGTGGCGTAGTTAACTAACGCGCTAGTCGTGTTGAGCTAGACTGCCGAGGATGGGGAGAGCGATGTTCAAATCTCGGTCGGGTGAACTGGGAGTGGTTTTTCCTAAATGGTTTTCCACTCTACTTCCACCCAAATGCGAGTTCACTTCCTCTAAATTCAACCAATTCCTGATCCATTAGCGTAATTAGTACTTATGCGTATAACCCGAACGTATAGTAAGACGTGGTGCTAAATATATAAAAATATGCGTAAAAATGTAACCTTGACTTGGGACATCGCGATACTAAAAGTTTGTCGGCCCCTGGAAGCGAACGTGTTCCGTGCACGTGACGTCACTGCATCAGAAGAGTCGTGGAATGAGTCAAGGGTTTTGATTCGCCGGGTGTCTCACGTGCTCGCTGTAAACTGTGAAGTCTCGTGTGAAGTATATACCGTATATCACACACGTCTCTGAGGATTTATTTTCATAGCGTCGAGCTGTGCCCAAGTCGAGCCTAGTTTGTCTTAATAACTTGGTCGCTCTTAACGCAGATAGGCTCAACTTACCGACAAGTTGTGCTGCCATCTCAGAAACAGTGTTATAGACTTTTTTTATAAATATATTAAGGTCACCTCTTCTATTAAAACACATCCGTATTAATCAATAAAGGCACCAGTATCGTCTTGTCTGATTTGCTGGTGACAAGGAAGTTTGGTTTTGAATTTTGGCATAATGTATTGAAAGGTTTTTTCTTAAATGGTTTATCACTTTTTTTTACTTGTTCATCATGCATGCTATACGTATTTAATTCCGCTAGGGATGGGAACGGTAGATTGCAAATATGTACCCACATTTTCATGGAAGGATGGTAAGTAACAATTTATTAAAAAAATAAAAATACCCCCAATACACTCGTTAGAAATTCTAACCCATCACCGACAAAATAGACTAGAATTAAGGGGTGGGTAATCTTTCGACATTGGAAACGCTGCAGGTCACTTCACGGATTCCTTATAAGGCCGCACACTTGATGTAACCTACACTAAATTTTAGCAAAATTATTATAACGTACTCTACTTAAATATAAGTTAATGTCTTTTAGGAACCCATGAAGGAACGAGTGGTTTTTTTTTACTATATTTCCTTTTCATTCAACGAGGACAAATTTGTTTTTATAAATATACTAAATATTCATATATGAACACTTTTTTTATATAATATATAAATAATAAATTATTTAGCAGACACTTTTTCGCTTTATCTCAAGTTTGTTATCCATAGAATTTTAGTTTCTTTTAAAATCTAATTGTAGATATGTATTGTGCAAGCATAGTCTACTTAAAATTATATATTGGCACGTAATGAGGATTATAAAATATAATAGAAAATCACTCAAGAACTAAACATCTCAATATTTAACAAAACATTAGTCGTTGACCTTGGTGATCTTAGGTTAAAGATCTTGCTTCAGGACTGGCTGTATGTTGATCCGAACCCAGCCGTGGTAGACGGATTTTTCCTAAGCAATAAAAATCCGTAGCACAACTTCCTTCGAGGGGAAGTAAAGCCATCAGTCCCGTGTCGATTGTGGCATGTAAAAGAACCCTGTAAGGTATGTGAAAATACCTTTCCCCGCAAAATTAAGAAGCCCTTTATGTTTGACTTATATAAATTATTTGCTGATATAATTAGTGGGTTCAGAACGTGCACGTTAAATACCTTAAATATTTTTTAAAATTAATAATAATTTTACAATCCAATGTGAGAAATATTTCTAGTAATTTTACGTTCCCCTTTTTTGTGGAGATACCGTCTTTTCTATAGTTTACCCCTTTCCTCTTGTTAATACATTAAACTCCCTACGTTTTATCTTAATTGCATGCTAGTTAGTCTATTTAACTTGTCCGCGCGAACCTTCCTTGGAGGGGTGGTTTTAGGGGAGTGACGGGGCTGGGAGGGGGGGCTTTGAGGTCCTGGGTTCAATTTCCGGACGTGGCTATCATTGCTCCAAGTACCCCGGAAGAGAGAGGGAAGTTAACAGTAGTTTTTTTCTAACGATCCGTTATCGGTGAAGTGACGACCGTGTGCCAGAATAACATATTATTAAAATCATAGTGTATTCCACCAAGGTAAGACTGCTAGATTTAAGGGTACCTTAAAAGTAGACTCTATGTCATAGACACGCATTTTTGGATTAACTTGTAACAACACCTTTTAGACGCGTTTATTAATGTAGTTTTTATTAAATTATCACAAATATACATCTGCTATAGTCATGTTTTAATATAAAGGGCCCTATCAATGACCTTTCCTTTTTTATATTAATATTATCAATACCTATACAATAATAATAATAAAATAGTGAAATTTTATCATAATCGGCCTAAAAAAATCTAAAAGTTTCTTCTTAACCAAAATTGTAGTAGCATTTTGATTGGGCATACAATTATTGTCTTAATAGGGTCTGATTATTATTAATTTTTTCACCATGTCCTGGTATCCTTTTGGGTTATACACTTATGTACTAATCACGCTAATGTGTTAGAGATGAGGAAGGTTGAATTTAAAGAAAATGTACCCAAATTTGCGTTGAAAAAAGGGAAACAATTTAGGGATAAACCACCTTCAGTGCACCCAACCGGGATCAAACCACTATCAGCGTCATTGACATTCCAGTCTCTTGCGAGATTAGTACCTAAGACCATGCGGCCACCGTAGCAGGTATTATAGGGTTAAGGAAGGTATATTTTTAGAAGGAATGTACATGATTTTTCTTAAAGTAAGAGTGGGAAACCATTTAGTAAAAAACCACTCTCAGTGTACTCTAATTAGATTCGAACCCCTATCTCATCACCAGCAATTATTGACTTGCTATACCTGATGTGACTCACCGATGCGGGTCCAAATTATGTTACATCCTTTAAGGAAAATGATCTCGTTTTTTAACCTACAAAAATCCTTTGATGTTCCAAAGAATGAGATATTAAAAAATAACTGACCCGATTTTTGTGATAGGTTTAACTTTACAGGGTTAATATTGGTTTATGTTACAAAGGAAATGGAAAGGAAATGTAGGATTCAAAATAAAATCGCCAAAAATTATTTTTAATCAAAATTGTTGATAGTTTCAAAAAATTAATTATTTTAAAATTCATCTCATTCATTTGTGTTGCGTTTGGTTTTTCTTACCGCGTCTTACTCGTCCAGTAAAAACGTATTTAAATAACTCTATTAAAGGGACGATTAGAAAAGTAGCATTTTGAAATAAATCTACCCACATTAGCATAGGGAGAGGTCGATTTAAATCATAGCTATATTATATTGTAAAGAGAAAGTTATCAATGACGGAGTAAAAAGAAAAAGAAAACTTAATTTGGTCGACCTGCCCTTAAAGATGGCAGATGTAAAGCACCCTCTCAAGTCACATCCTTAATCTTAAGAGCGCTTTAAGTTTTCCAGTTGCATGAAACAGCTTTTTAGGATTCGAGAGATATTTTATAGCAGTTGTTAGAAGTCACGGTGACATAGTTGCCGACAATAAGTAGTCGGAACGATGGGATTGAGAATTTCTTAACTATTCGACACTAATGTTTTATTATTGTGTGTTGAAAAGGGGGGGGGGGGTGCTATCAACTTCCCAACAATCATCGTAACACCTCCCCTCCCCTCCTCGGTCTAACAGGTTGTAAAATGTTATGGCCTTGTAAAACTGTTTAACGCGGAGCATGGATGGTTCCTGTTCGAGAGTAGTGTCTTCAAGGGTTTAACATGTTTCCTTTATTTGTTAGGTTCGTTTTACACTGCCGGTAAATGTTATTTACTACGGTTGAGTGGGGCTCGTGCCAGTGGACATGTAGGTTAAAACATCATACCCACCCTGTGTGTTCCAGAAATGAAAAGGTCACGACCGGGCGTATTTAAGTAATACAGTAATGATATAGTAAGGATTTATGTGTAAAGTAAAATTATTATGTGGTGACCTGGCGGTCTAGGGGTAAGGTGTCAGACTTCTGAGCTGGCGGCCGGGGTTCAATCCTCGGTCCCGGCAAAGATTTATCTGATTACCAAACCCTTCCTTCACCTCTGACAAGACATCTTGTGAATGTGGGGAATGCCAGGCCTCCACCGTGGTTCGGATTCCACGTTAAACTGTAGGTCCTTCATTTCATCTCACAATCACCCTACCATTACACATTAGCGTAAGTGCGTATAACCCGAACGGGTAGTAAGACGCGGTGCTAATAATAATAAAAAAAATTATTATATTATTATTATTACTATCATAATATGGCTATAAACGTATTTAATTTATATATCTATTAAATATTATCAGCATTATTTTTTTTAAAATTATTTGTTAACTCCTTCATTTTTAGATGTATTAAGCGTTTAATAATGATATGTGAATGTGGGTGTGGTATGATTGTGTTTCTTTTCTCTCTCTCTCCCCCCGCCCCCTTATTTAGTTATACTTTACTCATATATTTTATTTTAATATGTTCTAAATTTGTATGCGGGCATTATTATTTTTTACTAAAGGGTTAAGTGTAGGTAAATGCGCTAGTCTTGACTTTGCCCAAATAAAGATATTAGTATTATTATTATATTATTATTTTATATTATTATTATTATTATTATTTAAAAAGTATGGGTTTTTAACACATGTCAAATAGGGCTGCAAAGGAGAGCACTTAAAGGCTTTGCAGAAGTTTATAAATCCCAGATTAATAATGGGGTGGTTTGATATCTTTTAAACATTGTTTTCGCCAAAATTTAGGCGAAGGTACTGACCAGGTAAAAAAAAATTAAGTTTAAATTGTTTTTAAAAAAATTTGTGATAACGTACCTAAAACCCTATAACACAACCTCACATTATCTTAAAATTTTCAGTTGTTACTCTATCTAAATATGACTCTTTTTGATTGAGGAACATTAGATCTTAGGCTTTAATTTCAAAAGTACAAATTTTCGTGGAAACTCTAGTTGAATTATTTTTATTTTGAACTCAGGTTTTATGTTTTTTAATTTGTCAGAAATCTGCTCTTAATTTTCGCCTACATTTTGTTGAAAACAATAGTTTAAATTTTCTCGTGTTCCTAAGATCCCCACCTTAATGGGGTCAATCTATGGCTGTCGATGGTAGCTATAGATGAAATGCACCCGTATTAGGATTGCACCAGTCACTGGCTTACTATAAGGGCAAGTATACTTCATTCACGGTAGGAATTACTCTCTGAAAGGTCTTCTTTCCTACCAATATCCTACTATATAATAGATTTCTGGAAAGGATAAAGGCCTTTCAGAAAACATTTCCTACGCTGAACAGACTTTAGCTGGACGTATGTAAACCAAGCACTATGAATAAAAACTCAAAGTTCTTCAGATATTTCACGTACGATCGCTGTACAACAGATCTCAGTAACTCGCAAGCCAGGCTTAGTCCAGAAGATCCCAGTAGTTGTCCACCCAGTTATAGGCCAACCACTATGTTACTGGCTAGCCAATAGCTCGCACCGTGCGAATATCAACTAGTAAGACTAAGCACGGAAGAGCCTAGTAGCAAAAACTTGTTTAAAAAGTAGTGCAAACAGCCATAGAAGGTTTGATTATTTTATTCTTTAAGCCATTTTTGGCAAAAAGATAATTTTTTATTATTAGGCAAGGTACATCTATTTTTGAATAACATTTTTGAAGTCACGCAGCTAATAGCACCATCTTTTGCAGCGATTATGAATTATTTCGATATACATCGATACAACTACATACAGCACAGTCCTCAAAGAAACATTTGTTACGAATTACTATTATCTAAGGGTGCGATTATAGGCCACCCACCGCACTAAGCTTTAATTAACGGCACTTTGCCTAGAAAACACGATTTTTAAAAAATATTACTAAGAATTCGTGAGAAATTTTGAATTTCACGTATAAATTACCTCTTTCGTGAACTAAAAAAAATACATATATAATAATGACCTATTTGAACAAAAAACAAGTCTTGTTGCTTTCAAACGTTTCTTGAACAGTCGGGTGTCCATAGGCATACCCGTATGGGTTGGCACGTGGAATAGGTGTTATACTCGTCTAGTCTAGTTTTCCTGTGATGGATAGGTTGGGACTATAATTCCGATCAAATGTTCCAAGGGCTGTTAATTAGCTTTACATTTTACCTCAGCTACAAATGCTGGTACACTCCCACATAATTTTAACTTACTCATTTTTCATTAGACTAATTAGAATACGTGTAGATCGGATGGATAGTTAGACGCGTTGAAAGCCAATAATTTATAGTAATAGGTTTTCATGCCAATTTCTTGTGTGGTCTCTGAATAATTTTTTTACTTGGCACTTACATCACGTAAAAGTCGTGCTAACGACACTGATAAAGAATCGCCACGTACGTTCGTCCAAAGAATTAATATTCCTATCACTACCACCATACCTACCTATCCATGACTTAATTTTGTTTTTCGTAACCGTACATTTGTTACGCACGCATAAAACGATGAGTTTATTGACGCCAAATCATGAACAAACTTGAGATGATGATTAATCCAGTGTGTTGTCGATTAGTGTCAAGGTCATCCCCTTACGTCGACTACAAGCTTAAGGTTACCCTTTTTTATAAATTAATTTTAGTATCACGTCTTAAAACCTGTTTGGTCTACACGCCTTTGTATTAATCACGCTAATGTGTTAAGAGATAAGGAAGGTTGAATTTAGAGAAAATGTACCAACATTTAATTGGAGAGAGAGTGGAAAACCGTTTAGGAAATCCATCCTCAGTACGCCTGAACGGGATTAAATCCCCGTCATCTGCGCCAGTCTTTAGCGAGTGTGAGGCCTTTAACTAATATAATGTACATGTATGAAATCAAGTATTGTTACCGAGAGACATAGTGTAAGGTTGGAAGACAATATTGTTACCAACCGTGCATGGTGGGAACCAATATTGTTACCGTTATATACACCGAAAGGTTGGAAGCCAATATTGTTACCAAGATATAGTTTATGGGGGGAACCAATATATAGAATAAAGCCAATATTGTTACCAATAAATATACCGTGCATGGTTGGAACCAATATTGTTACCAATAGACGCATTTATAGACCACACCCGAAATACCTTTTTAAACACCTTCAAAATTGCTTACGAAATGCAAAAATCTTAGCAAATACTCTTCAAAAGACCTTTATTCTAATCCTGATTAGACTACCTCTTTTTTGTATTATTATTAAAAGTTTTACAAATCTCTCAGACACCCACCCCAAAATCACCCCTTAGCAACTAAATCTGATGTCAAGCTGTGTCATTAGGAGTGGTGGCTTAGTGGCAAAAGTGTTGAGTGGGTTGACAGCTTTTGTGAAGTCAAGGGAGGGAAAGTTGGGAGCTGATTAACCCCCACTTTTGGCTGTCTCGCCCGCAACACCCCCTCTGCCCCCTCCCCCCTTTCGCTTTCTCTTCTGGAGGAAGGGGGAGCGGGGGTCCATCAAACAAAATTTATCCACCGAACAATCTTAGCTGTGGCTCAAGGATTAGTTTTAATTAATTGCTCTCAAGGGATGCTTAATTTTTTAATATACTGTATTGATGATAGAATTAGGGGGTGCCTCTCGCTACCTTGTAGATTGTCGCTGATCGTGGATGTTCATAAATACACCTTCAGATGAATTAGGAGGTCGATATTTTTTCTTATTCAGTTTTTATGACATAAAGCAATCAAATATTGTTCTAATTGATTGATATAGTTTAATTTTCTTCACACAAACTCAAAAGTTCTTGAATATTTGTCACGAGTATTGTGTAATTTTACCAGGAAACGTTATTTTAATAGTCGGTAGCTCATGTGGTCTTGCTTAAAGTTACAGATACGTCGGGGTTCAAATTCCACCCGGGTGTATGTATATATATTTATTTATTTCCCAGAAGGGTTGTTTTTCCTAAATGCTTTTTGAATCTACCTTCACGTGAAGGCAGTGACATTTCTTCTAAATTTATCTTCCTCATCTCTACTTAATGTAATTAAATGTGTAAAGTTCGTACTGGTAGTGAGAATAGAATCAATTTAGAAGAAAAAGAAACTTTTTTTTTTTTGCTATTATTTTGAATACCCTTACGGAGCTATTAGCATATTTTCACTAATAGATTATGGATGAGGAAGGTAGAGTTTCATAAAAGTGCAATTGCGTTTGCAAGACGTGAAGTGGGAAACCACTTATGAAGTAATATTTCAGTACGTTCGCGAATCTCGACCTCCACGTCACAGGCGAACCATATAAAACAAAACTTACGCCTTTATTAAGTGTTACCACATCTCTGTCTAGTCGTCTTTGATTGATCAGAAATAAAATGTGTCCAAACTTCTGTCAAATAAAATAATCTTTATTAATGATTATTAAATTCGAATCGGGCTTATTTTTATCAATCATCCAATCTTTATTATTTCAAAATCACGTACTAGTAACTTACCATTTTGATAATGGATAATAAATGAACTTTTTTTGTGTGTTATATTTCTATTTGCGTCAGTTATTTGATAGAGCTCTGAGCTGACATTGATTTTATCGATTACTGCAGGTAGAAGGTCAAACATAATACCAATATTAGTCACGATCATAATGTAATGATGGTAATAGTAAAATTAAGGTAGACGCATTTTATTATTGCTCTGCACCGGCTTGGAACATTTCCCTGATTTGAGTTTTCCCCTATTCTCATAAAAAAAACGTAGAAATGAGCCGATTCGATACGATAAGGACAGTTGTGCGCCAACCTTTAAGGTATAAGGTTTGGAATGAAACGCGACATTAAGGTTAGTCATTACTTTTATAGTTTTTATAACATAACAAAAATTTGTTTGTCCAAAATAAATAAAATATTTATTCATTAAGATGTTTAGTTTCAATTCTACACAAAGGACTTTTCCCCCTTCTTTAAATTTTTTTTGTTTAAATGCCACTATAGTCATGAACAATTATTATGTTTAGAAAATTAAACTAAACTTAAACAAAGCGAAATTTTATTAATTTGGGCAAAAAATGTTTTTTTTCTTATGTATAAAAATGTGAAAAATTGATTGTAATTTGCATTCATGGATAACCAAGTTACAGTCCAATTTTGATAGAAACAATTACAGTTAAAAAAAGTTACAAGATCTACTTTGACGTAATCATACGTTAAGTCATGTAATTTGCATCTTTCACTTTTGACAGATAATACCAATGCCTTACTAGTAATAATTTAGTAGAACGTTATCAATATTAACCTCAAGAAGAAGAAAAAACCTATAAGTATTTTCTAACAGGTTCTGCTGTGAAAATTCGACTGTAGTTAAATCACGTGCATTCTAATTTGAGGTCTTGGTTTCTATGAAAATCACACTAAAATATAAAATATTTAATACAAGACTTAAAGTCTTAAGTATAAACTTTTTCGGCCGGAAAATATAGATAAACCAATAGGCCTATTATCTAAAGTTTGTATTTAAATATTAAAATTGTTAATTTTTCTGGTACCTGTTTCTGTTTTTGAATTATTGGTTCATTTTCGACACTACCCTGAGGGTCCTCTTATAACGTTTCTCATGTCAGAGCTCAGCTCTTAGCAACTTCCAGATCCCTGAACACCAACTTACCAGCGAAAAACGATAAACACAATCGTGATAAATATTTGTTTTGTTTTTCTCTCATGGAAGTGTACTCGGGAGCCTTGGATGGTAAAACAGACGCCCAACCAACTGAACAACAGTTGTCTAATTAAAGTGTGTGTTTTTATTACCTGTTTAGGTTATACGCATATGTAATATTATTATTATTATTATTATTATCATCACCGCATCTTACTACCCGTTCGGGTTATACGCACTTAAGCTAATGTGTAATATAAGGGTGATTGTGAGATTAAATGGAGGACCTACAGTTTAACGTGGGATCCAAACCACGGTGGAGGCCTAGCATTCGTTTGGAAATCAGATAAATCTGTGCCGGGACCGAGGATTGAACCCCGGACCCCCAGCAGAAGAGTCTGACACCTTATCCCTAGACCACCAGGTCACCTCATGTATAATAAAATGACTCAAATGGGGTAGGGATTAGGTAGCATTTTAGAGTTAATTTACCCGCATTTGCGTGAGAGGAAAGTGGGAAACTATTTTAGAGAAATTACCTTCAATAGACCCCATGGGGATTTGAACCCCGATCTCCGTGTCATTAGCAGGCCAGTCACGAGTGTGACGCCTGAAGCGGCTTATTAAAAGGTGTTAAACTGGTGGGTGTATTGAAGGCTCTTCCACCCCTCGGTTTAATTGAATTGGTTTATAGTCTACCTCCTCCCACATTCTTCTAGATGCCGGTGTCAGGTTGTACCGAGCTGCCTCAGTCGTGACGTCACCTTTTCTCAACTACAAAAGAGCCTTTCAACTATTGGGAATGTTTGGCTTAGAATGGTTGGACTGGCGCAGAATTTCCTTTAAAAGCAGGTGCGAATACGTTAGCAGCTAATGTTGACCAAGTGTCGGCGCGTATTCTCTGGCCAGGGGCCCTATTGTCCTCTTAGAGAGTAGCATACGGTCTAAAAAATAATAAAAGTTTATTCTTAAACATACAGCAAGCTACGGTACTGCTGGTCAGGATAAACGCAAAACTGCTGGTGGAATGGGAGTAAAAAAGGTGAAGGGTGGATGTTATATTATTAGTGGGGGTGACTTTTTTTTTTTAGCGATGCTTTTTAATTCCCATTCGGGTTTATACGCCTAGGTCACAGACAAAGAAATAACAGATACACAGCCCCTAGGTTAAAAATGTTGCACTCCTTTTCGAGGCTTTACTCCTTCAACGTTGGGATCGCTAGGTGCGATCCCCAGTGACTACAGCGCAATCAAGTGAGCATTTTTTAAACGACTCACTTTAAACTAGAATGTACTAGAAGGCAGATACAAAATATGAGCTCCTGTCGGCTGGCGGTCACCGAGAAAGCTTCAGGTAGCGCCCTCCTCCATCTCTAACCCCCCACACCCTCGTCATAAGTACCCTAATCCTGCCACACAAATAAGTTTACTCTGACTGCACATTACAAAGAAAACTTGAAACACAATGAACCTTTTTTTTTTAACTAAGGGACTGGCTGTCAACTGCAATTATTTATTAAGTAGCATTGAGAAGAATTGCAGACGTTTAGAAATACCAATTTATTTAACTAGTGGTTAGATATTTTCTAATATTGTTTTCAACAAAATGAGGCTGAAAGTTCTGACTAATTAAATAGTTTAAATTTTAATTATAAAATTATTTTTAAATGTATGATATCTTCTATAGAACCCCACAAATTGTGACCCTATCAAAACATGACTATTTGACAGAGGAAGGCTAGATACCATACCGCGTGGCCACCAATGCCGGTCTATAATATCTATTTGATGCTATGTATTTAAAATCATTAATGTATACTTGAAATAATTTAAAAACTGGTAATTTCCCGGTGTAAATTAAAATTCCCACACTTAAGTAATTAAAGTTAAAACAAAAATATTGGGATGGTTTTAAATAGTTTTAAGGGTCTCTGTTATTTAAAATTGCGTAGTAAATACTAAAGTTAAATTATTGTATTTTGTGTGAGTACTTATCTTAAAAGTTAGCAAGCTTTCTTTTATGAATTACTAGCAATCCTGCACGACATTGTCCGTGACCCCTTGTGGCATAAGAATTATATATACATCCCTCCCCCCCATGGTACCCGCATCTCTGAAACGTAATTCTAAAACAGAAAATATTTTCTTCAAAAATTTGTTTAAAATATCACAATTAAAAAGATAATTTAAAATCTAAAAATCTTGCTCCAAGGTGCAATCTTCCTTTTATTATCATAAACTATGATGTAACATGTGGCTAATAAAATACGGCTATAGGCTATTCTAGTCCATTAATTTATTGATGTCACCTTTCAGGGTAAACCGATTGTTGGTTACATAGATATTATTTTTATACGTGAGATACAAAATAAATAGGTATCTCAAAATGATTTACTATTTAACATATTTTGTTATTAAATGAATGGTTTTTAAATAGGAGCTAACGAATATGAAACCATACACATACAATTTTAACGTTTTTTATCATCACAAATTAAGATTATATACTTATTAGTTTTACCGTTCGATCTTTTAAATTTACTGGCTATCTTGCATACAAGATAGAGCGGAAATTTCACTGTAAACTCTGCATGAAAACATTAACAAAGTGTGATGCCAGCATGGAGTCATGGCATTATTATTAAATTATTCATAGGGCATATCTCAATAAAGGGCATGATGACTTAAGGAATCTCAAATCCCCTACAGATATGTTCACACACATTTCCTAGCAACATTTATTGAGCAATTTCCTTATGTGCAACACAAAGAAGGTATTGTACATATAATGTTAGGAAAGGCACTGAAGAAAATAAGGATAATATAGCCTCATTAACTGAGGCAATGCAAAAAGCACAATCTATTTTGCATAAAGCCACCTCCTTAAAGTTAGAATCCACAATCACGTGTTGTGGACTGCAAAGGAGAATAAATGTTTAGGGAAACAGACGCAGGAATTATGGAACATATTACACCAATAATTTCATCTCATTGAGTGAAATTTGGAGAGTTGAGTACTTGTGACTTTAAGCTGATTTTGATCCCAATTAAATGTAATAAATTAACTCTGTTTTGACATATTTCTATGAATCTAGACTCTGGTCTCCAAATTAATATTTGTAGCGTGTTGCATTTTGAAACGTTGAAATAATGTAAGAATTTATAAGTAATAGTATTGAATGATTGTGATCGTTTTACAAACAAAACCAGCTGTTCGGCTTAAGCTTTAGGTAACAACTTTGGTTTTTAAATAGTAGGCTTGGATAGTAGATATGTTTCAATAAAACACTTTAGTTGTTAAAGTGTGTAAAAGCTCAAATATGCATCGGTTTCTAACTAAACAGTCTTCATAAAACTATAGAACTATAGTTGATAGGTTAAAAATAAATACAATATCCAAATAATTGGACATTATGACTGTATAAAACTCAAAAACTTACATTAAGTTGCCAATGTAATATTTACTACTTCTTGCATCATAAATTGTGATTATTTTACTCCATAGTGCCATTGAGCCTTTATTTGAAAGTAGTTTTAAGAATGTCTAGAAATGTGTTTGCACCATTGAAGCGTATAAGACTATGATCTGTGCTCATCTTTACGTAAATAGACACTTTTTACTTTCTCTCGACACCTTTAAAAGAAAAGTACTTTGCTCGTAAGAAAGATCAAAATGTTGATAATTGTAAACCCTCCCTCCCCCCGAAACGGTGTTGGTTTTCGATGCCGTCTACCTGTATGTCTACATTCAGAACTAAAGCCGACATCATTTTACTGATCAGGCTAAAACTCAGTATATATGGTTTTATAAGGTTCCCTCGAGGAGTTTTGGGAGTTAGATATCTTACCCTATAATTGAGGGTAGTTTAGTAAAGGTAAAAAAGAGAGAAAACAAGCTATCTCGAAATCCACTGTAACGATTTTTATTAAATTTCGTATATGGGTAATGTTTATTATCATAAGTTAATCATCCCATAAACATAAATTTAAGGGTAATTTACATAAGTAAGTATTGCCAATTTTAATCATATATTTGCAAGTATTTGAAACACGAAATAAATCAATATTGTAAGATTGTAACAAAATTAAAATTAAAAAAACCTTTAATTGAAATATATTTTTATAAAACCAATAGGGGGCTGTTCATAAATTACGTAAGGATATTTTTTCATTACTTTGACCCCTCTTACTCCCCAAATCTCCCTACTTAAGGAATTGTAAGATTTCTCGTTCCCTCCTCTCCCCTGACTGATCTTACGTAATTTTCTTACAATTTGGTAAATTATATTATTTTATACAAAAGGATTCGTGATGGGAAATTATAAAATATTTATCACAGTAAAATTAGGTTTAAAACAACCTAAATAAATGACAGTTTATAGTTATGTATAGCTGTGTACGTCTATAGGCAATGATTCAGCGCCATCTGTCGTCGCTAGGTGCAACCTTTTTGACTGCACATCTGTAAAAGTGTTTTTTTTTTTTAGATTTGGTCTAACCATAAACGTTTATAAAATCCTTAGTTAAGATGGAATCTGCCCACCCCCACGAAAACTGAAGAAATTACTGATCACTCCCACCCAAAAAATCCTTACGTAATTCTTGAAAGGTCCCCAGTTTCCGAGCCATTGGCAAATATTAAAAAAAAAAAATTAGGTCTCAGAAAACGGGAGTTTATAATTCGTCTTTTTGATGAAAATATGTAAAATCTGTAAAATCTGGATAATGAACCATACGTTTCTTTCATTTATGCCTCTTGGTGGAATGTGATGGCCATTTTTTCCATCATGTTTCTGTAAAAATGTATATTATCTGGTTTCACAAATATTACAAGTTTTAAGTAAATGTTTCCATTTTTAGACAGAATAGAGAGAAAGTCTATTTGGTGCACCAAACCATTTATTTATTGAGGTAGGTCTAGTTATTAGCCTTAATAATATGGACACAAGTTAATATTATACAACTTATAAATCTGTTTGTAGTTTCGTCTTAGTAGATACCAAATATCTAAGGTTAATTTCGGCCAAATAGTCCATTTCAACTGCTATTTAAAAATATATATAAATATTAGAAGTATAAAGCACAAATATAAGGATGTATTATGTTTTCGCTCTTATATTAAACTAAATATTGATTTAATAATATTAACATGAGTCTGGATATACTGGGATGAGACATTATTGCTTTCAATTCCAAACTACAGGGCCAATTATGCCCGTAGAGACAATAAATTAGGTGGGGGAGTTTGTGGTTTTGTTAGAAGAGCTTAATGGTTTCAAACATGGACATTTGAAACTTTTAGTAAAGGTTCCTTATTGGCTATAGACCAGAGATAAGACAGAATTTTGTGAAATTCAACCACATTTAAGAGATAAAAAAGGGCGTTCAAAAGTTTTTCAAAATCACTGAGCATGCATTTTTTGAACTAGTGGACATAGAGCCTTGAAATTTAAAATTAATGTTTCTGTATACAAATGGGGAAAATATTTTTTAGTGTTTTTCAAATTTAATCACCTAAATGGTGTAAAAGAGGGAACAAGGGGCAATAAATTTTATGTCCTCCAATCAAGATGAAATTTGATATATGGAGGGTTATCGGGTCGCAGAATACTAATATGAAATTAATTTATGTACGGCAACCACACGATGATTCCCGAGGTGCGTTGGTAAAAATGTGTGTTCAAGACTACCAAAACTAATATAAATAAATACTTTACAGGATGATAGAATATTGAAATTGTGCAGACAACAAATGGGACCACTCCAAATAATTATAAAAGTATGAACAGTTTTGTTTAATAAGTGCGACTCTGGGACATATGGAAGGGGATATAAACAGAATAAAACCTTTTATGTGTACTAGAATACTTAAATTTGATAGTCGTTTAGGAGGACAACTCCAAATAACCAAATAAGTCTTAAAAATTGAAATTTCTAAATGATAGTTATAAAAATGAGCTGAAATATTTACAAAACTTATAGAAACAACTAATTCCCAGTGTGGCAGAAAATTGAAATGTATAAGTAAATTAAAGGGACATGTAAAATTACTATAAGTCTGTACATTTTTAATTTTAAATGAGACCCCGGCAGTCGAGGGTGGGGGTAGGGGGTAGATGAGGGGTTATAAAAATAAAAACAACTTTTAGCTGTGATAGAATATTTAAATTTGGCAAGTAGGTAGAGTGAACTTTCAAAATAACCAAATAAATCTTAATATTTGAAATTAAAAGTGGAAGTTGAAGAAGTGGTAGGGGAAGGGAGCAGGCTCAACATTTACAAAAACTAATAAATTCAACTACATTCTGTGTGGTAGAAAACTTAAATTCTTAGGTATACGGACCACTCCAAGTAAACAAAAAAATATGAAATTTTTTAACTTTAGCTATGGAAAATGGGGGAGGGGTAAGCTATAGCTAGAAATAGCTTTTGAGATGAGGTTAGAAGTTAAAATTTGAAAGACAGGTAGAAATAAAACTCCAGATATCCAAATGAATGTTATAATTTAATATTTTTCAAAGGGGTTTGGAAAAGTGGGTTGACTTCTAATACTTATAAAAGTATTAGAAACAACCTCTTCTCAGTGTGGTATAAAACTAAAATTCTCCACATAGGCAAAGATACCACTCCAAATAACTATAAGAGTCCAAAATTTTTAAAGTTTATAATAGGAGTCCATAAAAAAGGGGGAGTTTAAGAAAGATTAAGTATGGTAGAAAGTCTAAATTTTGCATGCTGGTAGAGGTACGTACGGCTTCAGATAACCAAGTAAGTCTTAAATGGATAAACTACTTTTATGTGTGATATAAAACTGGAATTCGTCAAGCAGAGATAGGGACCACACAAATTAACTATAAGTCTGAACATTTTAAATTTCAAAATGAGAATACGGGAAATAGGGATGGAGGAGGTTGGGGGATAGGGGTGTACTAGTAGGAGGTAGAAAATTTAAATTTGTCAGGGATGTAGAGGGATAACTTCAAATAACCACAAATACATTTTAAATATTAGTTATTTCTAAGGAGGCTGGTGATATAGAGGGTCTCAAATTTTTTAAACATAAAATACTAAACTACTTCTATAAGTGTTAGATGATTGGCATAAGTCAGGTGGGCTTAAAGACCAACTCAAACAATACCAAGGGCTGAATTATTACCTTTCAAAATGAAGGCTTGGAAAATAGGGAGTGAAGGTCCCCTCAAAATATTTACAAAGCTATATAAATACAATTTTTGTAAAGAAATAAGCTTGAAATTTCGCCATGTAATTTAATAATAAAACAGGTTTGAGTAGCTAGACGGGGATACATTGTTCACGTTAATTCATTAAAAAAAAAAAAAGCTTATCTAATACCGCTATGCTTATGACAATATTATAACAACTGTTTACATCACCAAATGAAGAAAATTAAACTATATCTTTCTACTGGAGCGATATATAATTTTTTGCCAAAAAAATTGATGAAAAATACTGCAAATACATTGGCATTTTCTCGCGTTTCGTACATTATTGAACAAGTGGAATTTCAAAATTGAAGCCCAAGAAATGGTAGTGCTTAAACTGTATACAACCAAAATATAACATTCTTTACGATGTGGTTAGGTTGACATTAGGTAGCCATGGAAAATATCATATAAAATAACCAAATAAGTCTTAAAATTTCAAATTAGAATAATTGTGGAAGCTAAGGAGGGTGAGGGTGACAGAGGGGTTTGTAAATGAGAGTAAATTGCCATCTTTCCAAAGAAAATATACTTTTATGCATGAAAGAATATTTAAATTTGCCCATTTGATAAAACACATAACCATAAAAGTTAGAAAGTTTGGAATTCAAAAATTTACTGCTGGGAAATTGGAGGGGCCTCTAAAATTTCCTAAGCTATAAAAACCCAATATGTTCCAAATGCGGGTACACTATATACTCATTAAACCTCCCTCATCCCTAACACAATAGCGTAATTAGTAGCACATAAGCGTATAACTCGAACGAATACTAAGGCACGATGCTAACCAAAATAACAAAATAGAAAATGTGATTGATGTTGAACACACACAAAATCTATTTTCTAAAATGCTCTTTTTATAAAAATTGGGCTGTAGTAAGACATTTGGAACATTAAATTTGTAAAGGCAGAGGAAAAAAGTTTATACTAAAAGTAAATCAACACACAAACTAAAGCCTATCTTAAAGTGGATACATTAGATTTACAAATACATAGCTGTTATCGCATACCTAGGAGCGACATAACAATTAAAATAAACACATCCAAGTGACATAACTTGGTGAGCATGATTCTCTTTGGATAATAATGATGCTTCATAATTAATATGTTTCTGTAAAATAGTCTATTATTTAATTTATGTTCGTTGGTGAAATGTGATGCTTTTTTTCAAACATGTTTTTATGAACGTGCTTAGGTAAAGTTTGCATTGTCATTGGAGTACGACGGCCGCCCTGCGATTGCGCTTGTTTGTGCACTCAGATAATAAACTAGATATTTTCCTCCTAAGATTTTTTATTTATTAATTGCAATAACTGAGTTGTGATTGCCATGGTTAGCTTAGGATTGTACACGAAGTAACTTTCAAAATTATGACAGCTGGACCAATAAAGTAAGGATGCTATAGCTAAATACGTCAAAGCTCGATTTAGTACATTACGAAATCAAAGAGACCAGAGTATTATGAAATATATCAATTTCCAAATTATTTTGACACACATTTTAATCAAATTTCTGTTAAATCTTATTACTGTATTGATTTTTAATGATATTGATTATAATTTTAGTTTCAAACATATCCAAACTAAATAATCAGATTTTTTTTTTCTCTACTTTAGTAGATAATTTTTATACCAAACACTTAATAACTATAGTTGTGATTGTATAGTGAAATAATCTTATACTGAGAGAGTTTTCAGTTTAAATTTTTTAAATATTTATTTCTATTCCTCTTTACTAAAATAATAAGAGATATTTAATTTTCCATACAGACACGAGAAGGTGTTGGGCAATTGTAATTGGACAAAACATTATGAGCTTTTTGTTGTGCAATCCTAACGCGCGTTTAGGGAGATAAGCTTCATTTTCAGACTTGATTTTATTATAAACTGATTTAAAACCGATTTGTTAACTTTCATTGCACATTAATATAAAATAATACTGAAACTTAGTACCCTTTCGAGTTATACGCTTATGGGTTAGGATTTGAGAAGGTTAGATATAGAGGACGTGAACCCACATTTTCGCGGAGGGAGAGTGGAAAACAATTTAGGGAAAACGACCCCAGTTCAACTGAGCGAGATTCTAACCTAGGTCTCCCCGTCCTCGGCAGTCTAGCTCAACATGAAACTAGTGCGTTAGCTAACTATGCCACCAAGGTGGGCATTAGTATAAGATAATGTTGAATATAATCATTCCAGTGTTTAAAATAAGGGGGTTTTACCGATACTAATATATACTTAGGAAACTCTTTCCATTGTACGTTCCATGCTTTTAACTTTTTATTTTAGTTAATAAAGTAGCATATCACTTATGTACTTTGTTTATATTAATTTGACAACATGTAAAAATAAATGCAACCTTTACAACTTAAGTATTTAATTTTAATTACTGATATATTTTTTGTGCTATGTCTTACTTCTCACTACAGCTATCCGCGTATTTACTCCTAAGGATAAAGAATGAGGAAGGTAAAACGTTTGGGAAATGTGCCCGTATTTGCGTTGAAGGAGAATTATAAGCATATTAGGAAAAAACACTCTCAGTACACTCCATCGGGATTCGAACAATGATACCCTAGTTATTTGCAGTCCAGTCTAACGAAGAAGGGAATCCTAAAGAATGGTGACCGCAGAAGCTGGTCACAAAATATTTAATAATTCATTTACAAGTGCATTTCCAAGACTAGTGTCTCTTACGTTTAAACTGTAGAAGTACTGGCATTGTATATTTGAGTCCAACACTCAATTGTTTGAAAAGTTTCAGTCAATGAAAGGGGGGTGAGGCGGGGCTAAGGGACTACCGCTACCTGGACTATTGTACTCGGAGAGACAGCAATTCTTAGCTTGTCTTTCTCACGAGGAAACATTTTGCTATAGAGAGTTGTTTTAAAGAATTCTCACTTGGAAGCGCTGTTATCACTGGGTATTTTAAGTTCTACCTGACTCGAGGAGCGCAACAAATCTCCCGTAAGGCTGTGTATCTGTTATTTCTTTGTCTGTGGCCTAGGTACAAATTTCGTTAATGTAATAGGGACGAGGCGGGTTGAATTTAATGGGAGTATACCCGCATTTGCGTGAAGAGATAGTAGGGAAGGACAGGGTGATCGAGGTTTGAATCTCGGGTCAGGTGAACTGGAGGTGGGTTTTCCTAAATGGTTTTCCACTCTCCCTACACGCAAATGTGGGTTCACATCCTCCTAAATTCAACCTTCCCAATTCTTAATCCATTAGCGTAATTAGTACTTAAACGTATAAACCGAACGGGTAGTAAGACGCGATGCTAAAAAAAAATGTAGTGGGGAAAACATTTATGAATAAAACTTTAATACATACTATCGGGATCGAACCCCGATCTTCCCGTCTTTGGTGGTATAGTCGATTGGGAGAATAGCGCCTTAGCCCATGCGGCCACTGAAGTGGATTTGATTATTGTTACTTTCCCTACTAATTACCCGTTTGATTTGGACGCTATTGAACCATAATTTGAAATGTAACTTACCAATAAATAAACAAGTAATATAATAATTTCCCATTTGTGTAAGCCTTTTGATCAATTCTTGTACTCAGAAATTGATCTTCCTAGTCGACTAGCTTAGGTTAAATGAGATTTTTTTTTTAAATCCAGATAAACTAAGAAGATAAAAACTATAAACCAGCTAATTAATCGATTTAACAGTTCTACAATAATTATAATAACTCATTACAATCCACTTGAATTTCCTTTAAAAGCAGGTGCGAATACGTTAGCAGCTAATGTTGACCAAGTGTCGGCGCGTATTCTCTGGCCAGGGGCCCTATTGTCCTCTTAGAGAGTAGCATACGGTCTAAAAAATAATAAAAGTTTATTCTTAAACATACAGCAAGCTACGGTACTGCTGGTCAGGATAAACGCAAAACTGCTGGTGGAATGGGAGTAAAAAAGGTGAAGGGTGGATGTTATATTATTAGTGGGGGTGACTTTTTTTTTTTAGCGATGCTTTTTAATTCCCATTCGGGTTTATACGCCTAGGTCACAGACAAAGAAATAACAGATACACAGCCCCTAGGTTAAAAATGTTGCACTCCTTTTCGAGGCTTTACTCCTTCAACGTTGGGATCGCTAGGTGCGATCCCCAGTGACTACAGCGCAATCAAGTGAGCATTTTTTAAACGACTCACTTTAAACTAGAATGTACTAGAAGGCAGATACAAAATATGAGCTCCTGTCGGCTGGCGGTCACCGAGAAAGCTTCAGGTAGCGCCCTCCTCCATCTCTAACCCCCCACACCCTCGTCATAAGTACCCTAATCCTGCCACACAAATAAGTTTACTCTGACTGCACATTACAAAGAAAACTTGAAACACAATGAACCTTTTTTTTTTAACTAAGGGACTGGCTGTCAACTGCAATTATTTATTAAGTAGCATTGAGAAGAATTGCAGACGTTTAGAAATACCAATTTATTTAACTAGTGGTTAGATATTTTCTAATATTGTTTTCAACAAAATGAGGCTGAAAGTTCTGACTAATTAAATAGTTTAAATTTTAATTATAAAATTATTTTTAAATGTATGATATCTTCTATAGAACCCCACAAATTGTGACCCTATCAAAACATGACTATTTGACAGAGGAAGGCTAGATACCATACCGCGTGGCCACCAATGCCGGTCTATAATATCTATTTGATGCTATGTATTTAAAATCATTAATGTATACTTGAAATAATTTAAAAACTGGTAATTTCCCGGTGTAAATTAAAATTCCCACACTTAAGTAATTAAAGTTAAAACAAAAATATTGGGATGGTTTTAAATAGTTTTAAGGGTCTCTGTTATTTAAAATTGCGTAGTAAATACTAAAGTTAAATTATTGTATTTTGTGTGAGTACTTATCTTAAAAGTTAGCAAGCTTTCTTTTATGAATTACTAGCAATCCTGCACGACATTGTCCGTGACCCCTTGTGGCATAAGAATTATATATACATCCCTCCCCCCCATGGTACCCGCATCTCTGAAACGTAATTCTAAAACAGAAAATATTTTCTTCAAAAATTTGTTTAAAATATCACAATTAAAAAGATAATTTAAAATCTAAAAATCTTGCTCCAAGGTGCAATCTTCCTTTTATTATCATAAACTATGATGTAACATGTGGCTAATAAAATACGGCTATAGGCTATTCTAGTCCATTAATTTATTGATGTCACCTTTCAGGGTAAACCGATTGTTGGTTACATAGATATTATTTTTATACGTGAGATACAAAATAAATAGGTATCTCAAAATGATTTACTATTTAACATATTTTGTTATTAAATGAATGGTTTTTAAATAGGAGCTAACGAATATGAAACCATACACATACAATTTTAACGTTTTTTATCATCACAAATTAAGATTATATACTTATTAGTTTTACCGTTCGATCTTTTAAATTTACTGGCTATCTTGCATACAAGATAGAGCGGAAATTTCACTGTAAACTCTGCATGAAAACATTAACAAAGTGTGATGCCAGCATGGAGTCATGGCATTATTATTAAATTATTCATAGGGCATATCTCAATAAAGGGCATGATGACTTAAGGAATCTCAAATCCCCTACAGATATGTTCACACACATTTCCTAGCAACATTTATTGAGCAATTTCCTTATGTGCAACACAAAGAAGGTATTGTACATATAATGTTAGGAAAGGCACTGAAGAAAATAAGGATAATATAGCCTCATTAACTGAGGCAATGCAAAAAGCACAATCTATTTTGCATAAAGCCACCTCCTTAAAGTTAGAATCCACAATCACGTGTTGTGGACTGCAAAGGAGAATAAATGTTTAGGGAAACAGACGCAGGAATTATGGAACATATTACACCAATAATTTCATCTCATTGAGTGAAATTTGGAGAGTTGAGTACTTGTGACTTTAAGCTGATTTTGATCCCAATTAAATGTAATAAATTAACTCTGTTTTGACATATTTCTATGAATCTAGACTCTGGTCTCCAAATTAATATTTGTAGCGTGTTGCATTTTGAAACGTTGAAATAATGTAAGAATTTATAAGTAATAGTATTGAATGATTGTGATCGTTTTACAAACAAAACCAGCTGTTCGGCTTAAGCTTTAGGTTAACAACTTTGGTTTTTAAATAGTAGGCTTGGATAGTAGATATGTTTCAATAAAACACTTTAGTTGTTAAAGTGTGTAAAAGCTCAAATATGCATCGGTTTCTAACTAAACAGTCTTCATAAAACTATAGAACTATAGTTGATAGGTTAAAAATAAATACAATATCCAAATAATTGGACATTATGACTGTATAAACTCAAAAACTTACATTAAGTTGCCAATGTAATATTTACTACTTCTTGCATCATAAATTGTGATTATTTTACTCCATAGTGCCATTGAGCCTTTATTTGAAAGTAGTTTTAAGAATGTCTAGAAATGTGTTTGCACCATTGAAGCGTATAAGACTATGATCTGTGCTCATCTTTACGTAAATAGACACTTTTTACTTTCTCTCGACACCTTTAAAAGAAAAGTACTTTGCTCGTAAGAAAGATCAAAATGTTGATAATTGTAAACCCTCCCTCCCCCCGAAACGGTGTTGGTTTTCGATGCCGTCTACCTGTATGTCTACATTCAGAACTAAAGCCGACATCATTTTACTGATCAGGCTAAAACTCAGTATATATGGTTTTATAAGGTTCCCTCGAGGAGTTTTGGGAGTTAGATATCTTACCCTATAATTGAGGGTAGTTTAGTAAAGGTAAAAAAGAGAGAAAACAAGCTATCTCGAAATCCACTGTAACGATTTTTATTAAATTTCGTATATGGGTAATGTTTATTATCATAAGTTAATCATCCCATAAACATAAATTTAAGGGTAATTTACATAAGTAAGTATTGCCAATTTTAATCATATATTTGCAAGTATTTGAAACACGAAATAAATCAATATTGTAAGATTGTAACAAAATTAAAATTAAAAAAACCTTTAATTGAAATATATTTTTATAAAACCAATAGGGGGCTGTTCATAAATTACGTAAGGATATTTTTTCATTACTTTGACCCCTCTTACTCCCCAAATCTCCCTACTTAAGGAATTGTAAGATTTCTCGTTCCCTCCTCTCCCCTGACTGATCTTACGTAATTTTCTTACAATTTGGTAAATTATATTATTTTATACAAAAGGATTCGTGATGGGAAATTATAAAATATTTATCACAGTAAAATTAGGTTTAAAACAACCTAAATAAATGACAGTTTATAGTTATGTATAGCTGTGTACGTCTATAGGCAATGATTCAGCGCCATCTGTCGTCGCTAGGTGCAACCTTTTTGACTGCACATCTGTAAAAGTGTTTTTTTTTTTTAGATTTGGTCTAACCATAAACGTTTATAAAATCCTTAGTTAAGATGGAATCTGCCCACCCCCACGAAAACTGAAGAAATTACTGATCACTCCCACCCAAAAAATCCTTACGTAATTCTTGAAAGGTCCCCAGTTTCCGAGCCATTGGCAAATATTAAAAAAAAAAAATTAGGTCTCAGAAAACGGGAGTTTATAATTCGTCTTTTTGATGAAAATATGTAAAATCTGTAAAATCTGGATAATGAACCATACGTTTCTTTCATTTATGCCTCTTGGTGGAATGTGATGGCCATTTTTTCCATCATGTTTCTGTAAAAATGTATATTATCTGGTTTCACAAATATTACAAGTTTTAAGTAAATGTTTCCATTTTTAGACAGAATAGAGAGAAAGTCTATTTGGTGCACCAAACCATTTATTTATTGAGGTAGGTCTAGTTATTAGCCTTAATAATATGGACACAAGTTAATATTATACAACTTATAAATCTGTTTGTAGTTTCGTCTTAGTAGATACCAAATATCTAAGGTTAATTTCGGCCAAATAGTCCATTTCAACTGCTATTTAAAAATATATATAAATATTAGAAGTATAAAGCACAAATATAAGGATGTATTATGTTTTCGCTCTTATATTAAACTAAATATTGATTTAATAATATTAACATGAGTCTGGATATACTGGGATGAGACATTATTGCTTTCAATTCCAAACTACAGGGCCAATTATGCCCGTAGAGACAATAAATTAGGTGGGGGAGTTTGTGGTTTTGTTAGAAGAGCTTAATGGTTTCAAACATGGACATTTGAAACTTTTAGTAAAGGTTCCTTATTGGCTATAGACCAGAGATAAGACAGAATTTTGTGAAATTCAACCACATTTAAGAGATAAAAAAGGGCGTTCAAAAGTTTTTCAAAATCACTGAGCATGCATTTTTTGAACTAGTGGACATAGAGCCTTGAAATTTAAAATTAATGTTTCTGTATACAAATGGGGAAAATATTTTTTAGTGTTTTTCAAATTTAATCACCTAAATGGTGTAAAAGAGGGAACAAGGGGCAATAAATTTTATGTCCTCCAATCAAGATGAAATTTGATATATGGAGGGTTATCGGGTCGCAGAATACTAATATGAAATTAATTTATGTACGGCAACCACACGATGATTCCCGAGGTGCGTTGGTAAAAATGTGTGTTCAAGACTACCAAAACTAATATAAATAAATACTTTACAGGATGATAGAATATTGAAATTGTGCAGACAACAAATGGGACCACTCCAAATAATTATAAAAGTATGAACAGTTTTGTTTAATAAGTGCGACTCTGGGACATATGGAAGGGGATATAAACAGAATAAAACCTTTTATGTGTACTAGAATACTTAAATTTGATAGTCGTTTAGGAGGACAACTCCAAATAACCAAATAAGTCTTAAAAATTGAAATTTCTAAATGATATTTTATAAAATGAGCTGAAATATTTACAAAACTTATAGAAACAACTAATTCCCAGTGTGGCAGAAAATTGAAATGTATAAGTAAATTAAAGGGACATGTAAAATTACTATAAGTCTGTACATTTTTAATTTTAAATGAGACCCCGGCAGTCGAGGGTGGGGGTAGGGGGTAGATGAGGGGTTATAAAAATAAAAACAACTTTTAGCTGTGATAGAATATTTAAATTTGGCAAGTAGGTAGAGTGAACTTTCAAAATAACCAAATAAATCTTAATATTTGAAATTAAAAGTGGAAGTTGAAGAAGTGGTAGGGGAAGGGAGCAGGCTCAACATTTACAAAAACTAATAAATTCAACTACATTCTGTGTGGTAGAAAACTTAAATTCTTAGGTATACGGACCACTCCAAGTAAACAAAAAAATATGAAATTTTTTAACTTTAGCTATGGAAAATGGGGGAGGGGTAAGCTATAGCTAGAAATAGCTTTTGAGATGAGGTTAGAAGTTAAAATTTGAAAGACAGGTAGAAATAAAACTCCAGATATCCAAATGAATGTTATAATTTAATATTTTTCAAAGGGGTTTGGAAAAGTGGGTTGACTTCTAATACTTATAAAAGTATTAGAAACAACCTCTTCTCAGTGTGGTATAAAACTAAAATTCTCCACATAGGCAAAGATACCACTCCAAATAACTATAAGAGTCCAAAATTTTTAAAGTTTATAATAGGAGTCCATAAAAAAGGGGGAGTTTAAGAAAGATTAAGTATGGTAGAAAGTCTAAATTTTGCATGCTGGTAGAGGTACGTACGGCTTCAGATAACCAAGTAAGTCTTAAATGGATAAACTACTTTTATGTGTGATATAAAACTGGAATTCGTCAAGCAGAGATAGGGACCACACAAATTAACTATAAAGTCTGAACATTTTAAATTTCAAAATGAGAATACGGGAAATAGGGATGGAGGAGGTTGGGGGATAGGGGTGTACTAGTAGGAGGTAGAAAATTTAAATTTGTCAGGGATGTAGAGGGATAACTTCAAATAACCACAAATACATTTTAAATATTAGTTATTTCTAAGGAGGCTGGTGATATAGAGGGTCTCAAATTTTTTAAACATAAAATACTAAACTACTTCTATAAGTGTTAGATGATTGGCATAAGTCAGGTGGGCTTAAAGACCAACTCAAACAATACCAAGGGCTGAATTATTACCTTTCAAAATGAAGGCTTGGAAAATAGGGAGTGAAGGTCCCCTCAAAATATTTACAAAGCTATATAAATACAATTTTTGTAAAGAAATAAGCTTGAAATTTCGCCATGTAATTTAATAATAAAACAGGTTTGAGTAGCTAGACGGGGATACATTGTTCACGTTAATTCATTAAAAAAAAAAAAAGCTTATCTAATACCGCTATGCTTATGACAATATTATAACAACTGTTTACATCACCAAATGAAGAAAATTAAACTATATCTTTCTACTGGAGCGATATATAATTTTTTGCCAAAAAAATTGATGAAAAATACTGCAAATACATTGGCATTTTCTCGCGTTTCGTACATTATTGAACAAGTGGAATTTCAAAATTGAAGCCCAAGAAATGGTAGTGCTTAAACTGTATACAACCAAAATATAACATTCTTTACGATGTGGTTAGGTTGACATTAGGTAGCCATGGAAAATATCATATAAAATAACCAAATAAGTCTTAAAATTTCAAATTAGAATAATTGTGGAAGCTAAGGAGGGTGAGGGTGACAGAGGGGTTTGTAAATGAGAGTAAATTGCCATCTTTCCAAAGAAAATATACTTTTATGCATGAAAGAATATTTAAATTTGCCCATTTGATAAAACACATAACCATAAAAGTTAGAAAGTTTGGAATTCAAAAATTTACTGCTGGGAAATTGGAGGGGCCTCTAAAATTTCCTAAGCTATAAAAACCCAATATGTTCCAAATGCGGGTACACTATATACTCATTAAACCTCCCTCATCCCTAACACAATAGCGTAATTAGTAGCACATAAGCGTATAACTCGAACGAATACTAAGGCACGATGCTAACCAAAATAACAAAATAGAAAATGTGATTGATGTTGAACACACACAAAATCTATTTTCTAAAATGCTCTTTTTATAAAAATTGGGCTGTAGTAAGACATTTGGAACATTAAATTTGTAAAGGCAGAGGAAAAAAGTTTATACTAAAAGTAAATCAACACACAAACTAAAGCCTATCTTAAAGTGGATACATTAGATTTACAAATACATAGCTGTTATCGCATACCTAGGAGCGACATAACAATTAAAATAAACACATCCAAGTGACATAACTTGGTGAGCATGATTCTCTTTGGATAATAATGATGCTTCATAATTAATATGTTTCTGTAAAATAGTCTATTATTTAATTTATGTTCGTTGGTGAAATGTGATGCTTTTTTTCAAACATGTTTTTATGAACGTGCTTAGGTAAAGTTTGCATTGTCATTGGAGTACGACGGCCGCCCTGCGATTGCGCTTGTTTGTGCACTCAGATAATAAACTAGATATTTTCCTCCTAAGATTTTTTATTTATTAATTGCAATAACTGAGTTGTGATTGCCATGGTTAGCTTAGGATTGTACACGAAGTAACTTTCAAAATTATGACAGCTGGACCAATAAAGTAAGGATGCTATAGCTAAATACGTCAAAGCTCGATTTAGTACATTACGAAATCAAAGAGACCAGAGTATTATGAAATATATCAATTTCCAAATTATTTTGACACACATTTTAATCAAATTTCTGTTAAATCTTATTACTGTATTGATTTTTAATGATATTGATTATAATTTTAGTTTCAAACATATCCAAACTAAATAATCAGATTTTTTTTTTCTCTACTTTAGTAGATAATTTTTATACCAAACACTTAATAACTATAGTTGTGATTGTATAGTGAAATAATCTTATACTGAGAGAGTTTTCAGTTTAAATTTTTTAAATATTTATTTCTATTCCTCTTTACTAAAATAATAAGAGATATTTAATTTTCCATACAGACACGAGAAGGTGTTGGGCAATTGTAATTGGACAAAACATTATGAGCTTTTTGTTGTGCAATCCTAACGCGCGTTTAGGGAGATAAGCTTCATTTTCAGACTTGATTTTATTATAAACTGATTTAAAACCGATTTGTTAACTTTCATTGCACATTAATATAAAATAATACTGAAACTTAGTACCCTTTCGAGTTATACGCTTATGGGTTAGGATTTGAGAAGGTTAGATATAGAGGACGTGAACCCACATTTTCGCGGAGGGAGAGTGGAAAACAATTTAGGGAAAACGACCCCAGTTCAACTGAGCGAGATTCTAACCTAGGTCTCCCCGTCCTCGGCAGTCTAGCTCAACATGAAACTAGTGCGTTAGCTAACTATGCCACCAAGGTGGGCATTAGTATAAGATAATGTTGAATATAATCATTCCAGTGTTTAAAATAAGGGGGTTTTACCGATACTAATATATACTTAGGAAACTCTTTCCATTGTACGTTCCATGCTTTTAACTTTTTATTTTAGTTAATAAAGTAGCATATCACTTATGTACTTTGTTTATATTAATTTGACAACATGTAAAAATAAATGCAACCTTTACAACTTAAGTATTTAATTTTAATTACTGATATATTTTTTGTGCTATGTCTTACTTCTCACTACAGCTATCCGCGTATTTACTCCTAAGGATAAAGAATGAGGAAGGTAAAACGTTTGGGAAATGTGCCCGTATTTGCGTTGAAGGAGAATTATAAGCATATTAGGAAAAAACACTCTCAGTACACTCCATCGGGATTCGAACAATGATACCCTAGTTATTTGCAGTCCAGTCTAACGAAGAAGGGAATCCTAAAGAATGGTGACCGCAGAAGCTGGTCACAAAATATTTAATAATTCATTTACAAGTGCATTTCCAAGACTAGTGTCTCTTACGTTTAAACTGTAGAAGTACTGGCATTGTATATTTGAGTCCAACACTCAATTGTTTGAAAAGTTTCAGTCAATGAAAGGGGGGTGAGGCGGGGCTAAGGGACTACCGCTACCTGGACTATTGTACTCGGAGAGACAGCAATTCTTAGCTTGTCTTTCTCACGAGGAAACATTTTGCTATAGAGAGTTGTTTTAAAGAATTCTCACTTGGAAGCGCTGTTATCACTGGGTATTTTAAGTTCTACCTGACTCGAGGAGCGCAACAAATCTCCCGTAAGGCTGTGTATCTGTTATTTCTTTGTCTGTGGCCTAGGTACAAATTTCGTTAATGTAATAGGGACGAGGCGGGTTGAATTTAATGGGAGTATACCCGCATTTGCGTGAAGAGATAGTAGGGAAGGACAGGGTGATCGAGGTTTGAATCTCGGGTCAGGTGAACTGGAGGTGGGTTTTCCTAAATGGTTTTCCACTCTCCCTACACGCAAATGTGGGTTCACATCCTCCTAAATTCAACCTTCCCAATTCTTAATCCATTAGCGTAATTAGTACTTAAACGTATAAACCGAACGGGTAGTAAGACGCGATGCTAAAAAAAAATGTAGTGGGGAAAACATTTATGAATAAAACTTTAATACATACTATCGGGATCGAACCCCGATCTTCCCGTCTTTGGTGGTATAGTCGATTGGGAGAATAGCGCCTTAGCCCATGCGGCCACTGAAGTGGATTTGATTATTGTTACTTTCCCTACTAATTACCCGTTTGATTTGGACGCTATTGAACCATAATTTGAAATGTAACTTACCAATAAATAAACAAGTAATATAATAATTTCCCATTTGTGTAAGCCTTTTGATCAATTCTTGTACTCAGAAATTGATCTTCCTAGTCGACTAGCTTAGGTTAAATGAGATTTTTTTTTTAAATCCAGATAAACTAAGAAGATAAAAACTATAAACCAGCTAATTAATCGATTTAACAGTTCTACAATAATTATAATAACTCATTACAATCCACTTCCAATCCTATTTAAAATAAATTAGCCAATTTATTCTCTGCTGTCTAAAATATTTGTCTCCGAAGAAGTTTTTAATTATCTTTTCTACAGTTTCTTTTTAAAGAATAAGTGTTTTCTCTGTCATCATAAAGAAACTACATCATCGTATCAAATCATAAGACCACTTGGATGGCCTTATTAATTGAATTACAACCCTATTAGCGACGCGGAAAAGAAAATATAGCAGTCTCCTTTATTGCAATATTCCATAAGATGGAAAACCAGCCCTCTCGAAGTTGTATCACCCCCTCTCCGACCACCCCCGTGTGCCTTGTACTTAATTGTACTCACACTAATAAACAATACATTATCACGCGAATCTTCTTTAAGAGTATCTACTAAAACGTACTATATTGAGAATATTTGCACATTAATAAGCTATTCCAAACGTCTCAACTATAAACTCTCTTGCTCTTTCGCCCAACCTCACCCTTTGCACCTCTCTCATCCCCTCTGAATTACCCCACCACCTCCGTTTTTTAACCGGAGAAAGCTTGTAGTTTATTTTAATGAAACGGGGCGTGAAAAAAAAAACAAGCTTTAACACAATTTAAAAGATTACAACGATGAATCAAACTTTTTTGAAGAAAAGGGCTGTTTTCTTATCCCTCTCTTCCTTTTTCATAAAGAAGAAGAAGACCCGGGAAGAGGGATTTCATCCCTCCCCCCCTCTTTCCCAGCCCTTTTGCCTCTTGTATTAAAGTTTTTTATATTTCGCGTCTTGAAATGGTGGTATCGCATTCATTCCCCCCCACTCAGCGGCTTTCTACAAACTTTTTTTTTTTCGGAGGATAGAAAAAAAAGTGGTTGAGGTTTAGATTCAGAGCTGTTTGAACCCGCCCCCACCTTTCCCCATTATTTCTTTCTTGCCCTTTCCTGACGTCACTTTAGCAACGTTGGGGTAACGCGGAATAATTTTAACATTTCCAAAACAAAAGTCTCTTCTTTTACGAGTAAACAAAAGTTTTCTCACCATCTTACTAAACACCTAAACAGATTTCCACATATTTTCACCTTGGTTTATGTTATCATATCAGCTAACAACGTTAAAAATAAATGCTATTTTAACAGAGCGAAAAGGTTGCTTTATGAAATATTTATATATTATTTTTTTCAACATTTTTAAACGCACATAGAGATATAAAATAAAGTTTAAAATTTAGCATTTCAAAGAGTTTTTCTTTTTACATTTTTTAAATAAAGTATAAATCTCTTAAGAAAATGTTATGCTAAATAGTGCGGAAACTTGTAATACTCAATTATTATTTTTTTAAATCAATTTTGTACAGTAATTTTTTTTTATGTTTTTAACCTATAGAAAAAGAAACAAACAAAATATATCTAGAAAATAAAAGTGTGAACTTTTAGCAAAATCATTTGATATTTGTTTTATAATAATGGAAAGCTATACAAGCTGTATTGAGTAGTTGATCGTATATTTAGCAATTTTAAACTACTGTGCTAAGTTGTAATAATATTGCGGGTCAAGGTTACAACACTCGTAGCCTATTTTGTGCAAAGTTTAGCCAGTGCTAATGTACCGTCGCGTCCAAATGGAACAATGGTACGTCCTTTCTGTGGAGGCTCTTCCCATGTCCCGATGAGATGAGGTGGGATGATAGTGAGTATGAGGGTGTGGAATCGGTGGAAACACTTTAACCTACCTAACTAACCTAACCCTGGTGACCGTTGGGGTAATTCCCCTTCGAGAATAATATCCATGGTACCAGCCGGGAATCGAACCCGGGATTCCTAAGCTCGTAGCCAGGTGCACTGGCCACTACACCACGGGTTAATTTACACGATTATTATGTGTTTTGTTATTTGATAACCAATATGACTTTGAAGAGTATGGGTGGGGAATGGCATATTTTTTTACATTTCATTACATTAAATAATACTTTTATTTTGTACACACCTAATTTATCTACACAGGTTTGTATATTAACGTAATTCCTGTTAACAAAACAAGCTAAAAATGTAAAACCAACAAATGTCGTCGGATGACGAGTTTTCTAAATACGATATTTTTTAAATTCACTGCATCTTGTTACGCTTTATGATTATACACATAGGCCTACATTTTAATCACGCTAATTTAGTGGGTTTAAGGAAGGCATAATTTAGAGTAAATGTACCCAAATCTGCGTGGAGGTGGCGTGAGAAACAATTTAGGAAAACCTACTCTCGGTACATCCGGCCTGAATTCGAAGCTCTAGCTTTCGGTTACATATAAATCAGACAGTTGGGCTTTTTACATTTAGACCGCTTGGCTGCCATTGCGGCCCATGATTTTTTTTTTCCTCCTTACAATAGCCATTCTTGTATTGACGATCTCGTGACAAAATCTCACGCTGTTTGTACAACCCTCTATGCTGTTATTTTACGTCGTGTGCGTGATAGCATAATGCTATTTGCTGTAAAAAGAAAAAAATAATACATATTTTCATCGTGCATACGCCGTCTTAAAATGCTTTGGCTTGAAATATATATTATATAATAATAAAAGGAAGTGTTGCCTGTGTGTGTTTGTGTGTGTGCGATGCCCAGACAAATCTACGGCACGCAGAGATCTGACATTTTTAACATTGGTGGACAGAAGGAGGTCCGAATGCACCTTGAAGCCCGATTTTTAAATTTTTAATTAAGCCATTTTTAACCATTTATTTTAAGAAAATATGTTTTATCTGGCTTAGAATTACGTTTTAGAGATACGGGCACCATTGGGTAGAGGGAGGAGCTTATATAAGTCTTATACCCCAGTGGGTGACGGGCAACGCCGTGCAGGATTGCCAGTAATGGTATGTATATATCTTGAGTCCAGTTAACGGTTTTATCCATTGCGAAATTTAACCAACTTGCATTGTGTTACATTTCAATATTGTTTTGTAATAGACAATTGTGTGACCCCTCTATATAAAATAAAATAAAAAATAAACCCAGAATAGGATCACTTAAAAACCCGCTTCGGTGATTGCATTATCTAACACGCTAATCTCTTGTTGGACTAAACTGTCAAAGACGGGGAGATCAAAGCTCGACCCCGGTCGGTTGCACTGAGAGTGGTTTTCCTAAACGGGTTTTCACCTCCTTCCACGCAAATGTGGGTGCTTTTCCTCTAAATTGAAGCTTCTCAATCCCTAACCCACTAGTATAATTAGTACATAGTCCTTTAGCCTGACCTTGCCACCACTTAATTAAGTCTTCCCCTTTCCAACTTATTATATGCCTACTTGAAATGCTTACTCGAAACAAAAAATCCAACTTCATATGAAATGCATTATAGGACACTCAATTTACATTTAAAAAGGTCTAACTATGGACCTATCCTAGAAACTACACTATGGTATAATCCGTTTAGGTAATCTTGCAACGTTTCGTGGTTGAACGGACTGTCCCGAGTGATTTGAAAATGTACCCTTAAGGAAACGTATTTTATTAATTTTGGCATCGCGTCCTACCACCCATCCGGGCAGTATTAATATTCATTCTAATGGGTTAGAGATGAGGAAGATGTAGTTCATAGAAAGTGTACCAAAGTTTCTTAGGGGACGAGCGGGAAATAAATAAAATTTGCCTTAGTACGTTCAGCCGGGATTCGAAGACTGGACTCAGGATTATCAGCAAACCAGACGAGTCTTTTTTCTATGTATTCACGTATACAGATCATAATTAATAGATAATTAATTTTTTTTTACGTTTATAACATCGTGTATAGTTAAAAATAATTAAACAATAAAAAGCTACTTTATTTCTTTTTAGTTCTAAATTTACATTCAAAGCATTGGGAGAAGAGAATTTTTCAAAACTTGTTTGTAAAATTTTGCGATACTAATATTTGTAACTTCATTTGGTATGCATCTCTTCTTTTTTATCCTGACACCCTGTTGTAAAATATGAGGTACACAGAAACAAAGTATTTTTTTATGTAATCTATTTCACCACTATCTTTGGCTCAGCTTTTTTTTTTCTCCCTGTTCATAAATCAATGTAGGCAAATACAACATAAACCCGTACTATGAGGGGATTGAGGGAATAAGATGTGGATTAGAATGGGTTAAACGTACATATGCACACACCAAAATAGAGCAAACAATTCTTCGAGAACTTTATATATTGATCCTAAAAGTTTTAAATTCTTAAAAAATGTGTCAAACTATAAATTTAGAGTCAACTGTTTTCCCCTGTTATTTTTCGCTTAAAATGTGCAGATATAGTTTATGTTAGTTAAAAAAAACTTTTCCAGACTCGTATAACTTTTTCCTTAATTCATGAAACAAAAAGAAAATTTTAAGGTTCTTTTGCATATTAACATTACAATTTTTTTAATAAAAACTAAAATAATAAACCACCATTTTTTAAAGAAATCTTAAGCATATTACCACTTTATAGAGAAAAAATAAGTATTAATGTAATGTTTTAATGTATTCAATTAACTAATTGCTCTTTAGTATATACTCATCGGTACAAAGAATTGACGGCAGATCAGATAAATATTTATGATAAAATGGCCGGGGTTCAATCCTCGGTCCCGGCACAGATTTATCTGATTACCGAACCCTTCCTTCACCTCTGACAAGACATCTTGTGAATGAGGGGAATGCCAGGCCTCCACCGTGGTTCGGATTCCACGTTAAAATGTAGGTCCTTCATTTCATCTCACAATCACCCTTCCATTACACATTAGCGTAACTGCGTACAACCCGAATGGGTAGTAAGACGCGGTGCTAATAATAATAAATAATAATAATAATAATAATTTATGATAAAAGCCTCTTTTAAAAAAAACACATTTAAACTGTGTTATTTTATTATGGCAGTAATTGTTTTCTCTCGTGTACATTTACTCACCTGCACTGGTGGATACGTGGACTAAGGTGTCAATCTCACCTTATCTGGTTCTTTGATAATGGAATGGCCAAGACTCTTATCTAGGCTGGGTGAACTGAGCAGAGCTCCCGAATATTTCTTGTTGGTTTTTTCTTGACGCTATTTTGTTTTCTGCCCAAAATAATTGTTAAGTCTTTTATTTTCAATAAAATATCCGTGTGTGGTGGTTTTTCTTATTCCCAGACTTATTAGTTTGGGTTGTCATTAATTAAAAAATAAAGTTGATCCTAGCTATTTTTTAAACATAACTAATATTGTCCCATTTATGAAGCTGAAGCGTATTTGATTATTTGTATTATAAATATATATTCTTTTTTATTTTAGCGCCGCGTCTTTACTACCTGTTGAGGTTTTACGCCTATGTACTAATTACACAAATGAGTTGGGGATTAGGAAGACTTAATTTAGAGAAAATGCACCAGAACCTGCGTGGAGGGATATTGGAAAACCATCATCACGAGATTAGCGCGTTAGACCACGTGCCCACCGAAGCGGGTTGTATCTAATTAATCAAAACCATTCCATCAAACTTGTTCTCATACTAAGATATTTCTTCTTCTATTTTTTATATTTTTATTTTCTACGCATGCGTCTATACATTTTCATCGCTGTAGTTTATTACCTGCCATGCCACAAAATTACGCACAAGTTCTCATGATATTTACTTCTCTGACTGCCGATGATAGGAAGATCGGCGTTCGAATCCCGGTCAGGTGTAGGCCTACATAGGGTGGTTTTTCCAAAATGTTTTTCCACTCTTTCTTCATGCAAATGCTTTAAATTTAACATTATAGTTGACCATTTACGCTGTAGAAGCTGAATTTTACTGAATTCAGTAGTGAATTATGTATGAAATATCGCTCGCAAATAAGCGGCATCAACAAAGCGCGCAGAAGACTTTTGATTGGTTATTATTGCTAGTCACGTGAACACGATGATGTTCGGTTTTTACACTCTATGCGAACGTGTATAGGTCTTTCCAGAGCTAAACCACCTCAATTCCTAAACTGTCGTTAAACGCGTTTAAAAAAAGGGGCGAATAAAAATATAACTCTGGGTTATCACGCTTAGACCGTCTATCTTTTCGTCGCCATCCAACATCAAGATGGCGCTAGTCTAAAGCGATATCGTGATCATGTCAGGACTCGAGATTCGAGTGCAACTTGAGATATTCCGCAAGGTTCCTGTCACTCTAGCCGACAGATTCAAGTACTCCAGCGTTCTAGGTATCTCACCCCCCCCCCTCCCCCATCCTTCTCCGCCCTTCCACCGTTTCGAGTTTCAGACTTCTTCTCCCGACTTGGCGGTGCTGGTAAGCTGGAGCAGAAATATATTGTGAAATAAATATATATATATATATCTTGGCTAACTTTGACGGAAGCACGATGACTCTTAATATGCGAAACCACTGGGTGGGCTCGAGAACCTACCTCCTCCCTCCCCCTCCGGATATTACAATGTTAATGATTATGACGCTACTTTACCTACAACAATGGCATATTGTAAATATCAACAGGCGTTGAAAGAATACTTAAAATAAAACATGAACAATCTAAATAAAATGGATTGTTGAAATAAAATGTACTAATTTAGACTACAATAAAAATATAAATAAAAAAGAAAATTATTGAAATTTTGTGGGTTTATTATTGTTTCCTTTTTTACCACATCCCAATCCAATCTATGGAATTCCGAATAAGTATAATTCTAATATGAAAAAATAAAAAAATAACATATATGGTATTACATATATTTTTAAACAAAAATTTATCAATTAAAAATAACAATCTCTGAACATGGTTGAATTTAGGAGTTTAGAACCTATAATACTAGATAAAAGAAAGATAATATATATACTGAACTTATATAATATATAATTATATTTTTGAGTAGGACAAAAAAAGTATTGTTGAGGAAAGAGGAGAAAAAAATCAATAGAATAATATTTAGATATAAATAAAATATCAATTAATTCTTTACGATAGATAAAGAGCCTGAATATATATATAGTTTTCTTTTTTGAAAGTTTCTACATAAATCCTGGTTTCTTGATAAAAGAGAAAAGATAAATTTAAATTTGAAGATTTGGCTTAATATCACCAATAAATTCGTCCATGTTGAAACAACAAGAATTTCTGAAATTTGTTACCTTTTATTAATTCCAACTCTTCCACAATTTAATGGAATAAACAATCTCTAGTTCGTCCCCAGACACTTAACTTTCCATTTGTTTACTTGCACTTTACTTTCAAGCTATTGTTCCACTTTAAAAATAAATTTAGTTAGGAGATACATAGATTTTGCTCCATGTTAAACTCACACCGAGGAAGAAGACCCTAATCTTCTTTAGACATTATTCCAAGAATCAAATTTAAAAAACGTTCTATTTTCTTCTAAGTCCAAACAGAAAACTAATATATTAAAACAAAAGATAAAATATTGGCTATGGATTAGAGATGAATATAAAATAAAATGCAAATTTAATATAAAGATTTAAATATATGTTAATGAATATGAACAATGTTTCATAAAATAATTAAATGTTTATTTTCATCTGTTAGAATTGAAATGCGCGCTAGTTTGGAGTTATTTACATTTCATCTTTTACATTCGCGAGACCCGCCACTCATTTGTTTAACAGATCTGCGCATGTGTTGAAATAAATCATGGCCGACATTGAAAATAGTTAAAAGAAGATTATTATTAGCACCGCGTCTTACTACCCGTTCGGGTTATACGCACTTACGCTAATGTGTAATGGTAGGCTGATTGGGAGATGAAATGAAGGACCTACAGTTTAACGTGGAATCCGAACCACGGTGGTGACCTGGCATTCCACACATTCACAAGATGTCTTGTCAGAGGTGTGGGAAGGGTTTGGCAATCAGATAAATCTGTGCCGGGACCGGTTAAAAGAATTGTCAACAAACTTCTTAGAAGGATAATTAATATGTTTAATAAAAGGTAAGTGTTCTTCCTTAGGTCAAAATTCCTTATTTAAATTATTTAAAACAATGTTAGACGTTCTTCCTTCCGTTATTTTATTTTTGAATGGATGTAAATAGTATTATTTGTCACACCGGTAACACAGCGCTTTATGATGCGGCCGAACTTTGAATTGCATAATTTCAAACGAAAATAAATTGGAAATTATTTACAAAAAATAGAAAATTATAGGGAAATACATGGTAGGGTGGCAAATAACGTTACAATATTTAGGCCTCTGATTGGGATATTAATGTGTATGTTTGCAACTTTAGAAAATATAAGCCTATACATTTATACATATACATATATATATATATATATATATATATATATACATTTATACATATATATATATACATTTATACATATATATATATATATATACATTTATACATATATATATAATACATTTATACATATATATAAATATATATAAATGTATAGGCTTATATTTTCTAAAGTTGCAAACATACACATTTATATATATATATATATACATATAAATGTGTATGTTTGCAACTTTAGAAAATATAAGCCTATACATTTATACATATATATATACATTTATACATATATATATACATTTATACATATATATTTATACATATATATAAATGTATAGGCTTATATTTTCTAAAGTTGCAAACATACACATTTATATATATATATATATATATATATATATATATATATATATACACACACACACACACACACACACACACACAAACAACTAATCACTGCATTCATTCCCTTACGGAGTACGCAAGAAACTGTGTATAAAGATCAAAAAACCACTCCGGACTTAATCCATCCTCACTCCCTCCACACTTCTCTATCCTCGCTTATTTCTTTCGCTTCAACAACATCCATACACCAAATCATTCATGCTCTTTTATTATTAAAACACCAATGTTTCTCTTTTCCACACATTCGTCTAAAACATTTAGCCACGCCTTACTTGGCCTACCCCTTCCTTTTGATCCACACACTCTACCTTCATATATTTTTTCGTTAACTTGATCCACACTCATCCTCTCAGCATGCCTAAACCAACGTAAGACGCTTTAGGTCTATATGTATTTTTAAATATAAGGAATTGATTGGTCTGGTTCTTCTGTAAACTTTTCCCTATGGTTCTTCATTTAAAAATCTGTTCCGGTTCCTAAAAAGTGTTTTTTTTTATCGCCACGTCTTACTACCTGTTTGGGTTGTACGCAGAGGTGATAATTATTCTAATAAGGTAGGAAGCATTTTAGAGGTAATCTACCCCGTTTGCGTAAAAGGAGAGTGAGAAACCATTTAGGAAGATTACCCTCAATAGACCCAACCGGGATCGAACCCTGATATCCCCGTCATCATCAGTTTCGTTTATTACGATTGTGACACCTGGGGGTTAGACCATGCGACCACCGAGGTGGGTCAATCTTGACAAATTTTCATATATGGAAGTTATAAAGACATGGTTGCTGGTGTAGTTTAAAATAAAAAAAAGTTGTTGTGATTTTGGAAGATGTAGGTTTGCACAAAAATTTAAAAAATTATGATCGGCTGCTGCTGTACTTTAGAACAAAACCTTAAGACTTTTATAAGAAAGTAAGTTGACAAAGGCGATTTTTCTCCTGTGTAAGAATGGTAATTTTTCATTTTTTAGTGTGTTAAATTCTTTATTTATTGATACTAAACTAGCATTTGAGATTTTATCTAACAATCATAGATGATATGAATGGACTTTATTTTTATGTCCAACTTATTTTCGAAGCAGTAAAAATACACCATCATGAGAGCTGTAACCATTTATTGTACCGCATCTAATCGCGCGAATGTATTTATTTATTATTTTCAGATAATTATTATTCTTGTCGCAAGTTCACGGGACACTAATAGGGTGTAAATTTATACTTCCTTAGACTAGCAAGAAAGAGGAGAAGGGAGATAAGTTGGAAATAAACTTTATAAATGAGAAAGTTTAACACACAAGAAGACGGCTTTGTAATAAAACATCACTAGATTATAAATGTATTTGTATGCAGTAAATTTAAAATAAAAGAATAAGTTAAATTGAATATTATTATTATTATTATTATTATTATTATTATTATTATTATTATTATTATTATTATTATTATTATTAGCACCGCGTCTTACTACCCGTTCGGGTTATACGCACTTACGCTAATGTGTAATGGTAGGGTGATTGTGAGATGAAATGGAGGACCTACAGTTTAACGTGGAATCCGAACCACGGTGGAGGCCTGGCATTCCCCACATTCACAAGATGTCTTGTCAGAGGTGAAGGAAGGGTTTGGTAATCAGATAAATCTGTGCCGGGATCGAGGATTGAACCCCGGCCGCCAGCACAGAAGTCCGACACCTTACCCCTAGACCACCAGGTCACCAATTTTAGAGGAATGTATCCAAATTTGTAGCGGTAGATTGGAAAACAATTTAGGGAAAAAATCACTCATTACACCAAACCGTGATTCTATCCCCCTCACCGATAATCCATGCTAACACGAAATGGCGCCTTAGACCATGTGACTACCGATGAGGTTGGGTATCTAATTAATAATTCTTTCGTTAGTGGGGTTGAAACCCCTTATCAAATTAATCATTTTCCTGACAGTCCTCTAACCTAGAGACCTACACAATATAATACATTATTTTAGGCATTGTCTGGTATCCAAACCAGTTTCCCTGGACCTATTGTTTGCCCTCAAAGCTACCCAACGACGGGAAGTGTGCAAAAAATCAAGTTGATCGAATTTTAAAAATTTTAAATATATATATTTTTACCCTTTCACTTAAACACTTCTCGAGCCTCGTATATTTCAAGTCTTGTAACCACAACAAGGAAAGGAAGGAGGGGGTGGGGGGGAAATAAACTCCCGTCGACCCGTAATAGATCGTAAGTTACGGCCACAATATGGTATCCCTCCGCGCAGTATCACACAAATCTACCGCGAGAGATGCCACCGACGGTTTATTTTCTCGGTATCCTTCTCGCCTCTTGTGCCGTGTGAGACCGGGTGCGATCCGGAAATCTGGAAGGGCGGAGGGAGAAACACCGGGGCTCCCCCCCATCCTCCACCTTCCTTGTTTCTCTTTTTGAGTGTTTGTGAGGAATAGCCGCGCGGCTGTTGCAAGCGCTTTGTCAGCGCTCGCCTTTTACTTCTTGATGGAAAGCAGGAAACGGTAGGTTAGTTCAAGAAGTATTCTTCTCTGTGTCAGGGTTGCTTGTTAGAGGGGGTGAAAGAGGGAACAATCAGGCAGGCTTCCCGTATTTATCTAGAAAGATGTTGTTTTGTTATGTCAGACACAGGAGTTTAGCTGGTCAAAAGTTTGTGTGTACTTTTATGAAGAAGTCTTGTTGCCATTTTAGCGTGTGTTTTTATTAAACCACTAGAGTTTTTTCTTTTATCAGAGTGATTCTGGTAGCTGAAATAATCAAATAGCGGCTAGTGTAATTTCTTGTAGGATTTTTAATTGTATTTTAGCTTTTATTAGAGTGAGAAATAAATACATTTGAATGTTTTCTACTGGTTTTCTTACACTGCATCTCACCAGTCATTCGGGTTTTCATATACGTACACTAATTACACTAATATGTTAGGGATGAGGAATAGTGTACTTTATTGGAAGGGTACCATTTTTTGTTTGGAGAGAAAGTCAGTGTAGCCCAACATTTAAAAAAATGCTTTCCTGATGAATTTTGTTCATCCTCTAAAACCTCAACTGTCTCTCTCCCTATCCCTCCCTTCCACCTCTCTCTGGGAGTTTGTTTATCTAACTTAGTTTGAAAGATTTGTTGACAACATTTCCTTTGGTTTCGGACATTCGTTTTTATTTGTACTTTTTGTAAATCAAATCAAATGTGGTAATTTATGATCGCGTGATCGCGCTTAAACTTTGAAGTGTGGCCTAAGTTTTTTGACTAATACCATTTTATACTAATATTTTATATGTGACTGGCTTGGTTTATAAAAAAAATAATCGTGTAAACACGTGATTCTGTGGGAAAAGGGAGATGCATGGTGATTTGAAGAACTAGAGATTAGAAGCCATAACCTATGTGGTGGAAAACCAACTACTAGTTTTACGACATTGTTTATATATATAAGCTTTTTATAATATTCAAAATTTGATTACGTATTTTGTAAACTTTCAAAAGATCGTGGTAGAGTTAAAATTTTATTTAACTGTATAATGGTTTGTTTGACTTTATTGTTTTATTTATCAACATAATCGCCCAAACTGCACAGATTGTTTGTTTGAACCAAAAGTAATACAAAATCCCCTGTACACTTACATCCGAAAAACTATGCTAATACCATTAAATTGTGTCCAAAGTTTCGGCTTATAGCGCCGGTAGAGCAAAGCTGTTCAGGCATGCGTGTACAACAGGTTGCATAGGAGTTAGGCACGTGGCACTACACACCGACATTTTGGAACACGACAGCAAAACTTACCACAATGAATATAAAAAACACACCAGTCCATCTAGAAATGCGAATACGTTCTGAGGGTCATCATTAACTGTCCTACATCACAGAATGTTCTTGCCATTATTACATGTGCAGACCGCGTGCCTAACGTCTATGCAACTTGTTGTACACGTATGTTTGAACAGCTTTGCATCCCGGCGCTATATGCCGAATCTGTGGGCAAATTTTAATGGTATTGCATAGTTTACCGGATGCAAGTGTATAAGGATTTTATATTACTTTTGGTTCAAACAAGCTATAATTTAAAGTGCAGGCTGGGCTATGAGTTTCCTAACATCCTGTATATATATTATACACACAAGGATGAGGGCGTTAGAATTTACTGTAAAAATTCACCCTCAGCACATCCAACCGAGATTCAAACAGTGACATCTCCGTCGTTGGCACAACTATACAAAACTATACTTTCGATTGCGTTCCTGTTCTTGTTAATACGTTACTTAAAATACCAGGGCGACTATAAATCATTGTTTTGAGACAAGCCCTATTACTACTAAATCAGACCAGCGTCTTGAAAGTTTACCTCCCTTCCTACGCGGGGGGGGGGGGGCTACTTAACCAAATTGATTAGTTTGTTCGTAACGACCCCTCGACTGCAAACTGGAGGGGGGGGGGGTTATAAATATATTGTATCGTCCTCCCTCCCCCCCCCTTCCCCTCCTTGTACTAGACAATTGTTTGGAACCAATCGCACAAAGATATTCTTTGTTCGAAACAATGGAGCGAGTACAATTAATTTGAATTGTTACTGCAAGGTCTCCGTGACTGATTGGTTAAGGGTTACACAAGCACGGATTCGGAAGAAAAGTGGGTGGGGGGTGTTATTTTGGTTCTGAGCCCAACCCTCCGGTGCGTAATTTCAACTAATACTAAAATAAAATACAGATTTTCATTATATATCGTGCAATGTTTTAAACTTTTAAAAGTGTTTGTATCTTTTACTCTGGGAATACACGGTCAATGTTTTCGTACTTAATTGAGTACAAGGTGTGAACAGTAGATTGCTGCTATTAATGATCATTTTGTCACATACCCTATTGGTATAACAAGTAATAATCATGTGGATATGTGCAAAATTTTGTAATCTCTGAGGTAGTTTGGTCTCAAATACATGCGCAGAAGAAATAAAAGTCGTCCAATGTCAAATCGAACTATGATTTCCCTGTCATTAAAACAATTGTAAAACGAAAAATCTCTATGTGATGGATGCAAAGCACTAAAACAACCAGTGACTGGATTTTATTGCGCAATCCCAGCAATGGACGTTTTAAAATGACCAAAGCCCGAAGTTCTATTCAATTTTGGGCTTTGGCCATCTCCAAACATCCAAACTTAGGATTGTCCAATTACTAAAAAAAAATCAAGTTGAAAATACAGTCGTTAATGTCGGTTCATGATAGGTTTTTTTTAGCTGGATGGACAGTTCAAAAATAATATGTTTAGATTTTGGGTTGCCAACACTTATAAAGGAGCAATCTCTCTTATAAATGTTAAAGTTTTTTAATTAATTATATATTTTACATTTAAAATAACATAAACTTAAGTTTTATACCACTATTTAATTACTTTGAATAATGTCTTTATAGCCAATCTGAAACAATATTTTAAACAAAACTAAAAATACTTATTCTTCGTTTTGGAATGTTATCTATAATGTGTAATATAGTGCATACATTAATACCTCTTAAAATACAAGCATCGTTTTACTTGGAAAAGATAATATACTTGACATTTTTATATATGTGATAAATCATTTTGGGTTACCTGGTGGTCTAGGGGCAAGGTGTCGGACTTCTGTACTGTGATCCGGGGTTCAATCCTCGGTCCCGGCACAGATTTATCTGATTACCAAACCCTTCCTTCACATCTGACAAGATGTGTATTAATCACAACTTGTGAATATGGGGAAAGCCAGGCCTCCACCGTGGTTCGGATCCCATGTTAAACTGTAGGTCCTCAATTTCATTTCACAGTCCCCCTACCATTACACATTAGCGTAAGTGCGTACAACCCGAACGGGTAGATTCGGATTCGTTCCATGCTCAGGGTCATTCTTTACTTATAGCATAAGGCTAAGTCTATGATAGACTGATAGACGTGTTTAAATCGTCAGCTACACATGAACGATCAATATATATATAAATTTTACCCGATAGAGTAATGAGACGCGATGAATAAAAACCCCATTAAGAGGGCATTTGAGAGCAAATTCTCACAGTGAATGTCAGGAATCTTTGTTCCTGGTTATCCATCAACTATCCCCAACACTATTTCTTCTAGTTTTTTTTTTCAATAAATAGACATAAAAAGAAAGTGAAAGGCTCAAAGAGGCAAAAGGTTGGTTGGTTGGTTGGTCTTTGCTCTTGAGAGACAGTAATGGGGTTACCACAACAATAGAACTGTTCTCTTCAGTAACCTCCTCTCCTCAGCAATTGTGATGTGTTTCTTGAGAAGTAATCTGGATTGTCTCTAGAACTAGTTGACCACCGCCCTCTTGTTCAGAGTCGGAGACGACAGGATCATCGTAAGAATAGTCTTGTTGAATTCTTTTGTTCAACCTCTCTTCGGTCTTTGTACTTAATTGTAGACGAAACATAAAGAGAACGGCAATCAAACAATGTGTAGATTCATAAATATTGTGGTAGGATATTATTCTACAGCTTATAGATCTATTTTCCTATATATATATATATATAGGTAAAGTCATTTGATCTACACCATTAGCTTTTGATAATCAAACATAATTATAGTTTATTTAACGTGAGGCGTCTCCTTTCTACATTGATACCTAAAGTTCTAAATTACCAATTTTTAATATTTATTTTTTATAAATGAAAGCGTATTCAACCAAAAATTTCCAAAATATTAAAAGGAAAAGTCTCAACTAAAAAAATAAAAACACTTGCTTCGAGAATTTTCCATCTCAAAGTTTACCAATTTTCAACAACGAAGCCGCATTCTATATAATTGAAGAATTTATGTTTTTCGGTTATTGTATGGGCTTTATTAAGGTTGGGTTCATGACGTCATAAAAAGTGGAAGATTTATTAATAATACAAACATGTATAGTTGTAGATTTGCTAAAAAAAAAAACTTGTTAGCTTACACTAGGGTAAGAGTTAGACAAGTAAGAAAGTTGACTTGAACTTTTTTCGCCTGGGGACGACTTGCAATTAACTAAAACGTTATAAATGTTGACCGCAAACATAACATGTTTGAATGTATACACTGCCCTTTCTACCATGAATTAAGGTAAACACCTGACTCAGTGGTCGAATGCTCTAAGGCTTCACTGTCGAGTTGTCATGCTGATTACGGAGAGATCTGGTTGGAATTCCGGTCTAGTCTACTAAGGGTGGTTTCTCCTAGTTTGTTTCCCACTCAACTTCCGTGAAAATTCACGTTCATTACCTCTACACTGCATTCTTCCTCCCTGTCCTATTAACTCTTTGCAGCACATAAAAATGAGATTTCTGTGACCCCATGTTGCACAGGAAAAAAATTTGTTTCAAACAAAATAAAATATACTTTTTCCTTTATAAGGAACTCTAATGATTATAAATCGAGTAAAAATTGTATCATTTTCTTCTTCTTCTTCCTGTAATCAGGTGATGCATCTTTTGCACCACTATGTAGCCAACATGGAAATGCGCAAATTAGGTCTAATATAAAAATAATGTATTGTTTGTAAATAATGGACTAGAAAAAAGTAGAAAACACAGTTTATTGATTAACTTTAATATAAATAAAAAAATTTAAAGTTATAATATTGTATAAAATGAACATGAAATTAATTTGAGAAACTATAAAATGTACAGTACTAGAAAAAATATATGAGATATAAGCTATAAAAAACTATGAATGAAATTTTTGAAAACACATTTTCGACTTCCCCAAGCAAAGTGGGACATCGCAGATAGTACAAACCCAAAATGTCTGCTGTGGCTTCTTCTTTGTGCTGCACAAAGCACATCTCCTCCGCGTCGACCTTTTCGGCTGGTGGCTAGATCCAGATTGTCTAACTTGAATAGGAATTTTTGGCTTAAATCGTTTAACAATTTGTCTTGCTGTAGATGATTTTGAAGGAGGGGTGCGTACTTGAACATGTGTGTCAGCCACAAGCCCAAGACTAATCTGACGTCTGAAATTTTTCATTGATAAACGATCGACTGGCAAGCATTTGTGCAGTACAAAAGAATTCACAACAGCAGCATCAATGAAGAAAAAAAATATTCTGTGCCACCATTTGCGGCTCTTACGATCAATTTCGTATGTCGATTTAATTTGATCAAATTTATCAACAAAATTCATGTTTTTGTTATAATCAACAACTGCTGCTGGGCAAGGGAAAGTTGTTTTAGAGCCATCACGGCCTCGTCTTGAAACTTGTTCCACTTCTTTGGGGTCATGGAAATTTGACAACAAATGAACAGCGTTATTGTCCTTCCACTTGATAGCAATTACAGTTCCACTTGAGAACCACTCGTAATCACCACGTGACATAATTTTGTCATCTTTAAAAATTGGGAGATTAATTCTATTTCTATTTATAGTTCCACAGGCATTTATATTGAAATTTTTTAGTTCTTCCATCAGATAATATGTGGTGAAATAGTTATCAAAGTATACTCTATGGTGGTATCCTTTGAGTTCTTCTGTTAATCTTTTTACAATGTTTTCTCCTAAATTTCTTTGAACAATTTGTCCCACTTTTCCAGTATATATCTCAAATTTAAGGAGATAACCTGACTTGTCAGCCATCACCCATACTTTATAACCACGTTTGATTGGTTTTTTTGGGTAAAAATTGTCTTAGAGAAGATCTGCCTTTGAACTTAATCATTGATTCATCGATGGCAACGTCTGGATTTGGTTTGAAAGAGCCAACAAAATTTTTTAAAATTAAATCTAGAAAAGTTCTTATCTTATATAATTTATCATAATTAGGACTGTCTTTTGCTGGTAGAAGATTGTTGTCATTAAGATGCAGATTACCAAGTAGCCAGCTGAAGCGATTTAGTGACATTAATTTAGAAATATATGGATCATGGAGATCAATTTCAGACGACCAGTGATCTCTGTAGCTTGGTAACTGTTTTATTCCCATCAGAATATTAATTCCAAGAAATGTCTCTATTTCCTTATTTGTGGTGGGTACATACCGTTTTCCGATTGCTGAGCGTATAAATTTGTCTGAAATACTATAAGATCTATAATGCCGTTATCAATCAACACTTTGAATAATTGATATGGTGATGGGTTAGTCATATTTGTTATTTCTTGAGTTGGCCCAGTTGGCTGTTCAAATGAGTCTGGAGGTGAGGGAAGCTCAGTTGTGCCCCACTGAGGTGGAATTCGAATAGGAGGTGCAGGTATTACAGACACTTGTGACAGATGAATTGGAGATTCAGCAGATAATACAGCGGATGTTGATGGAAGTGGTGAATGAGCAGGTCGTGAGAGCATAGATGATGTATGAATGTTAGTCTGGTTCGGGGGTACAAGAACAGAAGTTGCTTCCTGGTTAGTGGTAGATTCTAGTTCAACAAATCCTACTTCAGAAGGGTCAAAGGTTATCAGGTCAACTAGATCAATATCATCGGACGTGATATCATTATTATCTTCATCATTGTGTTCAGTTTCTGACTCTGCATCAGAAGGGATTTCTTCAAATATCATTATTTGTTCTAGTATTTGATCACTATTCAGCCTCTCTGTCATCTTTATCTGTGCATAAAAAAGGAACAAATGACACGAGCATTTGAAGTAGTTAAATTATGAAGTGCATTTCCAAGGAAAAAGTAATTTGTTTGTAGCAAAATTTGGTTAATTTTAAAATAAATTTTAATCTAATATAAATACTAGACATAAAATTTAATATAAAGGCCTAATATAAAGAAATATAAATTAATTTTAAATAAATCAGCTGGTAAAAGGAAAAAAATACTCGATTATGAATTTTTTTTAATGGTGTTCTTTTTGGGTTATGTAGTCCCACATGCTGCATAGTGATGCAATTTTTAACATCAACAAAAATACGTGTTGCAAAAAGAAAAACAAGGGAAAAAATGTTTCAATTACAAATATACAATGACAAATAACATAAAATCCAAATTATTTAATGCAATATATTAAAATATTTCACTTACCGAGATTATTAATAAAAATATCAGACAATAAGAATAAACACCTGCACACTCTGAACATTTACTCACTATGACGTATTTCTAAAGAATTACCAAAGTTTTACACACGGCGCTTTCTGTTGGGACATCTAGGAACCACGTGAAATAAGTGTCTTGAAAATTGAATCACTGTGAAACCAAGAAGAAACCAAAATATATGGTGATGCAAAAAATGCATCACCATGCAGCTAATGACAAAAAATTGGTGATGTTTAAAATGAATCACAATGCTGCAAAGAGTTAAAGTAATGATCGTATATGTAAATAACATGAACAGGTAGTAAGACGCGGTGATTTAAAAAAAGTACGCCCTGATTTTTATAAGATGCCTATTGACCACTTTCAACCACCAACATTGATTGTCACTAAAATTTTGTCTTCTAGTAATATATTTATTTGATTTATTAATTATTAACTTATCTAAGAAAAGTTATATCTTCCAATAAAACCTCTTTATGTATCACCCACTATATAATTTATATCTACACTATTAAGTAAATGGACCAAGAATGTAAATAGATACGGTTGTAATATTTTTACCCTCCATTGTGGTAACATGAGCCTCCAGTTTTCAAATAACGGGGCTACTTATGAAAATAACACTTTAGCTGCAAATGCAACACTGCAGTAGATACGTGGTAGGAAGAATACCCTAGAAACTGTGGGTGGAAAGCCGAGTTTTGGTGGGTAACAAAGAGTTTTTGAATTTTTTTATTATTATTATTTGAAGGAAAAATCAAAAAATAATGAGAAGGTAAAAAAAAACTCCTCCTTCCTCATATCCATTAAAAGCTATGTGGATTGTGAAAAAAAAAATTTAAATGTGAAAATTTTGCTATTATTATATATAAAAAAAGAAACTCTGAAGAAATGAGAAAGCGGAAAAAATTCCTCTCCCTTAAATGTCTATTAAAGCTGGGTGGCTCTCAAAAGTTGGTCGTTATAAAAACTAGCTCCTGATTCTAAAAATAAAAGTTTAAAAACTATTTGTCTTTAGAATACAAACGTTGTTTTGTTCTCAACATTGAAATAATGGTATAGTAATTGATAAGTCAAGTTAATTGTTAAATAATAATTTGCGAAAATAGAAAAGTAAATACCTCATCAAAGCTTTAGTTTATGGAGAAAGAGAATTTCACTGTTTGCAGTTTCGTTTACGTTTAAACATACATGTTTTTTTTTTGTGCTAAATGAAACATTGATCAAAAGAGCTTCAATTGTTGTTCCAAATTATGGGCAGAGGTCATTAACGCGTGCAGTTAAATACACCAGGTAAATAAGTTAATCACAGACGCATTCAATTTTGTTTAAACACTTCTTACCAAATGCGGTAATGCCTCCTTGGCTGTCTTGCCCGTTGTCTAAATATTTACAAAGTAATTTGCTTTCATTCATGATTGGGAGCGGGAACTTGTCACATGCCCTTCCCCACTTAGCGAGAGAAAAAAGATTCCTTGTTCTATGGTTAGGTCATCGGTTTCCAACCTTTGACCATTTTTTACTCAAGATGGCGTTTCTAAAACCACAGTCAAACTCTAGTGGGGTTTTCCACCCTTTGTGTGGAACAAATATCTAAACAAATATTGTGAAAAGTTTGAAATTTCATATCTTAATCTGAAATCATGTTAGGATTCTTATTAGATTCGAAATTTTGACCTGAACATTTTGAAATAATATTTGTGCCAGATTCGAAATTTTAAATCCGAATAGATCCCAGATCTATATTTGCACTCGTTAGAATTACATTCGAACTTCTAATACAAATGTCAAACATCTGGATAGTTTAACTTTTTTTATCGAAGAAATATAATTGTATATTATTGTATAATATATTGGTGATTTATTACTAAAACTCCAGTCGAAACTTGTGAATTTTCTCACCTTTGTGATGACAAAGTTCTATGAATACTAGTTCTGAATTAATGAAATTTTCCATCTTCTAAACATTTTTTAGTTAATCTTAAATTAGATTCGATAATTTAGAACCTGAACTTTTGAAACATTTGAATAGAAATTAAATCAATATATAACAATACTTATTTGCAACAAATGTTTTATTTGTACGAACTTTATAAGTCAAACATCATAGTTTAACTTTGGTCTTCTAGAAATCTATGTATATTATTGTATAAATAATTGTATAAATAAAACCTAATAATCAATTTAGTAAACATTTAATGTTTTTACATTGTGATATCACAGTCTAATATGTTAGTTTATGAATACAAGTGACAATTTTCTCTTTATAAAAGTTTTTCATGTAAAATAACATGAAATATTTACTCTATCAAACATGTAATAAATTTAAACTCATATTGGTATTCAAATCTTATTTTAGGGTTTCGAAACAAATTTTTCTTCGTTAAAAGCCTTTTTTCTCTACATTACAATAGAGATCATTCTAATAAACATCATGTGAATACATCTCAATTTTGCATATACCTGTAAGTTTAACAATCTTCCATAACTGTAAAATAACTTTTCCTCTCTACAACACGGTAAGAGGTTACATCTATAAAACGTATAAACATTAGTTGTTTCTTCTTCCTTTTTCAAGACTCCTAAGGCACTGTAAGAAGTTTACTCCAATTAGATTCCTTGAGGCGTATAGCTTGGTGCTGCTGCTATCCTTTCAGGACTCTATAAAGTTGGGGTAAGATAAATCCTGAGTTTACTTTTAAGTGTGGTCTCAAGACAGTAATAACCCGTGACTTGTGTAGGCTGAAGGACATTTCGTTTTATATAAAAACTTAAACATATGCTCAAATATTTTACAATCTTATATATTCGACCATGATTTCAGACACACAATTTGGAGTCAAAAACGGTCAACGTTTGTGAACCGCTGACCTATATAAAAGCTAATTTAGTTATCAGTTATTCATGTGACCATCGGTAGAGGCGCGTTTATTGAGATCGGCAATTACGCATTGAATAAATAACTTGAAACTCATTTATTTAGAGAAAAGACACTAGCGTGTCTGTTGGAGCATTAGTTTTGCCATGTTGGCTTGACAGATGGGACACAAGCATGTCACACACTCACACATTTTTAAATTACATTGTTTACAGTTTTAAGCCTCAATTTTTGATATTTGTTTGTAAAGTAAGTTCATCTAAAAAATACTCATGGTATGAGCATGATGAAATGCAGTTTCCCTTTACATAAACTAAGTTTTTTTTTTTTGTGGGTTTTGCGAAGAATTAGTGTACGTTAAATATTTTTATATAATCCATTTTTTGTACTGTTATCCTTATGAACATCGTCGTCCCATTAACCACCCACCTTTCCCCCCGTCCTTTTTTGTCTTAAGAAATTAGGGTCAACCTAATATTGTGTTTGAACAAGGCTGACATGCACGTGGGACACACAAGGAATCCCTCCCACCTCCCAGCCCCCCAAAATAAAATTTAAAATTACTGGAAAATTCATGAATTTGGCACATTTAGCTGCGATATTTAAGGGTGCAGTTTCGGTAAGCGAGAAATTGGCACGCAGACATTCAGCTCTAACGCAATATTTAATTCTACGTAGCGTTATTTCAGAATTTATCCCACGCCAAAATAAATTCGAAGGATTCAAACAGGGCTCTCTTCAATTAACACCCCTAAATTTTTACTTTCAATAATAGAAGAAAAAGTTAAAATGAGATCATTTTCAACTTTTTTTAATGCATATTTGTGAAACTATGAAACTAGGCCTGATAAAAAAGGACTCTAGATTCAGCCAAATACGGTACATTTTTTATAGGCTCGCAACAGAAAATTTTAAAATATTTAGAACTATCAGCGAGCTTGCCTCTTTCCTTATCTTGATACTAGACAATCCCGCATGGCGTTGCCCATGACCCACTGTGTTATAAGATTTATATAAGGCCCTCACTTACCCCCCCCCCCCCTCTACCACCCCCCCGCTACCTGTGACCTACTGTAGTATAAGATTTATATAAGGTGTCCGCCCCCCCCCCCCCCATGTTGCCCGATTTCAAATGGAAACTTTATCTCTAAAACGTAATTCTAAGGCAGATTATGTCAATAAATATAGCTATATTATACCTTGTGTAAAACTATCGACATTTTTATGAGGAATAAATTAAATTTTCAAAATAAAATATAGCTTATGTTACTCGCTGATAATGTAACTTTATATTGGTAAAAGAATTTTTAAAATCGGTCCAGTATTTTATGAGTTTATCCATTACAAACAAAAAATCAAATCTTTCCTCTTTATAATATTAGTATAGATATAAGGTTCATCTGTTTTCTTGTCCCTCTTATTGACATGACAAAGGGCGATTGTAGGTGAAGTGCGAAAGGGAATACAAGCTTAGACATAATAGAAAAGTAGTTATATAAAACTACACAGAACATTATATTCTAAGCGATTGCTTTATTATTCTCGCTGACAGAGGCGGCCGCCTCAAAGTGAACCTTTGTAAAGATATAAAGTGAACTGAAGAACCAAGTACGCTGATCCTAACACATGTACTAGCTCTCCCACCCCTTTCCTGAAATATTGATCTGCATATATTTCCCTGTAAAATCATCCTTTTATCAGAAAAATTAAATGGTATGGTACTCCGCACGGACTTTCTCGCTCTATTGTTTGAAAATGGAGATATATATTGAGTATATGTAATATATGTAAAACGAAATAATATACACTAGCAAACCCGAGCATAAATTGCACTATACTTATGTAAAACTTTCTTTTTAGTCCCGGTTTTAAATTTTATAATTTTATTTTTAAAGAATTAATGTCCTCATTTGTATGTTTGGACCGATAAAAAAAGATCAATGTTGGGTCCACAAGGGTCAACACCTCGTATTAAAATTTCAGCTTCCGGTTAAAAATTTTCGACATTTTATTAGGTGTTGCAATACTTCATGACATCGCATTGCTATTAAATTCCTCATTTATAAATTTTGACCAATAAAAAATGTAAATATTGTCTATTGAGTCTAAAATGGAGATAGATCATTGTTGTACAAACATTTATCCTAAGATATATATTTTATCACCGCGTATTACTACCCATTCGGGTTATACGCTTTTAGTATTAATTACACTAATGGATTAGGAGTTGGGAAGATTGAATTAGAGGAAGTGAACCTGCATTTGCGTGGAGGGAGTGTGGAAAACCTTTAGGCCCCCCACCCCCAGTTCACCCGACCGAGATTCGAACCTCGATCTCCCCGTCCTCAGCAGTCGAGCTCAACACGACAAGCGTGTTAGACAACTACGCCACCGAGGCGGGTATTTCTCCTAAGAGTTTTAAGGAAAAACAACATAAACTCTTAGAGACTTACTTATATTTAATTACTCTATGGCATTGGAGAATTATTGCGTTAAAATGTAAGTATTATCTCTTTACAACTAAAGCTCACAATATTGTATTAATATATTTGCCAATATCTCAGAAACTGTTGGATTTATAAAATTATATTTCATATAAAAGTTTTTTATTTTTAATAGTACTACAATTTTGCAAATGATAAATGATAAGTTATTTAGTATCTCAAATAGTTGCCGAGATATGGAAGTTTCTGCTTCTGTAAAGAGCCCTAAAATTCATTTTCATGGTAAAATGAAAATAGCAAGTTTATTTATAATCTTAATAAACACCTAGATACGAATTTTAATCATAATCGTTAGTCGATTTTGAGAAAATCGACTTTTTTTCTTTTTTCCCTACACTAAACTAACCATAACTTTAGGGTTAAATATCCAATTCCAAAAATCCCTCGGGGCAACCCTATGAAAACACTATATACTAAGTCTTATCCCGATTGGTAAAATAGTTTAGGTTCTAGTCGGAGGTACAAACAGACCGACGGAAAGTCAAAAACCACTTTTTTGGATTCGGGGGTGTCATGAAACGTCAAAATTCATCAAAATCTTGAGTTCGATTTTTTTAACGATCACAATTTTCTCTCTACCTGTAAGATATCGAGAAATAAAAAATAGGGATTCCTTTTGGAAAACCTTTAAAATACATTGGAATCGCTCTTAATACATATAAAAAGTAAATTACCTTATTTAGGAGGAGGAAACTGTTGCCATGGTTACTTTTACTATCTAATGACTCACAATATAACTCTGGCCCATTACGGTGACAGTTCTTAACTGAATATTTTTAGAATTAATCTTAGTTGGTTTGTAATCTTATTGTTTTAAATATAAGACCTATATTATTGCTATCTCCCGAAAGATTTGTAAATGCAACCGTAGCTACACATAGGAGTTTCATTTCCAACCAGCAGGCGTTAAATACTTATAGATGATCATTGAAAGAAATGGAGTTAGCTGTATAGTGTATTTGAAACTATAAAATAAATAAAATTTGATCTATTTATTATCCCCTACCTCGGGGGTATCAGAACCAAATAACTGGTGTATGGGACTCAATCTCTAAACAATTAAAAAGAGTTTAGCCTATACTGTTTGGGGCCTAAACACTTACACGATAAGTAACTTGAAAGCTAATACTTAAATTGAAAAGTAAATAATCAACCTCTAAATAAAAGCAAACTACATACCACACTTTTTTTCACTTTTTTAAGATGTCACTCAGGCGAGCTCCATTGGAGGTCAGGTAAATCTCAGCACGTTGCCCATCACTTTCCTCAGCATAGTTCGTCTAATTGCTCCCGGTCCACCCTGTATTTAAAATAAACCACATCACCGTGATCAATAAGACAGGGTGAGATGGATTGATGTTTTAGTTGCACAAAAACTACAAGAAAAAACCTCGTAGCTAGGCTGTGTAGGCCTATTTGTTATTTGTCGTTTTTCTCTAAATATATTTGATAAAATCCTTATGATTTTCTTTCAACTGATCTGTTTTTGGCGTCTGTATCTGTTTATAGGTTAATCATAAAAAGGTTAACACTGGTCCTAAATAATAAAATCAATTGTTAAAAAGAAAAATTTACCAAGATACATTTATTTCCTCATTTTAAAATGACTAACTTATGTATCTATAAAATGGAGTGCGGGGGAAGGGAATGATTATATTGCCCGTCTTGGCAATACATTGTATAGGAGTAATGGCCACAGTTTTAGAGAATCTGGTTCGATCTTTGGTGACAACTATTTACCAGTCTTAGCTATAATTTAAGATGCGAGACGGAAAAATTCCCCAAATTTTTTTCCGGAAAATTTTCCTGTCTTCATTATGCTCATCTGGAAGGAGGGGAAAATCCCAGATAGCTATTTAAATCGAGTTCATATAAAACAATACGGAGATTCCCCTTCTCTTCTCAACCTCACATATCGACTACACCGCTTGGTGGTTGAATGTGTCACTAACATCAGGTCTGTCGTGGATCAAATATGTTAATACTTAATTATTATAATCGAAGCCTTAACGAAAATATCCCGTTTTTCTGGAATTAAACAAAGTGAAAAAAAAACTTTACGAAAAAGGTTTAGCTCTAACTGGCATTAATTGTTGGGATTATATTTTCAATTTATAATCAATAGGATGATTAAAATAATTTTAAGGTTGGCTTAAGTATTTGCTAACAAATTTTGTCCCCCTTCATCCCCCACCCAACCCACTATCTGACGGCTTTATGTAATAGGCTAAAGGTGGCACCGCCTTCAAATTCAGCAACCTCTCCTACTAAGTAGATCGCTAGCCATTACAGAAGAAAATTTTCCTATTGAATCCCCCCCCCCCCCCTCTCTTAGCTATAACCTGAACACGAGCAAGGTTTAGAACAGATTTGTGTTTTACCAAGCGTAACCCAGCGCTCTTTGAACCGAAGTGTTGACACGACGGCCAAGACTCGGGTGAAATTTACAACCCCCCCTCCCCAATACCACCTTCTGATTTGTTGGATGTAGGAGGACATGGGGTAAACATCGGCTGCACTCCACCAGATTAAAAGTTGTTACCCTCCCGCTTCATATGACGTCATACGGAAGTAACAGTGTTATAGAAAGACGTTTCTTTGGACTCGGCGAGAGTATGAGATATTCTCTATCGTAAACTCGTTATCATAAATTTAGAAAGGGAAGACTTTAGGACAACCTTCTCTCTTATTTTTCTTTTTTTCGTTCTTTCATAAAGTCAATGTAACATATGTTGTAACCCGCCGAATGGTCTAAGGGCGTCACTCTTGTGTTAGACTGGCCTGCTGATGATGGGGAGATCGGGGTTTGAATCCCGGTCGGGTCTACTGAGGCTGGTTTAGATGCAGAGGAAGGCGAGACACCCAGTGGGGCAGGGTACCGGGGGCGTAATACACCCGGGGTGGACCAACTAGTAGGATTAGGAATTAGTATTAGGAATAAAAGGACATTAGATTAGGTGTTATATTCAAACTTATATTATAGTAAATAAAGGACAACGCTAAATAATGTTAACTAAATGGAGATTGTAGAATTAGGTCCCGAGATACATTTTAGGTATCGGGATGGATAGTTTTGGAAAATGAATATAAAAAATTAGGCTGGTTTTTCCAAAATTATTTCCTACTCTTCTATAATACGAATTCAAGTAGATAACCTCTTAAATGTTGCCTTCTTCAACTCTACCCCAATAGAATAAATTATGATATATGCGTATAACCTGAACAGGTAGTAAGACGCGGTGATAATTAAAAAAAAATTGTTTTAATATTTCTCAGCACTGATAGGTGGATTGGAAAACGCGTGAACCTAGTCTTGTTTGGTTTGCTGGCGACTGGGAAATTGAGGTTTAAATCCCAGTCGGATGTTCTAAGGTTGGTTTTTTTTCCAATCAGTACTTCCACGTTAATGCGAGTTCATTTTCTCTATATTATACCTTCCTCTTATTGTCAAATATACATTTATCTCGTACGGGGAGTTAAGTCGTAAAACACGAAAAAATGTTTAGATAACTTACTCTCGAAACTTTCAATTCTAATAATAATAATTATTAAAATTATTATCTAAGATTTTATGTAAAAACCGTTTAAGCAACCGTTAATGCCCTCCCTAGTATTCCGGGTTGCCAAACAATCTATAATCGACTTTTTTTATAATAATAACTTTATCTGAAAGCTTACTAGATCTTCTTTCACACATTCATACGCCAGCCAGGCCACGTGATCTGCAGCTGTCACAATAGATATAATACATATCCATAAAATAATAATAATAATCTAAAATGTTATCATTGTTGACCTAAAAAACTGCTTTTGTAATTTTTACAAAAGGTTGAACAATCTCTAAAATCCTACAATACCTTATTTCTAACTCGGCCGTTATAGGCTTGTGTTATTATTTTCGGTGAATTATTACCCCTGAAAGAAATCCCTTCTCTGTCTAGAAAGTCACACAATGCCGCCGTTAGACTTCCGCTCTCATTTACCCCGGGGAAACGACGGGCGTTCAAGGAATCCATAGATGTTTTTTCTTCCCTCAACGCTTTCTCTACTAGTCCTGGGTAGTCCTCGTTCAATTTCGCGAATGTCGTATGAATTAGTAGGGTAGAATATTGTGTAAATGTACCTTGGGGAGTAAAAAGAGTAGTAAAACATTTAGTTGGATAAAAACCCTAAGTACACCTCACCAGGATTCGAACCTCGATCTTTGCCGTGGAACATTTTGAAACTTGACACATTTATTTAAGATAATTGCTGATTTGCACTTTAGGTGGGAAAAAAAGCAGGTAAATTTGTTCTCATTGGTAAAAAAAATTATATGGAATGGTCCCTTTTAAAGGGTATAAAAACAACTAATAGATTTTCTCTGACCCACCTTTTTTTTTTTTTTTTTAACGAGAGCTAAATCGTTCTTTTTGTTTTACCTGAGTGTACACTCTAGGAAGCAGGAGTATCGTTGACCCGCATGGTTGCTCCTGGCTCTATATACAAGAACATGATACAACACCCTCACTTCATCACCCCTCCTTATCATCTCCCCTACTCCGCTTTTAAGAGTCGTATGTCCTTTCAGTCACGTGATCCAGACCCTCCCTACCCTCTACCCCTAGCCGTCTTGTGACACACGCACTGGAGACTATCTGGGTGATACGAGACTGCGCCTTTACTCTCGTTTGCCCTCAAAGTTCGTACCGTTGATTCGTGAAGTGTAAGAGGGGGATGAAGGGGTATCGGGTTCGATTCTAGTCAGGATTACAACAGAATATCATGCTACCTTCATTCAAGGTAACATTCCAACTTGTGGACTGTGATCGGTGAAGTAAACTGCACGCAATATCGTAGTTATTGTTATTTTATTTGTGGTTGCTGAGGGGGGGACTGTTGAATACCCTTTTTAAGCCTTATAAATTTATCTCAAACATGATGATGGGTTGTAAACCCTTATTTGTGGCAGGGAGAAAAGTATTTGGTAGTTACTAAAATTACTAAAACCATTTTATTAGTATATTCATACATCAAATCATGTTATCTGCAGATGACACTTTTGATATAGATAATAAATATTTATCTATAAGAAAACACAAATACTATAGTATAATGATATCAATGTTGGTCTCAAAAAAATATGTTTGAATTTTCTAAACTTTCCTTCCAACTAATACTAATAAAGAGTTAAGTGTGACGCCAATGAGCTACATACAATATAATTGCTATCGGAAGGGCCTTTCATAGAACACAAATACATTTTTTTCGGCAAAAATTGTTAACATTTTCCTATATTATGAGTGATGTTTTATAGGTATTGTCTCTTGATAGTAAATATCAATACTAATGGCTGCAGATCATATTCCCAGTCGTATGAATAGGTTAAAATAGATACAATAACTTTTTCATTTGTCTTCTTTTGAAAATTAGACTTTATGGGCCTATATAATTCCATCTTTTTTTAAAAATAAATTGTCTATACGCAATAATAAAATAATGATAGCTCTACCTTATGCCCCCCTCTCTCCACTCTACCTTAATCAAGTTTGAAACCAACCTATAAAACATTTAATTAAATGTTTTCAAATTAAAACGAAGCTCTTCGCCATACAGAATCTTTGTTGAAACGGATAGCTATGACATCTGTTTTGTATCACGTTGATCAGACGCTCTTTTGAAAGTTGATTGTTGAGTGTTGCAAGGTTTACTATTATTGACGGTAAATACAAATAGCTACAGTCTACAAAGTGTGCTTGTGAATTTGATTAATGGCTGATCCGTTTACTTAATTGGTATATTCTTTCAGTAAATAGGAGCCAGGTTTAAACTTTTCAATACAAATTAACTTCGGGGTCATGAAACAAATAATAATGACATTAAAAAAATATATATTTAAAATCACGACGTAAAAATGGAGAGTGGTGGTCTTGTGTGGACTTAAATATTTTAAATACATGTCGCTAAAGAGCTAACTGTTTGTATTATTGTCTAAACTTTCAAATTTTTTTAAATCTCTCTTCGTTTATTTTTTATCAAAAAGTTTAGGCTGTGCCTATATCTTATAAATTAGTTTAACATTTTATGTTATATAGTTGTAAATTTACTGCTTTCTAAAAGGAAAAATATGTTCATATTGCTAAATACTCTCAGGACGTTTCATATTTCCATTGTTATAAACTATTTTAATTCCAGTTTTAATATCCAGATAGTTGAGTCATTTTTTTTATTGTGGTTTGAAAACAATAAATATTATGGAAGGTTTTATTTGATATTTCAAAAGAGCGCGAGTTGTCTTGTTTTTAACACACATTTTATGAAGCCATGTTTATAACAGATTGAGAATAAAAGTTGAGCCAAATAATTTCCACCGATTTATTAATTGTTTTTTAGCATTCGTGTGAAGCCAAAACATAAATTGCTGCACCCGAGGACTATATTATTTGTTCTTTCTTCGTGTCTCACCGCCAGGCTGTATAAGGCATTTATTTACACTAAAATAAAATTGTAATATTTTTTAATTTAGTAACATGAGTTTCCAGTTTTCAAATAACAGGCCTCCTATGAAAATCAGACTGTGGTATCAATATTACCGTGCTAAAACTGACCCTGTTCATTCACGTGATCAACAAATTTAATTAGGTATTAACATTGTTGACTACTTTTCTTTCGATTAATTAGTCAATGACCATTTAATAAAAATACTTTTGATCCCAACACAAAATGTAAGTCATGCTAACAAATTACCCACTGTCGGGTAAACCACTTTCTCAAGAACAATTCCCTCCCCTTATAAAGTAAAATAATGAAGATTCTTCAACATCTTTTACATATTTTCTTCTTCTTTTAGGTTTTCCTTAATTTTCCGTGATTTAAAGTCTTCAATTAAGTTTTTACGTGTGTGTGTATTTCTCTTTTGTTTTATTAGACGAGTCTATTTATTGTTGAAATAAATGCAAATGAAGCCCTCCAAGCAGGCCCAAGATGATTTTTTTTTTAACATGGGAACGGGTTGTATCTCCCTTCCTCCCTACGAAATACTTATTAAAGTTACTTAATGCCGCTGTTGAGGTGGCAAAGGGGGCTTAAGAATTTTGACTGCCGGGATTTACATCGCTTCATTTGGCATGCAGATTCTTACCACTAAAGAAGCGTCAAAAAAAAAAATGCAAACGTGGAACCTTTCACTTTTATAGCTATAATATTTGGTATTTTATTATCAATTAATAATTTACGTATTTAACGTTTACTATCCAATGAGAGGCCTACTACATCAGCACTCACTAAAAAAAACTATAATTGGATTGCCATTATAAGAAACTTGTCTAATAGGTTGAACATGAATTCATTTGCCAAGCTACAAGTTTCACAGCTGTTACATTTGACAATTGTCAGCCAAATAAAATGGTCTGTTTGTAATTGTTTACAGTTAACGTCCTCATCTGTGTGTATATTATCTAAAAGGTACTTTTTTTATGGTGGCCTGTCTCAATTTCTTGTCACTTACTGCCTCATAAAATCTCATTTTTTCAAAGGAAATATAGACCTATACTATTAAATAAATCAAACAAGGTTTCTTCTTTTTTTTTCGTTAGAGGAGAGGTAATTGTTTCTATAAATTATAAATACGGATAAGAGTTACCCTTTGATTACCATATGGCCCTTTATTTTAAGCTATACCATAGTATAATTACTCAAGGTAAGCGTAAATAGGCATGTATCTAGTTGAATCGCTATAGGAAGATCCTTTCCAAAAGGTTTTTTTGGAACCATTACAAGTAGAGGTTATATAAGTAGCTGCAGCATTCACCCCCAAAAGAGGCCAAAAAATAATGTTAAAAAAAAAATCACCTCCACTACACCCTTTTTGCTGAGAATTTTCTTGACACAACAATTTAATCTAAGACAACATAATATACAAATACCACTTTTGAAAAATAAATGTAAATGCACTATTTGGGCTATTCTTTAATATTAAAAAAAAATTAAATTGATTAAAAAAGCTATTATTTCCCCATGAAATACTCTAAATAAAAGTTGAACGTTTAAATTTTTTGCTAGCTATTATAATAGTTTGAAAAAGCTGTTCAAGTTAATAAAATACACCATGCCCCATCTTATAGCAAGAGACATTAATTTAATGGCAAGTTATTTAAGCATTTAATATTGGGCTTAGAATAAACTTGATAAAATGTGCTAGAAAATATGGGATGAGAGATGATGCTGGGATGGCAAGGTTAACTCTTGTCGGCAGACTATAATTGAGCGTTTTATTAATTCACAAGGAAGGTAAAACTTAAAAAAAAACTCGTAAGAGTGGTTAAACTAACTTTACAAGTAGTTGATTTATACTTAATATAAATGAAACTTTAATACACCTTTTTAATAAATTACAAACATCCCTCTGGCAGGGTTTTGGTGACTAACAAAAGTTAGTTTAGGTCAATTTACAGATAATAAGATTTACTAAATACTAATATATCAGGGTTTAACTTGTAAATTGTGCATTCTTTAGAAATTCTTTTGAGATTTATTAATTTTATCTGATGCAAAATGAAAGTCAATGCTTTATTACAAATTTGACCTTAATTGTAACAATCAAACTATATTGTAACATTTTCATTTTTGTAAACTTTGTAGCTATTGGGATTAAGTTTACTTTTAATAAATTCCCTCAAAACATATCTTATTTTGTTGTTTTTTTACAATGAAATTTATTGATTAATTAAAAACCTCTTTAAGCTAAAAAAAAAGAAATATTTCCCAAAATTTTGAATCAAGATTTTTATTGTTTCGAAGTCAGTGCAGCTGATCATATTTATTAAATCTTTATTTTGATCAATAGATTTTTAGTGAATTATTTGCTTTTATGAAGCATATATTACATGTGTAAATATAGTTTATATTTTATTTGCTTATTTTGCTTGGCTCTTAGCTAGTTACTTATATGCCTTGTCCCTGCGCTTGGTTTTGCTTATTCAGAACGTCCCTCTTGTGGAAGCGACGAATTCCGCTGTAACGATGGGCGGTGTATTGATGATTTCCGCCGCTGTGACTACATCATGGACTGCACGAGTGGCGAGGATGAGGCCAACTGCCCTAATATTAGTAAGTTTGTTGCCTTGAGGAAGGGGACGATGACGACAACAATATTCTGTGTTTCAAACTAATATCGTGATGTGATAACAAATTGTTGCAACAACTTTGTTTAGCAATAACTTTTTAGCTTGTTCTTGTCCTATATCAACACAAAACTTGCATTCTAACAGATATTCATACAGAACACTAGAATTTAAATGTCAGGTCTAAAGCATAAATGCCTACATAAATAGGTACCAAATGTCAGGGTCAAAATTAGAGTCTCCTTGTCTTAAATAATTGTGTAATTTATTAAGTGACTTTATTTTGCGAGTGCTTATTTATATTTTTGAAATATTTATAAGTAGTACTTGCGATTTAAAAAAAAAAATCTTCCTATCTGAATTGGATTATGGTTAAAAATTGCAGATAATGAGTACAAGTAACAGAATTTTGTAAAGAAAATGTTTTATACTTAAAAAGTTTTGGAAATAATTATATTTTAATCTTTTATAAACTACAATATCACGCTATATTAATAATTTATAGGTAGCTTACACATATTTATTTGCATTTGATTAGATAATAAACATCTTGTGAAATCAAATTTAAAGAGCTTTTTCTACCCTTAATTTTATTTAACATTACCTTTCACTTAAATTTAATTAAAAGCAATATTGATTATTAATAAACTAAAAACAGAATATCATATTTTCAATTCTATTTTTGTTTTAATAATAATAAATAGGCTCAGTCAAATTAAATTTTATAATATATTTTCACACACACATTTAAATTATTTTCTTAAGAAAAACATCTCTTGACTGATCAACTGGGATATTCTATACAAGTTAACGCTCGATCCAGAAAACCTATTATATGTGTGGTTGTGATTTACTCATTTGACGGTAGCAAAATTGGAATCAGTCTAAAAGTTTTTTAATTTAAAAATGACACTTTTTAATTCTGTTGATTTTTAAAGTAGAATACAGAAAACTGAAAAATAATGAAACAATTGGTTCAAGATTAATTACTCACTTAAGGGGTAATTCATAAACCACAACCTTTTTCATATTCTTCTTGACCCATCTCCCCTTCTCCCTCCCTATGTAACATCTTGTAGACATTAATCCAACCTCCATCCCCCAACCTGTGTTATGTAACTTTTCACATCAAAATTAAATGTCATTAATAATAGTACATTTTTTGTTACACTAAAAGAGGGCTCAGATTTAATACTGTACTCAGAATCGAAAGTTATCTTTAAGTTCAAATTGAAGGTGAAAACATGCACAATAGTATTATTTGTTCAACATTAGAAAGTATAAATGTATGTTGCTTAACACTATGAAACACCATGTAAACACCCCCGTACCCTCACTCTCCTCCCAACACAGCTCTGTGGTTTATAGGTAAGTAAGTGTTATCTGTAAAGGGAGCCAAGCTTTATATATTAAATGGATTTGTTTTCAATATTAGTTTTTTTTTACTAACAATGTTGCAAGATGCATGGTCCGATAAAACTATGAATGTGTGTGTTTTTTTAAGGCTTACTACTAACATGACTAACAAAATACTTTCATATAGGTCCCCACTTATGCCCACACGGTGAATTCATGTGTGGTGACAGTGTGTGCATCCCGATCACTACGAGATGTGATGGCAAAGTAGACTGCCCGGCAGATACCAGCGATGAAATTGGGTGCCGTACGTTGTTAACATCTTTATGCGTATTGTCTGCAATTAATTGTTTTTGTTTTTATTCTGTTGAAATGTTGTAGTTTATTTAATATTATCAAGTTGAATTTTTCCTTTTTCTTTTTAGTGTAGAAAACCTTTTTATTTTATGCTTTTAGTTACTGAAGAAGCAGATTAAGAATTCCACACCCCTTTCTTTTGCTTATTTCTGTTGTGGAAATGTTATTCTTTTAATCGCAGCCTCAATTCACTTTCATAAGGCATGGCTTGACTGTCTTTAAATGTTAAGTGTATAGTATTTTTTACTATTTTAATAGCCTATAGATAAGATGTCAGTTTTACTAATATAGCTCAAGTCATTGATGAAAACCAACAAAGCAAGGTTTTTGATTATTTCTGAACTGAGTGTCCTGAAGTTGAAGGTGCATTTTCTCAGATTTCATTCAGTTTGACATTTCTGCCCATTCTTTAGTGTGTCTGGTTCAGTTGATAGAGGTTTGATTCTCATCTCATTATGGCTGAAAAAAAGATTTATTTATGATATTGTGGCCTTTCCTTTCACAGTTATGAATTGGTGGCTTTGGTGGCTGAGGACTATATAATCATCAGTCATTCATAAGCATATGTGAAATATCATAGTCAAAAAACAAATAAAATGTAATCTTCAACAAAGAGAGCATTCTAGTTTGTAAGGAATATATATATGATTGTATTAACAGTGTAATTATTACACTTAATTTGTTTAATTAGTTAATATACACATGCTTTCCATTCACAGAAAAAAAAGCAGGTTTTTTTTCTGGAAAAAGATAAAAAAAAAAAAATTTTGTTTGTTTGTTTGGAAAAAAACCCAGAGAGATTCACCAAAAATAAATTTAAAAATACTAGAATATCTAAGAATGTGTTGGTACCTTGATTTGCAAGGTATAATTTGTAGGCCTTTAGTGTGGAAAAAAAATCAAGCTGAAGAATTAAGCACATTCATTCAAACACTATTATTCTCTCCTCTCTTCTGATTTGGTGGTGTTTAATGATTAATACCCCTATCAAGGTCAAATTATCATATCCTTAACAAATACTAAATAACTCCACACTAGTTAATTTTATGAAAAATTAAATTAAATTCCTACTAACTTGGAAAAAACACAACAGGAAATATAAAGGTTTGCCCTAACATGTGGGACTCGCTTAACTGATGGACAGGAGACTCAATGGAAAAAAGTTAATATGAACATGTGTCCCATTTGACCTGTTTTCAAAGTTATTTTCATGTTTGTACTGCAGTAAATTGGAGGTGCTTAACATTATAGGATGTGTTGGCCTGAATACAAGCCTACATTTGTCGTGTTGTAGAATGTTGCTCTCTTTAAAAAATACCGGGTGTTTGGAATAACCAGGAATAACCCTTAAAACATATCTGGTCAACAAGTAAAGAGATACTGAGTAACCAGTTTCGGTTGCTGCATGGACTAAGACACTACTTTCACAGTAGACTAAACTGCTGGTGGTGGGAAGATAGAGGTTCAAATCTGGGTGAGGTGGTTAAAGGGTAGTTTTTACAGATAGAGTTTCCACTCTTCCTCCATGCAAATGTGGGTACATTTTCTCTAAATATAGCCTTACTCACCACTAAAACCATTAGTTTAATTCAGATATAAGTGTATAACCTGAACTGGTAGTAAGAATGCAGTACCACACTCGATATCACATATATATATATATCTTAAAAGCTTTATCTTAATTTCATAACAATTTATGGTGTTTGTTGCAGCTTGTCAAAGTAATGAGTGGCAATGCGATTCAGGCATTTGCATTGACAGTCGCCTCAGGTGCAACAATAGGCAAGACTGCCCGAATGATTCTTCAGACGAGAGGAACTGCCGTGAGTATGGCTGTTCCATAGCCGTCACAAATAGCATAAGATGTCAAACTATCCCTTTCAATGCTAACCAAGCATGGGTGTAATAATTATATTTCTTGTGTTGAAATATGTTGAATAGTTAAATTAGGTCATTTACTCAGTGCCATGACAGTTTGTGAGGAGCATGTTAGCTGTCACAAGGAGAAACAGGTTAAGGGAATGAATTATCCGGGAATGAGTGGGAGTAAAGAGAAAACATGAGATAGTAGAGGAAGCAAGACTGAGATGTTATAATATGGGCATTTAGTAATGAGGATGGAGAAGGAGAGTATTCCAAAGAGAATGTTGGAGAGTATGCCTGTAGGAAAAATACCACAAAGGAGACCAAAACAAAGATGACAGGAACAGATAAAAGAAAGTGTGCAAGGTAGAGGAGAATAATTGAGTTATTTGAAGTAGGAAGACTGGTATAAGGATAGAGGAGGATGGAGTCATTTTACTAAGCTCACCCGGCCTGAGCTGAAATAAATTATGATTATGATGATATTATGATTATGATTATGGTGATGACACAGATGATAATGATGATGATGACACAGTAGCCTCTTGTTTTGAAGTAGCATAATAATATTACATTTAGTTAGTTGTTCCATTAGAGGCTGTTAATAGACATGTTGAATAATGCTAGTTTAAAATTTAATTTGGAAAGTGTTGAGGGGTTTAAAGAAATCAAAAGGAAATTTTATTGAGATATTTAGAATTCCACAAGCATCCAGTATCTGTTAAATATAAAATAAAGATATTGTATTCTTAGGTAAACTAGTAATGGGCCAGTTCCAGAATTTTGTCAATTTTGGTTCCCGGCGCATGTTCTGTTAATTGGGTTTCCAATTAATTGTCCCATATTCCACTTACACAAACTAATATAAAGACAGTAGCTCTTCATTGTTTTTGTCTCCTTGTACTATAAGTGGTTAAAACAAATATAGATTTATATTATCTTTAAAATTTTAATGACTAATAATTAAGAAAATAAGAATTAACCTTCTAGCACTTAGTGTTGCACTTCTCAAGTGAAGGGCTGGAGGAACCATGTACCGAAGAAGTGACTCAATCCATTTATTCCAAATATATGTAGTTCATAGCCAAACCATAGAATAATAATTAAATTAATCACCTCAACCACTCTTTGATTTTTCTTTTTTTTTTTCATAAAATACAATAGATTTTTATGAGTGTGGAGGTCTAACTTATCCTATCTTCAAATATCATTTAAAAAGCACACTTTTAATTTCAGGAAATCAATCACTATTAAAAACCAAGAACCTGAAATCTTGTGCCAACACTATGTTTTATTTCCAATGTTTGTACCTCAATGCCAATTTTTCTTGAAGTCAGAGAATAGAGCTGCATAAAGTTTGTACAGTGATTTTCATGTATTTGAAAAGGAAACTGGTATTTAGAATAAAATAATTAACATATTTATAAGAATCAAATAGCCAAATCTATTATTTATGCTTCTAGTTAGGATTACGCCATCTAGATATCAAATTCTGAAAATTGAAAAATGACACCTGATTACGGGAATCGAACCTAAGATTTTGGATTAGTACGCCAATTCTCTACCACCGATCTATCCAGGAATCGTTCCTGACTAGGTCATTCTTCACTCATATTTTCAATAATAGCTTTGGCTATTAGATTTTAAATATGCAATCCCTTACAATTACAATAATTTTACATGTGGCAGAAATAAGCCAACTACTGAGTCGAAGTTGGCTGCGTTGGCTGCGTTATCTGATAGTTCGTGATCTTAATAAAAATCACATATTTGTAGCCGACGATTTCCGCACGTCCATCATAGACTCTGCCTTAAAAATATGAGTGAAGAATGACCCTGCGCATGGGACGATTCCTGGATAGCTCAGTGGTTAGAGCATTAGAGCATTGACGTACTAGGCCAAAGGTCCCGGGTACGACTCCCATCTCCAGGTGTCATTTTTAAATTTTCAAAACATATTTATTTATACCTTATAAAAAATTAGCAGGGCAGAAAGTGTATAGCAGGATGTATAGCTTATTGAAACTACTTGAGATATGTTCTCCCTCACTCTGGCCCCATTTGACCAATAATACATATCTCATATAGTCTGGCCAACAAATATTCTACTGGGTGATAACAATCTACAGGTACAGTTTAACCAAATTTTGCTTCACGAGGCAACACATCATCTCCTTTATAAAATGTATATAATGTTTTATATGACGAAGATGTTATTGAATATATTACATTTTTAACACTTGTAAAATTGTTTTCTTCAAAGAGTTGCATCTTAATCAATAATAAATTAGAAATTTATTTAAGATAATTTTTTTTTTTTAATTCGGGCCTTCTGGACATTAATCTAATCTGCATTTTGTGTAGCATGGTTCAAACGTTGGTTTGATGTTTTGTTTAATTTTTTCTTTTTTGTTTCACCAGCATGTGTTTGATAAGTTTTGGGTGTGATTTTTGTTGGGTTTTGTTTTTTTGCGGGTGTTTTGATTGTTAATTGATGTGTGGGTCGACAGAATGTAAAGATCATCAGTTTCGATGTCGCGACGGCACTTGCATTGATGCCAGCCTCAAGTGCAATAATGTTACTGATTGCCCAAACGACAACTTTGACGAACTGTATTGTCGTAAGTTGAAGAAAAACTCACCAGAAATAAATATTCGTGCTCTTGTCTCTTGGCGTCTCAATTAGTGTTTGTAGTCTTCTATTCGTGAAAACTAGATGTTGATGCTCTTTGTTTTTCCGTGCCTAGGTGCACAAATGTTTAAATTTGTATTCTGCTCGGTGTCATTTTATGTGACTGTATTTTTCATAAAATATTAGTTTTAACACAGCCAAGGCTCTCATCATTGTATTGGTTCTAAAATAACAATAAGAATGTGTCATTCTCTTAAAAGAAAACTTATTTTTTTAAATCGTGATGGAAAAAGTTTTTAGTATGCATTTTTATATAACTCACCACCAATCACATAACTTAAAATTCACACTTAGCTTAGACATTGGATAGCAACAATTATCACTAAAATTTCAAACCAAAACTTTAATGCAAGAATTTCTTATATAACACATATTTGTGTTCAGGAAAAAAATTGTGTTTTAAAAAGCTCGCATTATAGAAATTATTCATTAAAAGGGAAATATATAGTTTAGGGTGTTATAGATACTGACCAAACCTATGAAAACTCACTTTCTATTCATGTTTTGACATATTTTAAGAGTTCATTTTTTTAATATATTGTTGACACAGTGTTGTTTATAAAATAAAATCATGTCAAAAATTTAAATAATAAGCATTAACGTAGGTACTGAAATATTAACATACCTAAATAATACCTTGATTTCATAAAATTAGAATAAACTGTGAATATAAAAACAATTGTGTAGCTGAACTCGGCTGGAAACAACCTGAGACAGGCTATTGCACAACTAGTGGCAAAGAAACAAGCCATTAGCACAAGTATTCACCAGAGTCCTTGTCAGAAATCGCATAAAAACTACCAAAGGAGCATGTTATCTGAAAAACTCTTTATTTTGTGTATGGATCTATATCCAAATCGTGTATTAAAACACTCGTTATAGGAGAACTATCTATATATATTTGTGATTAGCAAGACATACAGCCCAGCTTTCATAGGAGGAACCTTTTCTAACAGAAAAGTTACCAGATATACTTTCTCGTCCTACGTCAAGTGATGTATTCTGCGGCTGACCCTTTTGATGAACAGTATCAAAACATATAAAATAACACCAATAATATAGTAAAATGTTATTATTGTTGGATGCAAAAAATATACTTTTACTTTCCAAAAATTTCTCTAAACCAAACTCCTACTATACCTATTATCACATATATTAAATTATTATATTCTCCATCTGGCACCTAACCAGGTTCTACTGAACTGGCAATCGACCTTGGTTTTTAGTCGGCTACGAGGCCAATGGACGCGACGGATACATGTATCTGTGGAGTATCCATTAAAATAAATTAAGAGATTGGCACATGTACATATTGTTAAACATGACTTTGAATATCTGTTGCTTCCTTTGTCGGTCCGAGCTTTTCAACCACCATGTATCAATTGGGATCTCTTTCCATTTATGTTTGTTTGTTTGTTTGTTCATCCTATATTCTTTGTCATTGTTGTCCTAATCAGATGTCCTGCTTGTCACTTCAATCTACTCTATTAAATTTATTCTAATAAATTAAACAGAATAGTTTTAATGGCATAAATTTATGTTCATCGTTTCATCAAGGATTCTTTTTTCTAAACTTGCTGGCGTACTAAGTTTATCTAGCCATGTTATACATTTATGGAACTAACTATAAAATCAAGGATATAATAATGTACTTTTTTATATAGTGTAAATATCAATAATACTGTGAGATCAGAATATATATACAGATAATATTGCAGGAAGTAATACTGAAAGAGTTTTTTTCTTCTAATATTGTTTCATAGGCCAGGTAATATAATATATATCAGTTTTATTTAAATTAATAAGCATTATAAGCACCAGTAACATTATGATTTATCTTGTAATAACCAATTATAATTAATTAATCCAAGTTTAATATTATGACTCTACTGACCTCATTATACATATTTTAACTTAAAATTTTCAATCATTCAAACACATAATAATAATATATATAAAACTTAAGAAACTTTTTATTATGCGGCCATACGTGTGACAAATTCACCTGTTGGTTACAACAGTTGTGTGTTCATAACTGTGCGTTTTTTTTCCCCATTTTATTTATGATCAGTTAAGTAATGGATTTAATGGGCTATTCATACCTTGCATTGGTAGTTTCATGATAAGTCAAAAAAAAAAGGGGGGGGGTAAAGCAGATGAAAGTTTTTCTGTGCATCCTCCTATCAATAAGTAATGTTTTCCATGTTGCCACATTATATAAAATGCTGAGGATTAACCCAGATAGATTTAACTATCACTTCTGAATGTAAAGTTCTTTTTTTGACAAGATATGTACTTAGAGAATATTTCATAAAACTAGATACAAAATTTAACATAGCGTGATATCACTAGACCAGCTCCAGTGGGCACATGGCCTAAATACCACCAGCTCATTTAATATCCCCATCCAAATGCAGGTACATTTATTCTAAATTCCTCCTTCATCCCTAGCCAGTTAGCAGAAGTTATATAATGGGTAGGTGTAGTGGGTTAGGATGAGGGTGTGAGGTGTTCGAAACTAATATAATTGAGAAAAAAAAAATACAATTAGAAAGAATTGGTGTTCTACTTAGGTGATCAAATCTGTAAACACTATTAAATTAAAACCCACATGTTCTGATTACAACCATTTTAAAGAATGTAAACATACTTAAAGATAGATTTCGATCCTTAGTGGTATTAAATCCGAGTCTCTCTTTTAATGTCACAAAGGCGTCCCTTTTGAAATAACGACATTTACTTTTGATGTGAAATGTTACGTAACACAGAGGGAGTTGGTAGTTTCAGGCTTAACTCCTACATCACATTATATAGGATGGGGGTGGGGGGTATAAAAAAAAAAGGTAAGAAAAAGCGTGATGTGGCTTATGGGTGACCCCTAAACAAAGCTGTGAAATAAGATAAGAAAGAGCTATGAAATATACATTGTAATGTCAAAATCTGCACTAATTTATTAATTAGACTTATTTTAATCAAAATGTTATAGTTAATAAAACTTATTTGGACATCAAGTACCCTTGGGGATATGCATATCTAAGAAAATCTGCACTATGCTATGGATAGGGCCATGGTTCAATCATTCAGGTTAAGACTACTGACCTCGAGTGCAATAATGGATGATTTAAATCTATTAATATGTTTAAATTCATCAAAATATCTGTGGCTAGCACTCTTATGTCAGACTAAGTCATAGCATGCTTTTTGGTTTATCAAATTAGTCCTCAGCTATTCATAGTAATTAATAGGGTTTTGATGTACCATATCACTTGTGTTAGTAATTTATATATGATTTTAGTAATTTGAATAATAACTTAGCCCAATGAAACCATCACTTATTCCTGTTCATAAATCATCTCATCTGTACATAATGCATTCATTTCATTATGCTTGGCCTGTTATCTTAATTGTAAGATTTATAAATGGAATGCTCATGATTTTATTTTTGCTTGGTGGTAATAAGCAATTCCACTTTTATTAAATTTAAATTCAGATAAACTTTATTTTATATAAAGTTTAAAATTATATATTTATTTGTATGGTCAAAACAATTTCAAATGAAACAGTTTTTATCTTAAATAATATAATTTTCAGCTCTTTTCACATTAGGAGCTTGCCAATTACCTTTGAGTGACTGGTTTTTGATCCAGTTTGGATCAATTCTGATTTATGTATGAAGAAAACATAGATAAAATACAAATAACTCTGAATTCATTACTTATGATTAATCTATACTCTTCAAGTTGTGTGAGGCAGCTGTGAAGATCTTAAATAATTACTAAAAAAAATCAACCAGATAAGCCACAAATTAAATTGTTTAGTTACATTTTTATAACTTGTAAATTGTGCCATTGACAGATATACTGAGATAAAAAAGATCCAAATATAAAAAATTTTAATTTATAAAACAAAAGCTATTCTAACTGTTTGGGTGGACCTTTTACTTTCTTTTTTAATTAAAAAATATATGTTGAAATAATTAATAAATTCCATTGTTTAAATTTGAAATTTTTCTTAGGTCATTCAGTTTTTGTTTGGTTTCTGCTCCACGTTTCTACTTGTTCAAGCAACCTCATAGAAAAATATATCCTCAAGACACTTTTCCAAGATTCAAACCCTGCCCATCTTTAACAAATCAGCCTATTGCGAGAGTGACGCTTTAGACCAAGCAACCAATACTTTTGTCATCAGTTGATACCATTTAATTTAAATATAAAGTCAGTAAGAAAATGTTAATTGGCTATAAATTGTTAAAATAGGACCTCTTATATTAATGAAATCATGGGATGTTTTGTTTTCTCGAGTGGTTGTTCTCAATATATAACCTAACGAAAATTAAAGCAAATTTAGCAAATAGTTAAAAAAAAAAAATAAAAGGGAATAGGTAAGGCCACTTAAGTGGGTATCAATTACTTGAATTAACTTTAAAGTTATGTGATTTGGTGATTTAGGGGTAAGGTGTCAGACTTTTGTACTGCGGGTCTGGGGTTCAATCCTCTTCCGGGCACAGATTTATCTGATTGCCAAACCCTTCCTTCACCTCTGACAGGATGTATTATTCACAACTTGTGAATGTGGAAATGCCAGGCCTCCACCGTGGTTCGGATTCCACTTAAACTGTAGGTCTCATTTCATCTCACAATCACCTCATTACAAAATTACGAAAGTGTAACCTACAGTGTAAGACGCGTGCTATTAAATAATATTGAGTGTATAATCGAACGAGTAGTAAGGGCAGTGCTAATAATAATAACTATAAAAATTATAAAAAATAGATAAAAAAGGCTATATTTACTTTCACTGAAATTCCTTGGTATTTGTTTTTTTTGCTTAAATATTTTACTAAAATTTATTTAATAATCTTTGAACTTTATATTTTTGCTTTAATGGTTTATTTGCTAGCGTTTTTTAATTGGTGGTGATGTTTTATAGCATTTTGACTTTGTTTCTTTATGTTCATTGACCTTAAAATACCAAATAACAATAATATTAAAGTAATGAAACTAAAAGGTTAATTTTATGGGGAATAATTAATGGACTGTTTCATTTAATTATAATTTTTTGACTACGCAAATAAATTTAAATATTGGTTTTGCAAAAATATTTACTATTTTTTTCGTTGATTTTTAAGAAAAAAATGTTATGCCAGACCCATGCTTGTTCATATGTATGGTATGTATGCGGTATTTTTTTTAATAAGCTGATGATGTTTTTTTGAGGTATGTTTGTTGTCCTGTATTCTTGCAGCATGTACCGCAGATCAATTTGAATGTACCAACAGGCATTGTATCCCCAGGAGCAGGAAATGTGACGGTTACAACGATTGTCAAGATGGCAGTGACGAATCTGACTGCCGTATGCATCCATTCGAATATGGTTAACTAACAAGGGTCTAGATAGATTGCTTTGCTTACCAATTCACTTCCTGTAGTATGGAAACTGTTTCTGTATGTGTACCGCATATTTATTTGCATTTGGCTTATTGTCAATAACAATCCTAGGAGCTGAGAATTTTCTGTTGGATTTCTGAGATGCAGAAGGTTTCTTTTTTTAGACACTTTATACAAACCATAAAGAAAGATGGGGCAATAAATTGTCACACGGAATATATCATGGTCATTTGTTAGATATGGCTACCATCTTGTTTTTCAACGAAAAAATCATTTAAATTCGATTACTGTGCCTAATATGGAGGTGTGATGTGTCATTTTAAATGTAATAAATTCTACTGAAAACATTTAAAAGGTTAAAGGTTTTATAGGAGGAGCAAAGAGTGTAATTCTATAGTAAATCAAATAATTTGCTTTCAATTTTATGTCAAGAAAAACCATATAATTTCTAAACTGACCTATTTAAATAAATGGGGGAAAAAATACAAAAGCAAAAGTTTATTTTGAATTCTATACAATTAACGCCATTTTCGATGTTAGATAATATTAACCTTTTTAACTTATATGGCATTTTAAATGCCATACCACTCTTCCATATTTAGCACAAGATCGAATTTAAATGATTTTTCTTAAAAAAACGCAAGATGGCGACTATATCTAAAAAATTACCATGAGATATACCTAGTGATCAATTTTTTTCCCCATCTTTAGGGTTCCTGTAAAGTGTCCAAAAAATAAACCCTCTGCAACTCAAAAATCCAATAGAATTTTCTCAGCTCCCACACTACTTGTAACAGTTTACTGTCTTAATCCTTTTGGTGCCAGAAGCTAAGAATTAGGCTGCACCAGGAATGTTATCATTTAAATCAAATTTTCATGCATTTTTTTAAAAATAAGTTATATAAATTTGACTATACATATAGCATACAAACGATGATATATATATATATTTATAGTATGCAAACATAAAGTTGTTGCCGGTATGAACACTTCTAACATTTCTTGAATTAAAGCCAAACTACGAGGGTATATAATTGGTGGTCAATAGATAGGCCGTCGGCATGCTAAGCAAGTTTCCTCTCATTCGATATATGGCACCATAAGGGTTAATCGACTTCCTTAGACAACTAACAATATGCAAATGCAAGTAAATATGATGCCATTTTGCAACATTGTGGAGGAGGGGCTGTGGGGGCAGAAGTTACAGTTGAGAACTGAAGAGAAGTTGAAACTTGCAGGGTTATCGCGAAACCAGAGGGTTAGACTTGTGCTCCTGAATCTGACTGGAGAGGTCGTTGTTTGAGTTTGAATCTCTACCAGTTATGTTGTAAGCCATTTTTCACTTTAAACTAAAGTAGTTTTCCACCCCTTCTTGAGTTTAACTCTGGTGCAATTTCTCTTCTCACCCCATTAGTGATTAATAACCCTTGTTTTGAAAGATATAAAAAAATAAATCAAAGCTTAGAAAATCATAAACATCCAAACGTTGCTCAAAAACATAAAAGTAAACTTTTTTCTGCCTTAATTTTCTAATAAATATAATAAGCAATATGAGACCAATGATTTAGACTGAATAATAGCTATAATATGACATCTTAAACCAGCAAATTTCAATCTTTTTATACTGAAAGATATGCTAAAATTGTCAAGGCAAAACATCAATGTTTTAAATTTTAATCAATGATTCCACATTGAAATAACGAGTATTAAAATTGTGTTCAAAAGCTCAATAACTATAATTCTAATAATTGTCTTATTTTTATTACTAGTTTTATTTTTCTCGCTTCTTTTTTTATCTTCCCCCAAACTCCTGCAGGAACCCTGCAAACCCCTTTGCAGCACACAGATTGAAAATCACTGCCTTACACCATAATGCCCATAACTCAATGCGGGCGGGGGGGAGGGGGGGGGGGGATGAAAGAATATTATCAAAATGCACCTTATCTCAAACTCGCTTTCTTTTAGCTTTTCACTCAACTCTACCAATTACAAATATTCCATTGTAATTAAAAAAGATAGGTACTTTAATTTTTAGAGTCTCCTATCTAAAATACATAATAAATCTCTTAGTTAAGTAACTTCCATTTTATTTATATCCATGGTGAAGGGACTATCGGTAGAGGTAAATAAATATCTAACAATTGATTATAATACATTAACTAACTTTGGAGTAATTGCTTTCTAATTCATACCGGTAGTTTGAAAATGTTTTGATTTTAATCAATTTTTAAAATAAATGTAAACACTCAGTACTGTGTTACAGCATGTAACCAAATTACAACTAAGAAACTGACTATACATATTTTTATACCTTGTAGAGCAGGAATTAATTATACTTTCCAACTTATTTTTTAAAACCACAAATTAAATCTAAAAATTAAAAATTACAATAAACAATTGTATATTGTAAACTCATTTAGTATTTTTTTTAAACTGGACAAACACCAACTGTGCCCCACATCTAAATTTTGCTGAATTGCTTGATAGCCAAATACAGTCATGAATTGTTCCCTTTTTTTTTCTGTTCCTCCTCTCGCAGACATAGCATCACTTTCGAATAATATTCTGCTTAGCTCTACAAAAACTTATGCAAGCTAGAAGAGAAATATAATTTTATCACCTTTGATAATCGAGTAAAAAGTTTCTGAGTAGAATTCAAATTGGAAAAGATGCAAAAGTTATAACATTTTGAAATAGAAGCGCTGATTATTACAAAATATTTCAAATTTTTATAAAATGTTTTTGATAAACAAAAATGAACACATTTTATTCAGAAGCTAAGGGTGGGAGGGACTGGTAGATCGCAAAAATTAACATTCATTGTGGAAATCCTCCAACAATATTTGGAAACTTTTTAAACCTAGTTTGGATGTACACTCAAAAGTATTGCCAACCCGTGTTGAAACTAAATAAAAAAATAAAAAATTAGTGATACATTATTTACTAACTAGCCATATTTTAACACCTTCACCTACGCTGAACATTTATCATTCTGCTATTCCTCCATTTTTAATTATTACTGAGTCTACTTATAATTTTATGCAATTAACATTTCATTAAACTTTTATCATTATGGAAGAATAATCATATTTTATTCATACTCTCTACTACTTGGTTTTTTAGTATCTAAATAAATAATGCAACATTTATGTACTAGGCGTTTGATTCTGTAGGCTAAATACAGGGTCTTATTTATTCAATTCTGTTGAACGTACACTACATTTACTCTGAAAGGTAGCTAGCTCTCCTTCTCCCCCCATCCCCCCATTTTGGTAAAGAATATAATGAGGCCATTGTGGATCCTTAGGTAAGAGTGTAAACATTCACTGTAAACAGAGTGTACATGTGTTTATAAAAATATAACAATTCAGACCTAACTCTCTTAGCTTAGTTCATTCAGTTGTATATAAATTAACATATTTAACACTTTAATTCTACCTAAAAAAAATATCCAAACATATTGAGACAGTGGTGTCATATGTTTTGACATGAGTACAATTTTGACTATGTATCTTTAATAAAATTGTTCTTAATTAGTAGAATCTCATTCATCCAACACACAATTTCTTGATATCAAGTTTTCCAAATTAAACACCTATAGAATCTCACATTACTACCTGTTAAGGTTACACGCTTGTGTATTAATTATGAGTTAGGGATGAGTACGGTTGAATTTAGAGGCAGTGTACCCATATTTGCATGCAGGAAGAGTGGAAAACCATTTAGGAATAACCACACTCAGTACACCCAACTGAGATTTAAACACTGGTGTTTTTGTCATCTGTAGTTTAGTCTATTGCATCCAAATTAAAAACCATATATATAAAGAAACTGAATCTAATTACTATTCACAACTTTTCTTTACGTTACCTAAGCTACTATAAATATTCTGATATTCTTAATTCATTCCTAATCTTTCTCACGTACAAATTTTCTATCACACTTGACAAACATTTATCGATAAAGTCAGACTCTAGATATTAACTTACTTCAAGCAGAAAATCTGCTACATTTACAAAACATAGTTAATTCTACATTACAGCCAATAAGCTGTAAAGAGGCAGAATGTCAAAATGTGGGGTAATAAATGTTTTCTGAAACAAGGTTACAACTTACAACCATGTAATTAATATATGTAACAATGCATACAGTACCTAATTCTTTATTCCTCCCATTAGTTTTGGATTTAATTTTTGTATTGAGTCTTGCATTATTCCTTTAAAGAAATTAGTCACTATATTGTATTAACTGTGGCTGCCATACTCCTATGTTGCCTTCGTTAAATATTTGCAAGTAATTTTTTAGTAAATCAGAATATTTAAAAAAAAATCAAATTAATTTTCTGGAAAGAAAGAGAAAAGTATTTTTTTTTTGTTTACTTATTTATCTGATAGGCTTAAGGTATATAATTCTTAACATAAACTATCAAAATAATAGTTTTTGTATGATTAATAAATATTTTTAAATTTGAGATTAGAATCACTTAATCTTTAACCTGGTGAGAAATCTGGACACTAACCAACTTTCAGTGTAATCAAACCCTCCCAGGTCCATTTTATAAAGGATAAGTGAGGTTCTATTATATTTAAGAAAATACTTGGAATATTTCTAAGCAAAGTAGCTCCTTTTTAAATCTTTAGATTCATACATAATATAGTTTTCAAATTAAACATAGCATGTTTAGCTCTCAGGTGAATATTCTTAGAGAAATTCATACCAAATCATTAGTATCAGTATTTTAAATTATATTTTCTATTGTACATCAGCTTCATATTATGTTAGAACTTTTTTTATAGCTTTAGATTTAAAAACTTTAAGTAGTAGATTTGTTTGAATGTTTTAATTAGTGATGGAACGCTCAAATCCCCGATTCCTTGAATCCTTTGATCCTATAGTATACAATAGATTTGATATTTATAAACATCTTAGAAAATTATCTCTAATAATTTTTAAGACCTTGAATTGCTATAGCAATTTTAATAAATTGGTAAAAGGCATTATAGACTTGTGTATGTGTGACAGTAATAAAATCACACACACACAAAACAGTTCAAATATAATAATATATAATTAATTTACAAAATAAATTTTGTTGTTTCTGACATAATAGACATGACAAACAAAATATCCTTCATCAATGACACCAAGCCTTAAACTAAAATTGTACAGTTTTAAAGATTCAAATTTGGATTCAAGATTATGTCACTTGAAAGAAAAGTTTTAAAATTTAAGTCTTGTATAAGTAATCATTCTGCCTTTCAAACACACCAGTATCCCAACATAGACTTTTTTTCAGTGGTTCAAACCTCCCTGACTATTTATATAACATAATCTCTAAAGGATAATTCTTATGGTAAGGAATTCAATTGATATTTTTTTAATTTCAAAGTAAATGACATTAAAAATGAGATCAGACCATTTATTTCGATACAGACATGAAAAACTATCTTGTATACTCATATACTCATATACTCATTCCAACTTTTTTTTTTTACTACCATTTTTCTACACGAAATATCTAATTTATATATCTTCATTGTTTGGCATAAGCGTGACTCAATCTGCTTCAAATTTTTTTTTTCAATATGATTATATTTTGATTTTATATTTTCTAAATGAACATTTTGTAGAATACTGAACAACATTTTAGCGATACCTATCTAGCCATCATATAAAACTGTAATAACACAATCTATAACATCTTAATTACTGTATATAATTATTAGTTTTGAGTCAAATAATTAAGTTTGTATATACATATTCCAAGCAGGTCCAACAAACCCTTACTTTAAAAAAAAAAAAAAAAGACTGCACTCTTAGACCTTAACTCTCATATTTTGTATTAATTTTTTAGTACATCATCTATTCTTTTTGCAAGTTTTACACATAAATTTCCTATTAAAATCACAAAATGTTGAGGCAATATTTTAATTGACTGCTGAATTTATATGGTAAAGATTTAAAAGCTTAAACTTTAAAGCGCCTGAATCATTAGAAGCCAAGATAATTTAAGGCAAAGCTACAAAAAAAAAAAAAAGTGTTCATATATTAAGTTTCAGATAATGTTTTTTTTTTTATTAACACCTTGCTTCTCTTTTCTATTTGATGGTGGTAAGACTTTTCCCTGAGATTCTTAAAACTTGTCTTCTCATAACATATTTGTGTACCATACAATAATATTCTCTTACGCATGTTCTGTGAAGATTTGAAAAGTCCGAGATTGAATTATTTAATCAACCAGCATGACATATGTATGACATATGTATGACGAGTTTTTGAATAGGACCATGAAAACAATATTACAGATACCTGTGCGTCTAATGAGTTTCAATGCAGAGATAGAACATGTATCAATAGCGCTCTTCGTTGTGATCGAACATATGACTGCCCTGATGGGTCCGACGAAGCTGAAGATATTTGTGGTAAGTTTAATTTCACCTGTTTTGGTTAATGTTTGCTTAGTGTGGTAATTTGTAGTAGTTTTTTTTGTGAATTATATATTCTATCTCATTAGATAATAAATATAAGGATCAAATTAATAACTACATACATTTTTTACATGAAACCATCATTTTGAAAATTAAATATTGTATTCATGTTTAGTGTCTTACATATTATTTGTTAACATTTGGTATGCTTAACTAGTTTAGATATATTTGTTTTGGTTTAAGTATTAGCTAATAATTTTGGCCACAGTTGTTGAACTAAACTATGTGATGTAGATTTATTAACAGTGGCATTAATTATTTTCATATAAGGTTTTACTTATTTATAATTGTTAATTTTTTTTTTTTTTAAGGGGATTGTAGAGTTACTATTAAAATAAAACTGATATTACAAATATAAAATAAGTGTTTTTCAGTGTATTAATCTTTACTTTTCTGTCCAGGTCGACCCCCTGCTTGCGCTGCAGACCAGTTCCGCTGCAATGACGGTCTCTGTCTAAACATTAATCAGAGGTGTAACAATATAAATGAGTGTCTCACAGGAGAGGATGAAAGAGGATGCTGTGAGTTTTTTCTATCTTATCTTTTTTTATCTGTATCTTGACATGCGCTCAACTCTAGTGTAATCATTTAAACTTTTAGTGCCATCCTCATTATTAACTTTGAACCACCACCGCCTGCGATGGTATAGTTAGCTAACGCGCTAGTCGTGTTGAGCTTGACTGCCGAGGACGAGGAGATCGAGACTCGAATCTCGGTCGGGTGAATTGGAGGTTGTTTTTCCTAAATGGTTTTACACTCTCCCTCCACGCAAATGCGGGTCCACTTCCTATAAATTCAACTTTTACAATTCCTAACCCATTGGCATAATTAGTAATTAAGCGTATAACCCGAACGGGTAGTAAGACGTGTTGCTAAATAAAACTTTGAACCACTTGTATTCTGCATGCTTTATCCAACACCTGTTTAGACTAAGTCTTTGGCTTGGTACCAAGCTTCTACAAAAAAGATAATTTGAGACCATTAATGAGTGTTAACATGTGTAAACTTTTGTCCTAAGCTTGACTTGATATGGTCTTGCCCAGCGCTTGTGTTCTAAAAGCCCTACAGATAGATAGAGGCCTTTACTATTTCTTCTTTACAAACTATTTATACCTTCCACCGCTCACCAACAAGTTTATTCAGCTATTTATTTCAGGCTCTGCTTGAAAATACGAATGGTACACTCGCAAAGCCCTACCAAACTGTTGTTTCCTGGAAATACAAACTCATTCTTACCAAGCTCATGTTAGTTAGTTCCTTTTTACCTTGATGCCATAGTCAGACTATGTTAGGTGGGTAGGAAGACGCTGTGCTAAAAAAAATATCTTTGTCAAACTATAATATCTCAATATATGGCTTACCATACTAACTCTTCTTTATTTTATACCTTTCAAAAGTTATCTTTCTTCATTTGCTTTTGTAAGCACTTCTCTATTCGATATCATCTCCCTCCATCCATGATATTTTCAACATCCTTTTGTAGCACCACATTTCAAATGCTTCTAAAATTTTCCTTTCTGTACCTCCATTGGTCCATGTTGCACATCCATAAATTACAATGCTCCAAACCACTATATTAAGATAATTTTCACAGTCACTGTGTATGTGAAGAAATTAAAAGAAGTATATTTGTTTTCCATCAAAGTCTGATTTAACTATCCTCCAACAAACCACTTTATATGATGGCTTATATTTTTTTTTACTTTCAGCGAACTGCACCCTGTCCCAGTTCCGATGCAGGGATGGGCGATGTGTGGACTTGGCTCGTAAGTGTGATGGGAACCAGGACTGCGGAGATGCCAGCGATGAAGATGACTGTGGTATGACTTACAATACTCATAAGTTTCTTCACAAGGTCACAATCACACACATACATCTCTTCATTGCACTACTAACCTTGAACTGACATTAAGATAAAACTTAACGGTATTGGTATTTTATTACTTTGGCGGTAAAAATAAAGTACACATTTAAAAAATATACTTCTTATTCATACCGATGTCAATCAAACTGAAAGACATGGTAAACAAATGGATTTTTTTTTTAACTTTTAACAGATTTGGCCAATGTAAATACATTTTTATAACAATTTTATGTTATAGATATATTTTTGCATGATATTATAATTTAAATTTTAAGCAACAAAGTTGTTATATGACCTTAAAAAAATCTAGACTAATTTTAGAAACCTAAAGCAAATTTGCATCCAGAAATCAATTTTTAGTTCATTACAATTATTTTACAATTACTTTTCAAGCTTCTCTAATATTCGCTTACAAACAAAATAATGTTTCATCAGATGCATGATGATTTATGAACTAATTATAAATATTTGCTTATAATGTTTGAATAGCATGAATTTAAGATAATTTTTTTCTAAACATTTTCTTGCATTTGTATTTTTAATTTTTTTTTCTTTCCCGCCCCTTCAATCACCAAGTAAATGCTGTTTTTAAATTTTCTCCATTAATATACATTCCAAGTTTATATCAGGTCATTGGCCAATGTATAAATCATTGATTTATTTGATCCCTGTATGTAGTTTTTTTTTAAGTTTAGTTATATAACTAGAAACATATTACATTACTATTTAATTGGCAGTTCTCAAAAGCTACCTTACTGTCTAAAACTAAATTTGAATTCCAAAAACTTTAAAAAAAGAAATGCTAAACAATATTTACTTAGCTATTGTTAATCTAAATGGTCGAAATCTCTAATATTTTGTTTGTATAGTATATTGTTTGTACTCGCTTACAATTATTTTTGCATAGGTACATATTTGTACATTCGGTTGATGGGCTTTGTAGAACAATACTAAAATAATTAATAACAGTTACATCAATATTTTTTTCTTATTTAATCAACCTTAGCTATACTGACTAATAATTAAATAAATAAGTTGCTTTTATTAAATGTCAAAATAACCCATGCTAACAATGCTCAAATAGTAGCTAAACACTTAAAAAAATTACCAAAGCTGCTTCAAAGAATAATTTTACTAAAGATTTTTTTAAGGTTTCAAAAAGAACCATTTTGTAATACCTGAAGATGTACTTAAGTAATTTGAAATGTTTGTTGTGCTCAAAATCACACCTTCTTGCAAAGTTAGACAAGTGTTGTCTGTAAACAAAATGATAATAATCTATGACAATTCACTTTCCTAACCCCCTTCCCTGCCTCCAACCCCCTTCTAACTTCACTTGTACCATATAACTAATCAATATTAGATAAAATGAAGAGTTGGTGTAAATATCGCAATATATAGGTATTGTATACAAAGGGAAATTTAAAAATCAGTAGCCCTTGTGCACAAAAATGTGTACTTCAAACCCAGTATTTTAAAATTTTGATTAGATTATTTTTACTAACTTAAAACTGGGTTGGAAGAAATAAAACGAATTAGTTTGTCTGTTGGAAGAAATAAAAGGTGTTGCCAGGAGTAACCATGCATGAATTGCATGGTTATCCAGGGTAACGCCGGCTACTGCTACCATCTTCTATACACTTTGCACTAAGTCAAAAATTCAACTTGATTCATAAACCTTTGTTGAGTCCTTGATTGTATTGTTTTGGTAATATATCTGCAGATTTAATGGAATAGATCCCCTAGCTTATCTTTGACTATTGAGTTTTTAAATGTTTTTAATATAAAAACATTGTTGCTTGAGACCTAGAATTATATTCTATTTACACTTTTTAGTTTATTTTATAAATTATATTGTTGATTTTTAACATTTAGAATATAGTTTTTTGTACTAGTTTAATACATGTTGGCTTACAACATTGTAAAATACAATGCAATACAGTACAATTAAGCTCAGTTTTAATGACATTCTATGAATCAATAAATGCTGTCAATTAAACAAAAGAATTAACTTAGATTTATTTAATAACTATCAAATGAAATTGAATTTTTTTAAAAAGGGAGGGGAACTTCATGGGGGAAAAAATTAGGCCCAAATAATTTCTTATCATAAACTTTATTATACATTGGAAATTCAGTTTATCTAATAAATTTTAATACCTGGTCTCCTTAACCAGTATCCTATAATATTTTTTAGAAGTGCACAAGACAATTATCATTTTTTGAAACAAATTTCAATTATTTGAGAATAATTAAATTTATACTATCAATTTATTTTGAATTAAATTTACTCAACAAATTTCACAAATAGTTATGTAAATTGACTAAAATTACACATTTTGGGTTTAGTTATACTAGTATTTTAAAATGTTTGCAGTAATAGATTTTAGTTTTAAACTTTTTCACTTTTGTTTTTATTCATTTTGCAAATGGTTCTTTTAAGAGACCTGTTATATAAAACAAATATGACTAAATATATATTTTGATTTTAAAAGTTGAGTTTGTTTGTAACTAACTTTTTTTTATAACTTTTATTACTCAAATTTGATTTTTATATATTATTAATACTATTACTATTGCATGGCTGCCTGAATTGTAAATTGCATACCTAGCATGTTAAGTGAACTTAGCAGGAATGGTGGAACTAATTTGCCTGCCATGGGAATGGCCTTGCAAAGACAGCTGGACATGCATATGCCAAAATAAGCGTTGTGATGGAATACAAGACTGCAAAGATCTCTCAGATGAGTTGGGATGCCCAGGTAGTTTTCTTTCTATAAACTATAGTTAACAAAATATAACTTGCAGTAGTTAGGAGTGGTTTTAGAAATGATGTGATGCATTGGGGGGGGGGTTAAGCTCAGCAAAGTTGAGGAAGGATACTTTCATTTGATGCCTTCATGTCACAGGAATTATTTGTTTAACTTTTTTAATTTAAATCTATTTTTAAAATTAAAAATGAACCCCAGACATGGTAATTGTTAATTGATCCTGCGCCCTTAAGTTTAGCATTCTAATGTTCTACTATTGCCCTCACAGTATACATTTTAACATCAGTCATCCACAATAAAGTTAATTCCAATGAAATGAATATTACTATAATATTTTATTAAATATTTGGATCTGTTCCTACATCTTTTTTTTTTTTTTTTAAGATGATTTTCCTGCAATACGATTAAACAAAAGGTAAATTTGGGAAAATTTGCACCTATTAATAGTGGAATCATGGTGTTATGATTTTGCTTACATTGGATTAAGAAAGACCTTACATCAGAAGTTTGATGTATCTTCTTTAAGCTCTCGCTTATCTAATTTTATTTTATTATATTAAATGGCTTATTTAGTCAGTACAAGCTTAATTAGTCTGAATTTAAAAAAAATCTTAAACGGGGATGACTAATATGACAATATTTTAAGGGAGTAAAAACACAGCATTGCATCATTTTTAAATGCACTTCCGATATGAAATTAGGTTTTCTTATTTTAAATGTATAAATTGAGTACAAAGGCTTGAGGTGATATGATTATTGTCTGTGATTAGATGTAGTTAATAGTATGTATTCAAATTGTAAATTGTTGACATTACTGTAGATCCTTTTTCAAGATGGTGTCTGATTTATAAGTATGCTTTTCCTTCATTGGCTTGGACTGTATTTTCAAGTTAATCCATCACTTTTTCACCTCCTAATCTTGTCATCTTATATTTTTTCGACAAGGTTTGGAACTAACTCACTTGGTTACTAAAATACTATTAAAACAATTTCCTGGGGGTTTTTAACTAGTTAATTATGAAAACATTTTAATGTATCATCAACAAACCCACGTAGGAATTAAATCAATTTCTTCAGAAACTGGATCCTACCTCTCTTAAGAGCCCATCTCATGGCCATTTGGATGGTAATTAGGTACAAGATTACAATTGAGTCAGAAAAATATTGAAGTGTGGCTTTATTAATTTTTCATTTGTGAACAACAAAATTATTAGTTACCATTTTAATTTTTTTTTTTATAATTGGTTTTAAATATTTTTAAATATTATGAAACACTTTCCCCGGTCTCACTTTTTTTTAAGGGCACAGAAATCTACACCACAATGTGACATATTTTTGGAACTGTACTACTTAGCTAAACTTAGTGCTATCAGAGGGGTGAAATGGGCTCTTAATATATTCTAGAGTTTTATATCTTAGCATGACCTAAGATTTAATAACATTTTTAAATATTTGGATTATAATTTTGGTGGATAGAAGATTTAATATCTTAATGTGGTGTGTACGTATGGGATGGATTAATTATTATTCAGATTTGAGTGTAAATCTGTTCCCCATTACACAAAAACTCTTCATCCACCACTTCCCTTTTCGTCCTTAAGTTTAACACCTTATTAAAGTAAAACTCTTAAGATTTGTTCTATTAATAAATGACATTCGATTCACTGTTAGAATAACAAGGAGTGAGCATGAAATATCAAAAATAAATTAATGTCAAGTATCTTGTCACCACATCACTAGAAGATGAAGAGATGGATTAAGTGTGTCTGAAGAACATTGTTGTTGCGTGGAATGATTAATCAATATAGCACATGGTTAACAATGAGCAGTGGCTTAGCTAGGGGTTTGTGTTACCCACTGTGGTAGCTCATGGTGCCGCCCCCATGGTCTTCTTCTCGTACCTGACTATACAAAATTCTTAGTAATGTGTTTTGTACTAATGTTACTCATAAATCATAATGCCCTTATATCACTGCAAGTAATGTTAATAGGAGGGCATTACCAAATTTCATTATTAAAATTACATCTTTAAACTACAAAATCATATGCCTTACTGAAATATATATACATTTAACTAATTTAATGGTGTTTAAGTGAAAGCCGGTATGAAGATAATAAAATTTGAATTAAAAACGTTTAAGAACTTCATAAAAATTATATTCATTTTGACTTGTTAAACTTTACAGTTAGATGAGATACATTAATGCATTATGTTTGCATAGTAAATAACAGCTCAAATGTTGTGTGAAGTTGTAGACAAATGTATCTAACGATATAGCCTCCTCAAATACTGTAGCTAAAATACCGGAATATTTGAAAAAATTAGCGACACTAAAAAACCCACCAGAAATTAAATACACAACTTGCTTGTAGTGCGTGTGGATAAAATTCAAAGTGTCATTGTAATTGGGTAATAAAGCCAACTATTACCAGAGAACATGCGTGTTAGAAGTTCATAAAGTAATTTAGCAAATAGCTGCCTTTGTAGGTGTAGAGATATGGTACATGTAAGTTGTGCTTATGAAAAATATTAAATGATAGCCAACTAGAGGACTTCTTTTTAAAAAAATGAATATATAGTGATACACTACACAAAATTTGTATAGCTTGTCATTTTGGTGTCAATCCCTTTGATAATGTCACTTGACGTGATCCGCATCACCCTAGTGACGCCACTGACAGAAGCTTATATTTTTTTTTAAACGAGCAATACTTGAAAATATTTCCTTTAATTGGTTTGTGAATATATCTTATTATCTTGCTAATACATGATTGCTAATGCATGTAGATGCTAATCAATACTAAACTGCATTTCACTCTGCTTCAAGAATTAACTTACTTTTTCATATTTTATTTACCAACTAGCTGGAATACAAGAAATATCTTATGTTTTGTTCTGATAGGATAAAATCTACAGCTGATTCACCTATTCTATGTTGGGCTTTATATATGGTAATTGAATACTGGTAATCTTTAGGATATGCTTTAATATATTAAAATGCCAATTAATTTGTTTTATGGCTGATGGCTAAATTATTTTAAGCACCGTCTCATAATTTGCTTAATTTGCTTTTTTAAACTGTCTCCCATTCGACTTGTGTCCACTGTTTTGTGAGTAGAGCGAAAAACCACTTAGTCAAAAAGAAATAAAACTTTTCATTTTATATTTTAACTTGTTTGGCTTAATCAACGGCTACAAAACCGGTTATATGTTGTGTAATTATATATTTAACGATATTTTTTTCTACCACTCTACAACACTGGTGGGGCTAGCTCAGAATTATAATGCTTTAATTCTGAATTTTAAGGTCCAATCTTGAATACTGGATGGTAGGACAAGGTTTATGTCATGTAATTAGTGATTTTATATCCTCTCTCCAGATGCTCGGTGTGTAATAGTAAATTCTGTCAAAATTTGTATTCATTGGATTTCTTTAAATTGGTTAGTGTAAGTTTCAGCTAGCCCAAATATTCAGTAAAACGCCATACACTAGTACTATGACATTTAATATTTGCCATTTCATTTTGACTTGGTTTATCGTGATACTTGTTCTGTTCTGCTATTAACCATCCAGTCATTGTGTTTGTATAATTATATACTTATGTTAATCTTGTAACAGTGAATGTGTGTTTTTTCACATTTAAATATTTCCACACACTCTTTAATGGGGGAACTGTATGAAAGTAAAACCTTAAAATTTAATGAGACACTAAGAGCAAATTATCACATTTCTATTGTTAATATTATGTTTTTTTGTACTGGAGGAAATTCCAAGGATTCAAAATTTTCCATATTTGAGATTTTTTTTAAATAATTGGAATTTGTGAATTTTTTCAGAACTTTTATACATATTCTTTTAGTATTATATAAACTAATAGGTAGAATCTTGCCTCAAACAGTTGTATTGAAGAATTGATTATTTTATTTTTGAAACTTAGGACTTATGGTACCAGTTGGTCCTAATGTGGGTAATATCAAAATTGGGAAAATAATTATTGATCTACATATAATGTTAATGTAGAAGGAGCACATGGAATGTTTTCTAAGACTCAGATTATTCAAAATTCAAGACGAATCGATAAAAAAATAAAGTAAAGATTTGATATATCTATAATTTATGTTAAAATAAGTTTCATTAGTATGTCAAATTATCAACTTGAATTTTTATTATCAGAAACATTATGAATTCCTAGCTCACATTCCATTGATTAGGTTATTTTAAGCTCTTAAAACATGAATCCACATTAAGTGTCTAATCAAATTATTAACTTTCTATTAAACTTTGCCAATAAGTTTGTACTTGCTTTATTTTTTTATTTTTTGAACATACTGCGCTATTTGTTTATACACATACACAACAAAACCTCGCATGTATAATATGTGCTTACATGTCCCAGTCCTAATGTGTCTATTTGTCTGTGTATGTGAGTACAGGGACTTATTTAAGGTACCCACAACCTGAGGCAGAATCATTTAGCTGACCCTTTCATCTAAAATGTTTGATATATATATATATATATTTTTTTAGAATTTGTTAAATCCGTATTGTTATAATTTTGTTGTTGTTGTCATTCCAGTTTTGTGCCAGAAAGTTGTAAATGTACTTAACGTTATCTTTTTGTTCTAGTGATCTTGCAAAAATAATACATCACCATAATGGATGTAAAGTAAAGGATGCATGTAAAAAGATATACATTCTAAACTTTAAGGAGTGGGAATCATGAATCGTTAAAATTTGATAATTGAATTTCAACCATTAAAAAAAAAACTAAATATAATCCAAACAAAATGATTAGACATGTTATTTCTGGGCCATGTGTAAATATGACTTGATCAACTTTTCAATCATTCACAGACAAGGAAAAATGTCACACGGGTGTGTGTGTGTGTGTGTGTGTGTGTATACACACACACACACACACACACCCGTGTGACATTTTTCCTTGTCTGTGAATGATTGAAAAGTTGATCAAGTCATATTTACACATGGCCCAGAAATAACATGTCTAATCATTTTGTTTGGATTATATTTAGTTTTTTTTTTAATGGTTGAAATTCAATTATCAAATTTTAACGATTCATGATTCCCACTCCTTAAAGTTTAGAATGTATATCTTTTTACATGCATCCTTTACTTTACATCCATTATGGTGATGTATTATTTTTGCAAGATCACTAGAACAAAAAGATAACGTTAAGTACATTTACAACTTTCTGGCACAAAACTGGAATGACAACAACAACAAAATTATAACAATACGAATTTAACAAATTCTAAATTTGCCATTTCATTAGAATTACAGAACTAGGATTTGAGAGCAAAGAATTTATCACTACCATCATCATAAACCGTTTCCAGCCACTGTCTGGATTCGTTTGAAACATGACCTTCTCCAGCTTTTTTTTTTCTCCTCACCATTTCTCCTCCTCCATCATGACCCAGTCCTCTCCTCCACACTTCTTTGCTTTCCCTTCCCCCACTTTAATATCCAATGATTGATAACCTCTCCTCTTCCATTCTCCTCACATGACTTTCCCACCTTAGTCGTGACTTCTCTATCCTGTCCTGCACTGGCTGCTCTTCAACTATCCCTCTCACCCTCTCATTTCTCATCTTATCCATTCTGGTCACTCTAAGTACTTCACAGACATTTCATGTCACATGCGTATATCCTTCTCCTTCATTATCCATGTTTCTGATGTGTAAATCAAGCTATTGCTAAGACCTAAGGTTAGAATCATGATAATAGAACTTGTTTTTGATTATTTTGATGTCATTACTCATCGAGGAATTGGGTTTGACATGTTTAGTCTTTTTTTACCGGGCCGACATTTTCCACCTAACGCAACTGTCCTGGTCTGCACGTACTTAAATATGACCCTGTGTGAGAGTTCTTTGTGTAAATATGAGTAATGAATGTTATGCAGGGGAGATAGTAGCACCCTGTCCTGGTTCAGATTTTACATGTCTGGATGGTTCGTGTGTACCTATGTCACGGCGCTGTGACGGTACAATCGACTGTCCCAACGGCGCCGATGAGGCTGAGTGTGGTACGCTTTTTTTTTTTCTCTGTGTTGCTTTTTTTTTCATGATCTTTTGTTATGTTTTAAACTTTAGCTTTATCAAACATATTGAATATCTTTGGTTTATTGTTGACAAGATTAAAGGAGGAATTTTATACTTGCTTAGCTTGGATTTGCTGATGACTAAATTCTATCACACAATTGCTTTAACTTTATAAGAGAAGAAAAATGATTACTAATTTGACTATTAACTCTGAAATTATTGTAAAAATTCTTGGTAAGACATAATTTGGTTTTAATTGTTTCTATAATAAATATGTTTTTTACACATTTACTGTATTATTTTAATATGTGCAAAGCTATTCTTGGTTATATAATTACATAATTAACTTTTGAGATATATAAAATTGGAAAAAGCAATTGCACAAGCTTTCACTACACTCATTTTAGGAAATTCTTTTCACTGCATTGAAAGAATATAAAAATTGTTGTCATATCAAATCATACATCCAATAACTTTGATTAATTTATTTTATTATTTAAATGGTCTGCAAGGTACACTATTATTGATTAAAACATTCTCTATTTTAAAACATAATTTCTTAAGAATTATTCAATTGTGTTTATTATCAACACTTATATAATGTATTTATATGTCGCTTTTTTGTTATAAATTAAACTGAAAAGTTAAATTAATCTTGAATGATATCCTACTAAAATAATAACTATGTCAACTCGCCTCATTGAATGTACTGTACCGAAGAAATATTATGTATTACCTACCATATAATTTTGTGACACATTTAAAATTCTTTTAAAACATATTAGTAAACATTTAGGTTTTAATACTTTTTAAGGTCCTTTCAAGAAAATCCAAGCTAGGGATGTTTTCATATTATCCCACTTTCTCTCTTTCTTTTACTTATCATGGGGTATAATTCAAAATATTTTTAAGTCAGACGTCATTTGATTTATTTGATACTTATTTTACTTTTTAAAAAAATTATTCTTTTTATTTTATTCTTAAGGAACATAATATTATATTTTAATAGAATATATATTTTTCTTAAAGATAGATATTTATTACTTCTATTTTACAATTTGAAATAATATATACTTTTGGTTTAAACTATACACTATTTGGTTTTATATTTTTCTCAGAGGATTAGTTGTAAAATTATTTAATAGGTAATTGATTTGAAAGTGACAAATTTGTCACGTTTTAATAGCAACATTAAGAATTTTCAAACATTCAATAAATTGTGCTTAAAATGTGTAAGATATTGCTTTTTGTGTGGTTGAATACTTACTAATAAAAATAATAAAAATAAATTTTCATGACATTACATTCATATCATATGACAATTAAATATATATATATATATATATATAGGCCTCTTAAACTAGGTACTCTAACTAAACAGTTTACCAAGCCATAGAAAATAAAAATAGGATATAATTTGATTTTATCTTTTTTTATTTATTTTTAATATTCAAAGCATATAACCTGAATGGGTAGTAAGACGCAGTGCTAAATATTATTATTATTTAATATTCAAACTTATTACTTAGATTTAATAAAATAAACTATTTTCTGTGCACATTGCTTGATGAAAGTAACAGAATCAATTAATTAACCATTCTAATTAGATAAAAACTGTTATTAGTCATTTTAACTTGTTACTTATAAATGTATGAAAACACTGTGAAATGTTGTTTATGCTAGGGAAGGAATCCAGCCTTATATGATATTTGGGTTCGACCTTGATAAAAAGCAAATAACTTTCTTCTCTCGTCACACTTTCATATTTTGAACACATTCAAAGTTACACATTAGTGTGATCAGAAGATGTAAATGTGAACAGTGTGTGTTTGAAGAAATAAATAGAGAAGCTCATTTGTTTCTATCAAAAGTCTAGGCCAACCCTTTTTTTAGCACCGCATCTTACAATCTGATCAGGTTATGTGCTAATTACACTCAGGGTTTTAGGAAGTGTACCCACATTGGCGAGGATGGAGAGTGGAAAGCTATTTTGGAAAAACCACCCTTGGTACACTTGACCGAGCTTTGAACCTTGATCTCCTGATCATAAGAAGTCTTGTCTAATGTGAGAGTAGCTTCTTAGATCATGTGACCACAAAAGCCAGTTCCACTCCAACTATCCCTGTCACTTACCTTATATTAATGTAGAGTATTTTCACACTGTTTTAGTAAATTTCCAAGTCAATAGGCAATTATTAGTTTTTTTTAAATAAATTTGTTAAGTTGGGTAGTTTCAAGGGCAGTGTTCATAGTTATCTCAAGCAACATAAAGTTAAGATGGCTGACATAGAGTTAAGATGGCTGAGTAATTCTGCTACACCAAGAATTTTAAGGCCCTAGGCCAGTATCTTTTGTTTATTTTTATTTTTATTTTTTCAAAAAACTATCTTTGAAAAACTACTGTTGCTTCAGTCTGAGACAAAAAAATAATAATAGCACAAACAGATCTTTGCTCAATGGAAATGTTTATCTAAAGTATTTTTTATCTTATTGTTTAGACTAGTGGTTCTTAACCTTTTACTACTCGCGGCCTCCTAAATGTCCTAAAATATTTTTGTAGCCTCCTAGTTTTTACCAACATATTAATCATTAAGAAGTGTTCTAAAATAGTGAATTTATTTACTGATTATAATAACAAATAAAAAATAGAAATGAATTTACCTTAATGGCTCTTGAGCACTTTATACTAATTAGTTTATTATTGTTTGAATTGTATTACTAAATGCTATTCACATGCAGAAATCCTATTCGGGGTCTATTTCACTGCTTTGTTTTAATATTTACCACTGTGGAAAAGCCCTTTTCTCATAAATAAGTAGAAACAAAGGGCAGCAAATTTTGAATGGTGATGGAAATAATTGGGGATTATTTGGAATATCCTTAATTTCTATTATCCATGCTTCCCATCCCCTCCATTACCCCAGAAAATCGAGAGTCTACTCTACTTACCTGCTTAAGATCATCGTATTTTTTCTCCCAAAACGTAGAACTTAAAATAACTGACTTCATTAATAACGAAATAAAATTTTGAATTATGTTTTTGAGGACCCCAAAAAAGTTTTGTGGCCCCCCGATTAAGAATCGCTGGCTTAGACCTCTAAGGGGATAGTAATAAATGCAGACCTAAAACCTAAATTGAACATTTAATTATGACATTAGGGGCTACAAAAATATTATTGATCTTAATAACCCACTTATTTTATTTGTCTGAAAAGTAACCAACTCATCTTTATTTCAGATAACTATGATTACTACCCTATTCTAAGAGCAAAAACGTTTGTCTCTAGCATTTCAAATTAAACATAATAATACCCCAATTTATATACACTCATCCGCTATACACCTGGCCAGTCCTCAACCAAAATATGTTTTAAAATATCCCCCTTTACCGTCTTTTTTAGGACATGCTTTGGTGGCTGCATGGACTAAGGCGTCACTCTCATGTTAGACTAGAATACTTATGACGGGGAGATTGAGGTTCGAATCCCAGTCAGGTGTATTGAGGGTTTTTCCCCAAAAATTGTGTTTCACTCTACCTCCATGCAAATGTGGGTACAATCTCTTAAAAAAATTAAACCTCCTCCATCCATAACTCATTTGTGTATAACCTAAACAGGTAGTAAGACACGATGCAAAAGAAAAATGTAGACTCGCTTTTTTTTTATGTTTTGCATTTCATTGTTGCTGTAAAATAGCTAAGCATGTTTATGTTGTCATGTGCGACGTGTGTGTACAGAAGACATAAAGACTCAGTGCAAACCGGGCGAGTTCCGGTGTAGGGACGGGGTTTGTATCAGCGACACTTACGTCTGCGATAATGTCTCCGACTGCGGAGATTTGAGCGATGAGCAGGATTGCCCAGTCAAAAAGAACGGTGTGTTCCAATAGATTTTCTATTCTGCATGTTATTTGCAGTATACCATATTCATTTCACTGTTATACAAACATTTATATTCATTTTAAATTAAATATAGGACTGCACATAGGTTTTGCAAATTCTAAAGCATCTACTCTTTTTTATATATATAATTTGTTTTTAGTAGATTATGTGAAGTAATTCAAGGTAGGTTAGGGCTCTTACAATATTTGCAGCTCAAAGTGCCCTAAATATTTCCATTTTTTGTCAATTTATTTTTATGAAAGGCTTTAGCAGGGCTCATACAGTGCCCTCAAGTCCCTTAAAGTCCCTAAGCTGAAACAAAGTCACTTAAAATCCCCTTTTCAACCAATGAAATTTTTTGAATAATTTACGTAAATTTGTATGATTTTCATTATAATTTTTTAGGCAATTTGCAGAAATTAAGTCATTAAATTAATTATGTTATATATATTATATATTTTATTATTTATATTCCAATAGCCTGAACTGTTTGATTGATTAATGTTTAGATGGTAAAATATTGGATAAATGATATTATTTACAACCAAAATAATAAATATAAATATAGAAAAATTAATCAAATAGATTATAAATTATTGTTCCTAAAAAAAAAATACTGTAGTACTAAACTTTATTTATGATTTAATACTTTTTTATTTTGTAAGCCTCAAATTTGAAATTATTTTTCAAAACGTTTTATTACTTCTATGATTTTTTTTAAAGCTTTAAAATCTAATTTTCTCAATTGTGTGCTTATACTAATTTGTTATTGGTTGGTTGATGGTCCAAATAATTTTCCCAATACTTATAATCAAATCATATTTAAAATAATAACATGACTGGTCATATTTAACATTTGCATGAATAATTTGAATATATTGTTTATATAAATACCAGTATACATGCTGTATGTTTATGTATTTACATGTACATATGTAAATTGTATGGAATTTTTAATACTACAAATAACTTTTCAAACATTCAATAAATTGTGCTTGAAATGAGTAACATATTGCTTTTTATGTGGTTAAATACCTACTAATTAAATAATAAAAAACTAATGATCATGACATTACATTCATATCATTATCACAAATTTACTTTAAGTTTTTATATTCTTAAAATTGTAATTAATTAATAAAAATTATCTTAAAACACCAGACCATACCTAATGAAAATACATATTGAAATAAAAATATCCTAAGCAAGTAAATTTATTTTAGTTACTACACGAATTTGTTGGCAACACACACTTGTTTTTTTCCAATTCAGGCATCATCAGGTGAACTCTACACCTGGTGATGCATTAGCCGGTGAAAGCAAGGTTGTTACATAAAAATATATGGAATATTACTAAATTGACTTGTTAATGCAGTTGTATTTCAATATTTTAATATATTAGTACTATGAGAAAAGCCATCACTTCTGAATATAGCAACAAAAAATTAAGATAAATGTGTCATTCCCTTATATTACTACCAAGATAAGTCCTTATAATATAATCATAAGATAAAATGAAAAAAATGACAACCTGTAGATGAGAATAAAACCTGGAACTTATAGTTCTGCACACAAATGCTCTATTATTAGGCGTTCCAGTACCAATTTTGTTGTGTTGTTAATATATAAAACCAGACAGCCCAACTGAGGATTGAGGTTTAAAGTCAGAGGTCCTGGGATTCATTGGTAGCCAGGCTTTTTTTTTTTAATTTATTTACACTTGTAATTTAAAAGTAACACTAATTTAATAAATAATATCAAATTCATTTACTGATTCAGTAAGTTATCAACAAATTTAAACCCCTGTGAAGTCACTGGCCAGTTTCCTTTCTGGGATTTTTTTAGTGGTAAGCTTTATTGTTCATTTTTGAAATTCTTGGTAGTTATTTGAATTTTTATGGTATTTATTTCATCTTGTATCATTTTAATCTATTAGAATTATCTATAAATGCACGGTACAGTATTTAGTTTTCTCATTTGTTAAAAAAAAAATATATAACTATTTTCTGCAGCATAGTAGTATATTTCTTTTGTGCTCATGTTTTGCTTGTATTATTGATAAAATAAATCTTATTTGCTAGTAACTGCAAGCTTTTTTTTTATTTTGCTTATTTTAAATATATATAAAGTGTGTGTGTTTGCTAATGTGTTGTCTTACAAGCTTAAAAAATGTTTTGCTTGCATCAGTGACCACATGCAGACCAGATGAGATAACCTGCGGGGATGGTAAATGTGTGGACCATTCGAGGAAATGTGACAGAATATTTGACTGTATAGATGGATTGGATGAGAGAGATTGTGGTAAGTTAGGTTGATAACGTGTTAGCTTAATGATATGATTTTAATTAATGGTAGGACCCACTTCAGATTGGCAGCATCGTCTTAAAGGTGTCACTTTCGTAATAGACTATAGACTGCCAAAGACACGGAAAAAGGGGTTTGATCCCGGTTTGGTTGTATTGAGTGTGATTTTTCACTCTCCCTATAATTTCAACTTTCCTCATTGTTAGGGCATTAGTGAAATTAGTACATAGGCATACGACCCAAACATGTTGTAAGCAGTGGCGGATTTAAAAAGTTTTGCGCCCCTAGGCACAGTTATGATATGCCCCGCCCCTTTTTTCCACTTCAATTTTTTTCACCAAGGGCTTTAGGAAATTTTGAAGTAAAGAGGTATTGTTGAGGGGCAGGGGTGGGGGGGTGGGGGAGTAATTATTAAAAACAGAATAGTATAACCAAAATTAAAATGTTATCCGAAATGTGCCGCCCGCTAAAGTCACCACCCTAGGCCCATGCCTAGTGGGCCTATAATGTAAATGCGCTTCTGGTTGTAAGACGTGGGGGTTAAAAAAATCTAGGACCTTTGAATACTTGAAAACCTTGAATTATTAAGTATATTTGACACTCGATGATTCGAAAAAGATCAATATTGGTTTGTTCTTTTTAATCCAAATATTGTTTTAGATATTTTTTAGAACTACTATGATGTTTACTATTGTTTAAGCCCACAATAATTAAATTATAAATCTAACAACCAAACTCCAGACCATAAATTTACCATATAAGATTATAAATAATAATACCCTCCTAAATGTAGTGTAAGTAATTTAAAATGTTTGGTCACTCATAAATTGAAATTCAAGCGTGTATGTTGATCTACAAAAAAATTAATCAAGAGACTTTTAAAAGCTTTAGGTTGAAATAATTTTTTTTAAATTCAAAATCTATTACCACCCAAAAAATGTGTCTTGCATACTAAATATGTTTAACATTTATTGTTAACAGTTTATTACAACATTCATAATATGCTTGTTTATTTGGTTTGGTTTGGTTTTTAAATAAAGCCGTAATAAAACGTCACAAATACATAGGGATTGGTTCAAAGTTCTTAGGTTTATCTGAAAATTTAAAAAATTTCAGCTCAGTTTTGAAAATGGTCACATATATTGCTGGACAGTAGAGATGGCTCGAATACACTATTAAAGAATCCAAATAAGAATGTTAGAAAACGTGTTAAATATAAGATGTTGACTTTGCTATAGTAATACTTAGATTTCCACATAAAATAAAAATGTTAATAGATTTTGCTAAAAAGCATTCAATATTAATTTCATACATTGAGTTAAGTGTTAAATTACTGGTCTGGGTCCTGGTTGTTAAGTTCATCCTATAATTATAATTGATTCTGAACCACCAATAAGCAGTATTAAACCAATAAAACAAATTTCATTAGAAAAAAAAATAAAAAAGTTAGGATTTGATACTTGAGTCTTGAATATCCTTAATGATTTGATGGATTCTGTTATGTGACGGTCCCATCCCTAGAAAATACACTTAAAAAAACATTTTTCTCAAATCTTGAATTTTTGAATCTCAAGTATTTTTGAAGATTTAAGGTACCTATTCAAGGAGTCATAGCTCTCCTAATCTCTCATGAATGCCAAAATATATTTATATTTGCTCATTTTGATTGGTTATTCTATTTATTAAGACTGTTTGTACATAAATCTAAGCTTTAAATCATATTTTGAAATTAAATGCAATTAAAATGCCTTTAAGCTTTATGTTGTAAGACTTATTCTTACTTGCTTAAGTTGTTTGGCATGCAATATAGTTTATTAGTGAGTTTAATTCAGCCTGATAAAACCCACTGTAATTGTTTCAACCTACAGTTGTTGCTTTTCCTTGTTTGTCTGTTTGTGCTGATTGTATGTTGGCTTTGCACCCTGTGAAGGTATATGCAGCCCCAGTGAGTTCCGCTGTGAGGATGGGACTTGTATCTCAGAAGACAAACGTTGTGATTCGTTTAGAGACTGTAGGGACGGATCAGATGAGCTTGACTGTGGTATGTGTACAAGAGGCATTTAGATTGGCTTTCAGTTGTAGGTTACAAGAGATTTTTTTAAATGCACTAAAAAAAAAAGGCCATACCTATTCCAGAATTTTTTTTTTAAACAGTTAGGTTATAATAAAACCACTTAGGAATCATTTTAACATAAGAGAAGTATACCTACTGGTATTTATCTAACCTTAATGCCATTAATTTGTTATCTAGATACCTGCTTTGGTGTTCATATGATCTAAGGTTGGTTTCACTCTCATGTAAGATTATACTGCCTCTGATAGGGAGATCAGGGTTTGAATCCTGGTCGAGTGTACTGAGGGTGGTTTTTCAAAAATTGTTTTCCACTCTCCCTCCACACAAATGCAGTACACTTCCTCCAAATTCAACATTCCTCATTCTTTACTCAAGTGTAATTAAAGCATATGCATTTAACTTGAACAGATAGTAAGATGGGGTGCAAAAAATCTAGATTCTAGTTTAAGCCTACACATAAAAGCAACTTGCGCTTTTTCGAATTCATTCCAGATTCCTTTAAATCTGCAGCAGACCTACTCTACCCTCTGTTCCATGGACAGTTTCATTTATTCTGTTCTGTATACCCATTAATAAAACATTTACACTTACAAATCTTATAATTCTAGCAATGTTTTGTCAAGTGTTGTTAGGTAAGGCTTGCCGAAACAACCTGAAAACGCTACCTGCACTAATCATCAACTCTACACTCCATAACCTGTGATTACATTAAAGCACCTTAACCTTTTTTTTTTTTAACATGTTATTTGCCAAAGCTTAAACACATTTTGACTTGACAGAAGGTAAGCTTTTTGACTTAATAATTTTAAACTTTATGAAATGGTTGGCTCTTTTTCTTTTTTTTTTCTTATTTAAGAAATTCTCATGTAGCATTAGTATATTTAATGTTGTTTGTTAATTTATTACCTGAATACTCACACTCTCAAATTCTACACTAAGGTTTATTAATCAATACATACTCTGTAACCATTATTTTTCAATCAAGGCAGTGTAACATACAAAATGGTTATCACACTAAAGAGATATTATGCATAATCATTTTTGCACATTGAACAAGCTCTTTATTCCATGGCATATTAGAGTGGGCCTAGGACAACATATTTCATTATACACATTTTCTGACCATCATTCAAACAAGGTAAGTTTTCTTGTAGCACACCCTCTTAAAACAACCTTTAGGTGAATACTGTTTTACCCATAGACTAATTGAATTAAAATCTTTTAATTTATCTAGATTTTGAGATGCTGTTTATGAAAATATTGTATATGTATTTATGTCTTCTACTTTCTTCATCTTTATACTATAAGATTCTTTATTTTAATAAAGTTCTGAACTTCTTTGTATTGTTTATTTTCATTTTATTACCTTCTTCTTTGCCTTTTCCTTCATTGTTCCTTCAGTTAATTTAATCTAATATAGTCTGTGTTTATCTTATGATGTAATAAATATCAAGACCAAATTTTATTATTTGAATGCTAAATTATAATTCCACCACATTTGTTATTTGTGAAAATTATCATTTTAGCTTCTTGCACTCAAATGTATTGTAAAAAAAGTTTAGTGTAAATATATCTCAAATCACAACATTACATTTCTTGTTCACATACAGGATTTTTCTCTGAAACAAGAGTAACATTATTGTGAAAGTGTATGCTATGCCTTTCACGTACTAACCAAAGTAATGTATTTGAAATATTAACCCTCGAGATTGATTTATTGAGGAAGTTGCATATCGGGATTAAAGTCTGGAATAATACATTCTATATATACAAACCTGAAGATGTGTGCATGTGCTATATTAATTTTAAATTAGCATTATGTTTACGTATTTGTACTAACTTAATATATTTCAAAAGTAATATGATTTTCCTAATTGAATTTGATTCCTTCTAGGTTCTGTATCTCCATGAGTAAAATATTACCTATTTATTTTCGTTACTATTTTGATTTTAAATTCTTTAATTATTGTAATAGTTAATTGTTTAGGTTTTTCAACTTTGAAGACTGCTAAAATTTATATCCTGGTGTAACATCGTTTGATGTTCTATGATGAATGTAATTGTATACAAATGTTTGCAGGTCTGGAATTATTTTTTTCACTATATTTTGAATATTTTATATAGCTCATCCCATTTATTACTAACATTATTTTAAATCAACTTAATTTTAAAATTATATCAATTTAATGCCGCACCAGTAAATCACATCATTTCCCAAACATTTTAAAGACATTTAATTTAATTTATATGTATTTGTTTTATTAATTATATCTTCAGATGGTATTCCTAAATATAATAATAATTACCTATGGTATTAGCATTGGCCAAATCATAGGTTCACTTTTACGTGTCTTATATTTGTTTTATCAAATCTACCATACATAAACAATTATTATATAACTAAACTGCAGTACTTATATATTTAACACTCTTATATTACCTCCATAAAATAAAAAAGAAGAATTAGCTAGGCCCTATAAGCTTAAAAATATCATTGATACTAGTAAAAAAAAAATTGCATTCTAAATTTGAAATGTTTCTTACTCTCTCTCTCTTAATTTATGGTGTTATTAAATATATACTAAAGAATTGTACTAATTGAAGCATAAATAAAAGTAAAAAAAGGCATTAACACAAATTAACAAACCATTAACACACTAAACAAGAAGTGGTAACATACTACATCAAAGTTGACACTCCTATAACCAATTTCCTGTTCACTCAACAATACTTTCTTAAGAAAATGCCATTGGTCATCCAAATATTGAAGTGTTAGTAAATATGTATTGGTGGGTTTTTAAAAAAATTATATTTGTGCTTTATATTCTACATTTCTATCATATTTATCTAATGACATACATAATAATAAATAATATGCATATTTCACTTTATTTCATACCCATTACTCTGTTTTGTTTTTAATTATTTTCCAAAAACATTCATAATGTTAACACACAATTTTTGTTTGATATGTTTAAATGACATTATGTGCATGAATTGAAAGTTGTATTTAACTTTTATTCATTTATTTAAACCGTTTTGTTTTTGACGAGTTTGAATTTATTCTACCTTTGCATTCTTTAATTTCAAATCATCAACTAAATACCTTTTTATTTCAAAAACAACAAAACCTCTAATACATTTTGTTTATTTGAGTGAAAAGTTTTATTTCCCTTACAGTGATATATATATTTCTATTTTATGTACTTATTAATATCTTTTTATCGTGTTATATGCCAAAATTTCAGAAGTTAATTACTATAATGAGGTTCTCTAAATAGTTTTCTATTTTTCTTATTCAGGCCCTAGCATACTTGTGAAAGTACTAAGGGTGTCAGTTTTAATGCCTTAAAAATCTAAACATCCCAGCTTTAAAATAAATTGGAAATTGTTATATGCTCTGAATAATTAAAATAGAATGCAAAGGTGTATGTTTTGTGTTGGAATGTTAACTTTTCCTAACATTGTTGCATGGAATTACAGAGATTTGCAGGGGAGACGAGTTCACATGTGGTGATCGAACATGTTTGGAAGGATCGAAGCGGTGCAATGGTTATCCCGAGTGTAGGGATGGAAGCGATGAGAGAAACTGCCCAAGTGATATTAATGGGTGTATGTTATTAGGACACATTCTACTAATCTCAAGCAATTCCTTGATGCTATAGCTTGTTGAAATATTTAAATATATTCATAATTTTTTGTGTTTACCTGATTATTCAATTAAAAATGTTTTGTTTGTGTTTTAGAAGCAACTTCACTGTGTATTTAAAAGAAAATACTAACCACATTTTTTTATTAATGTGTCCTAGTAATAACTGATTTGACCGGGATTTGAACCCCAAACCCCCTGTTATCAGCAGGCCAGTCTATCATGAAACGCCTTAGACCATTCAACTACCAAAGCCGGCTAAACCACATCTCACCACTTATTCAGACGAAACACACTTTAATTACACTCATGCAGTAGTGATCAGAAGGTATAATTTGGAAGAAATTTACAAGTTTTATGTTGGTAAAAATGTAAGCCTTCATAGTGAACCTGGCTTGCTCTCGATTGAACTTGCATTATAGAAATATGATCACGGCCAAATAATTACTTAACCATATCTGAATGCTATCCCAAAATGATCTAAATGAAATTTAATCCACAAAATCTCAACATAATTTCCCAAATAAAGTAATGGTTCATAATAATTTGGAAATTATTATTGAAAGAATTAAGTAGGTACTCTCATTGCTTTTGATAATAATATTCTTATGTATTAATCGACACAATGCCCTTTGTATCCTCTGTACGCAGTTTGTACTGAAAGATCACATTCCTTTACATATTACTCTATGGATTATTTTAAAAGATAAGCCCATGGTGCAGTCAATCTAGTGTATATTCTATTAATCTTTTTTTTTTTACATGTTGTTACATCAGTGATTGTTTAATTTTTCTTAAGAAGACTAATAATATCAATGAATTGTTTGAGACTTCAGTTAAACCTTTGATTAACAATCTTTGCAGTATCTCTTTGATTTCAGAGCTTAGCCTGCACCCATAACTCTATGTTTGTGTTGTCGCTTGTAGTATCGGCTTGTCTTGTTTTGAGTGTGATGATTATACTATTCTACTTATTACAAATATAGTACAATGTTAAACTATGAGATAGCCCAATGGTTAATAATTTTATAATCATGGAAAATTGATAAAAATAAAGAAAAAGGAAAAAAAACACATAAGTACAGATTTATTGGAGAAAGCCCACTTAGGGAAAGAGGCAAAATGTTGGAAGAATCCAATGCACAAAAATGACATCATATTCCTTTCTGTCTTTCTGTTTTCTTCTATCTTCTATAGTATAAATAGTCAAACCTGTATCTAATCACAAATCTAGTAGTATATTGGCATTGCTAAAATATTATTTAATTTGTATGTAAATACAGTATGTGTGTAACTATTTTTACTATGGAAGACAGAAGAACGAAAGAAAGAAAAAAGATGTCACCTTTTGTGCATTGGGTTTTTCCCACATACATCCTCTTTTGCTATGTGGGCTTACTCCATTAAATTTGCACTTAAAAGTTGGTTTTCCCTTTTTTCTTATCAATTTTCTAAGATAATAAAAACATAAAGTGATTTGTTCTTGTATAAGGATTTTTTTTTAATCATTTTATTTCCATATCTAATAACCCTAACCGATTTGAGCTAATGGCCCAGTTTTCATGTTCTTAATTGTTCAACATACACTTAATATCAACACAAAGCTTAAACTCATTATATTTGTTAGATATTTCTTATTTGGGATTTTTTTTTTTGTGCTGCAATTTATTTAGAAAATATCACAAATGTTTTCAACACAGTAAAAATATAACCCAATTTTTCTTAATTACTGGATTTTATTACAAAATACCTTCCATTAGAAAGCACATAGAGAAGCTAAAATACATTAAAACATTAGTTCATTCCAAGAATGTTTTGGGTTTACTTTAGGTGTATTAAAAAATTCTGTCATTCAATATAATTTGGTTAATCCTCTCTTGTTATTTTAACAATGATCTAGCCCTGTTCTCTTTTACAAACATAGATAGAAGAAAATAGATTGTTCATGTTTCAAGTTTTAACTGTGTACCTCATGAAAGAATTAAATATGTCGATGTTCATTGGACTTTCGTTACAAGAGTTTTGTTATATTCATTTAAATCAGGTTGTTTGGGCATTCTACTCGTGCATTCTCTCAACAACCCTGTTCCATTGCTCTGATTATGATATTGCCTTCACCAAAGTTAAATAAGTTTGAAAAATCAGCTCATTGCTAAGTACGAGTATTTTACATCATCACACATTTAAGTAAAGTTTCGTAAATAATACTGGACGCTTACAATTATCTCCCAGTGCACCCAATTGAAATTTGAACCCTTAATTCATTATCATCAACACTCATGTACAAAAATTCTTAGTGTCACCCTGTCGCTGAAGGGGTTTATGTGACTTATTGATTAAGTTTGACTCTGTAATTTAATATAATTGTCAAAATAGTATATTGTTTAAAAATTAGGTGGCCCAATGGCTAGATAATTTTATAATAAAGGAAATATATAAAACTAAAGAAAAAGGAAAAATAAACTACTAAGAATAAATTTGATGAAGAAAGCCCTCTTTCCCTAGGTGGGCTTTCTTCATCAAATTTATTCTCAGTAGTTTATTCTTCCTTTTTCTTTAGTTTTATCAATTTCCTTTATTACGAAATATTATATTGTTATTATCACATAGTTATTGGAATTGTAGAAACTTAGTACCCTTATTTACCTTTATCAGTAGTACACCTATTTCATTGGCTGCTCGTGGGTTGTTAGCAAGTCTAAACTATTATATTGTTCCCTAAGAAGCCAAAACGCCAACATTTAGTCCTTATATTATTTTGCGTGCGGTTGGTCAAATGGATAATAATGGGAGGGAACTCTTTGGTTTACTAGTAAAGTAGGGGCTGTAGGGCTCCATTTTATAACTTTCTGCTAATACATTGGTTTTCAATTCTTTACATGTTCATTATGTTTGGTGCTTGTGCCACTCTTCCAGGGTGTGAAGCGTGCAATTAATGGCTTTGGCCGGCATTCTATGTCAGTAATTCAGTATATTTACAGCAATGATGGGCACTATCGAATGATTTTAACTAATGATTATCGAATGAGGAAAACTATCAAATGATTGTTTGATAGTTTTTATTTGACTTAATGATCTATCATGCACTTTACATAATATTATTATAGTGTAAATATGTTATTACGATTGTATATGGATTTTAAAGTTAAAGAAGGCTATGCTCTGCCTTAAAGAAGGGTTCTGAACCCTAGCCCACTGTATGAGCGGGGGCCCTACTAATGAGTCTTATCAAGCCGGGCTTTCCCTGGCCCTTGCCCTTGCCTGACTCATTAGCTACATTTGACCCATGTAAAAAAAAAAAGTCACCATAGGTCAAATTTCAAACTTTGTTAATTTTTAAATCAAATTACTCGATAAAAGATAAATTAAATTAAATGATAAAAGATAAATCAATATGTTTAATATAAACGAATTATATAGTAGTTTTTGATACCTGTGTTCTCTATTTACATTATGATAAAGGTATTTATTAAAATAATAACTCAGTTAGAAATCTAACCATCGGTGACTGTTTTCCCCTTCAAAAAATCTTCTAATGTTTGGATGAATGAGTCACTTAATTATTTTACTACTAATAGATAAGCTTTATTTTTCCAAGTAGTTAGATTACTAAACAAATCCTCTTTGTAGAAAAACTAGTTAGGGGTCATCCATAAGTCGTGTAACGCTTTTTTCTTACTTTTTTTTTTTACCCACCCACTCCTCTATTTAACACAAAGTAGATAGTATAGCTCATTCCTCCTACCCCCCTCAACCCCTCCTATCCCCCCTCTCTATCAACAGCGCTGGTTTATAGATGACTCCTTATATTTACTATCATTAATCTGTGAAATGAGCTGTAATCCTGAAACTACAACTTTTATAGTCAAAGGTACAAAATTTGAGAACAGATAATTTAATTCCTTGATAATTTATCATCCCTTCGACCTATGCTCAGCCTCATTTAAACTCTCAAGATATATTTCCTCTCAAGTTTTGTGCCTTTGTTTATAAAAAAATTAAAATAAAAAAATTTTCAAATCAATTTTTTTATTTGGCTATTGGTAAGTGTTATTAAATATATATATTGATCTACTAAACATCGCGTGTGCTTATGTTAAGTATGCAAATAATTTTTTTTTATTGAAATATCTAAACTGTGGAGTTTCAATTTTGCTCTTATCAAAAAGGCTTAGAACATTCCATTTTTAAGTATTTTAAGAATTCTTTATTTTATATTTCATTAATTACTATGATATTTATCTATACTTTGCTTGAATAAGCACACTTTGTGGGTATAAACCTGGCCAGGGTCAACAAACTTTTCTTGAGCGATAAAAATCCATAGCACAACTTCCTTCGGAGAGGAATTAAAGTTGTTGTTCCCATGTCAACTTTGGCATGTAAGTGAACCCTGGAAGGTATGTGAAAATACCTTTCCCGGCAAAATTAGTAGGCTCTTTTGCTCTCGCTCATAGAAATTCTTGTGTGCTATTATAATCAATCGGTTCAGAAAGTGCACGTTAAATATTGCAAATAAATAAATAATAAGCACCCCAAACATTTGTGCCCTCATATTTTACAAAGCCAATAAAATTATATTTTTAAAGTAGCCACATACTACTTTGTAGCTTATGTTTGATATTGTAGCTTGATACTTTAATTAAAACTCAACACGGTTTTGGGATCTACTTTTCACATCGATACCAGTTTATAAAAATTGAATATATAGTTTTTTTTATAACTAAAAATAATTAATCCAAGAAAATTGTAGCTTCTTATGAATACTATTTTATATTGTAAATTTAAATTTTATAGAGATAATTATAAGAATAGTACTGTATATGTTTTCATATTTCATACATATAAGCAGGTCCAAATAATAGTTATCTAATGTTTTAGTTTCTTTACACATGCACCCTTTCACATTTGTGTTTATGGTGTTAATTTTAATTTTAATTTTTGTATTTATGTGTTCACAAAATAATCACCATATTTTGGTTTGTCTTGACAGCGTGCAAATTAGACGAGTTCAAATGTGGGGATGGTCCATGTATTTCCGAGTCTTATCGCTGTGATGGCATCAAAGACTGTACTGATGGGTCTGATGAAGTTGGATGCCGTGAGTACTAAACATTCATAAATGTCGTTAAACTGTAAAAGACATAAAAAATATATATTTTTTAACTTTTTCCTCTCATATTATTTAAAAATAATTCTCAAATCAATTGAACAATAAATTCTCTGAAATGACCTATATGCAATTTTTGTTTGATTTGACTCAATTTTAGCTTAGATTATACTATAGTAGTATTTTGGATAATCATTATTTCCTTTCAATTGAAAAATTTTACCTGGACATCGGAATAGAACCCAGGACCTTTGGTTTAATATGCCATTGCTCTAACCACTGAGCTATCCAAGAGTCGTCCCAAGCCCGTGGCCACATTATCTGATAGCTCGTGTTCTTAATTTATCACTCATATTGTTGACAATTTGTGCATGTCCATCACAGACGCTATCTTAATGGACGACTCAGCCCGAAGGTCTCGGCTTTGATTCCCATGTCTAGTTGTCATTTTTAAATTTAAAACAATATGATATTTAGATGCGGCTATGACCGTAATTAATAAATATAATGGTTTAGCTATTTAATCCGACATAATCCTTATTTGTTAGTAATTATGTTAGAGAAGGAAAAGGAATTACAGGAACAACTATAAGAATGTAATGAGGAAGTGAAAGCGTGTGGAATGAATTTTAGCATGGCAAAGTGTGAAGTGATGGTAATGACAAAGAAGAGGGTAAGGCCTAATAAAGCTATAAGGTTGGATGGATTAGAGTTGAGAAAAGAGCAGAATGTAAAATACCTTAGAGAATGATTGAGGCAATAGAAGAAGAAGCGAAGTAAAGACGATTTAATTAGAATAGGATGGCAGGTTGACTTGTTCTATAGGTGTGTAATAGAACAAGGAGAAGAGAAGTGCCCTTGGAGTTTACAGAAGTGTTGTACAGGGCGTACTTTGTACCCTTTGTAACATATGCACCTGAAACATGTACAGTGAATGTCAGAGTGGCTAGAAAAGTGGTGGCCATGGGAATAAAGTTTGAGAGGAGCATGTTAGCTGTCACCGGGAGAAACAAGATTGGGAATGAAGTTTTCCGGTAAAGAGTGGGGGTACAGGGAGTACATGAGTTGTAGAGGAAGCAAGACTGAGATTATGTGAGAATGTAATGACATTTGAAAAATAAAGAATGCTAAAGAAAATTATGAAAATGAAGAAAGTAGGGAAAAGACCACAAGGCAGGCCAAGAAAGAGATAGGAGGAGCAGATAATAGAAACTGTTCAAGTGAGAGAATAAGAATGAAAGCAATTAAAGGAGAAAGAATGGTAGTAAGATAGAGGAAAATGGAGGCATTTTACTTAACTGATACGGCCACAGGCTGGAAACAGTTGATGACGATCACTTTGAAGAATGATTTGAAATAAAAATACTAGGCGTGATTTAAACTATACATTCTTACCCCTTGTCAATAGTGCCAATAGCAGCCGGCTCTGCTTCTCTTAAGTAAATTTTGTATTGCATTATTTTCCTACTATACAAGTTTTTTCCTAGTGGCTAGCCAAAGGGAGCTTCATTATAAATTTCTTAGGAAGAACCTTTTATAACAAATGTATAAGTTATTAGTGCTACTCTTGCATATTAATACATCAAATGATGTGACATTTACCTAGCTGTATTTAAAAAAAAAATCAAATATCACTTATAAGATAACACTAATAAAATAGTAAAATGTGATCATTGTTGACCATGAATAAAATATGTTTATATTTTCTAAAGGTTCCTTTCTAACAACATCCTAATATAGTCTATCCCCCTCTCGTTTTAATAGTTATTTGGTCAAAATTATTTATTCCAAAAACTTAACATATTTTAGAAACTTTCTTATGTATTTTTCATATTTATATCAACAACTAGAATCATTGGTACCTTCACTTTTATTTTCCTTTACAAGGAGCGCCATGCTTGGCAATTAAGACTTTACAGACCTAGTTTTTGAAGAAAACTCAAGCATTTCTGATAATATTTAAAAACAAAATTTGACCTCAAAACCATCAAAATATCTGGAGATCTCCAGTAAATATTTTTGCATATCCAAACACACTGAATTATTAATTCTTAGCGTGTGGCTTAAAAGAAGTTGCCTAACACTAACATGGAGATGGTACCTTCTAATACCATCCCATTTTAAAAGTTTTTTCATCTATTTACTGACTTTACTAAATTGTTTGATTATATAGTTTCAACTTCATTTTTATTACTAATATCTCCATAACAATAATGTTTTTTAAAATGGTTTACTAAATTGTGTTACAGCGGCAAAAACCTGCTCACCTAATGAGTTCACTTGTAGTGATGGTACCTGTATCGATTCTCGTCGGTATTGTGATGGAAGACAGGACTGTAGGGACGGATCAGATGAACAATGTGGTAAGTTCCAATGGCTAAGCTAACACAATGAATAAGGGGAGACTGAAATGTTATCTAGAAAAGGTCTTGCCCATTATATCTTGTTTCAGTAGTATTTATTATAACTGTAGTAAGGAGAAATATTTAAAAATTATTACTACAAGCTTTAAAATGTAACATGTTTAGGAAAAAAAAAAGTTGTTTCTTATTTGGTTATTTTTTATTCCTCTCCTTATTGAGTGGTTGGCAAATTCATTTTAGTCTTGAACTAGACGACATGTCCATGAACTCTGTTAACATTGGGAACGACATCCTGCTCCCTTTCTTCAAGACCTGATGATGGCGTAATTTGCCTAAACATGTCGTCTATTTCAAGACTAACATGACTTTGTCAACCCCTAATAAGGAGAAGAATCAAAAATAGCCAGATAAGAAACAAATATTTTTTTTACTTATTTTTTTTTTTTACAAAATTTTTAACATGTTAAACATAACATATTAATAACTTGTAGTTATACATCTTTACTATTTGATTGAAAATTTGGAACTTTAAGTAATATATTCTAGTCTTAGTTAGCAAAATCATGTATCTAATCAACAATGTTGTCTTGTCAACTTGTAAATTAATACATTGTTGTTTTAATATATTCATGTTTAAATTTTACAACGATCAAACTTTCATATCTTTTGGTAAAGTTTTTTAGCTATCAAAACAACAATGTTTTTTTTGTCAACCTACAAATTAATTATCTTTTAACCCTTAATATTTTTCTTGAAAAAATTGTACCATCAAAGCAGGGGCAGATTTACGACTATGCATAAGCACTAGTTAATTTGCCGCCCACTTTTCCTACTGTAACCCCCCCTTCATATGATTTGATAGGTTCAAATTACAATAAATAAAAGGTAGGTAAGTTACAAGAGAGTTTATTTTATTCAACAAACAACTCGCAGACATACAAGAGCGAGGCACTCTAGGAAACTCGAGTGACTGGCCGATAAGGGCCGAAATAAACAATAAATAAAGGGGCAAGACCCCAAGTCGTTAAGAGAAAACAGAATGACTAATACCAACGTAGTCATAATTAAATTGACCCTCGCAGAAGGCGACTAACCTAGCAAGAAAGTTAAATACAAGTAATATATATATATGTCTACACGACCTGGCGATGCCGACACTACATTGACATAAGTATGAAGTTTATAATAGACTGCCATTATAAGGTGTGGCAGAGAAAATGATTAACCTAAACCTAACCTGTTACAATAGTTCCTAATCAAATTAGTTCAATCTAATTATTATTATTATTATGACCAATGTGCTGGGTGCACGGGCTCGCGCCCCCCGAGTTGAATAACAATTTAAAAAATTTACAATCGTAACAAACCTTTAACCTTTAGCAAGCAGAATAATTATTTTAAGTAAGTTACACGTTAAACAGAAATAATTAGCGCCCCAAGATGGCGACATGCTAAAGTTCCATTAGCGCCCTAAGATGGCGCCATGCCAAAGTTCCAACCCGTCCGTGAGGCGGACACAACGTAAAGTACCAAGAAAAAGCTAGAGCATAAACCATAATGGCTGACAGGCAAATCCTGCAGTCTCAGAGAAATATAGCTATTAGTAATCATGATTTATATTTAAAGTCGAAACTTAAATTTTGAACACTTTAACCCAAACATAATTTAGAATACGTCGAACAGCAACCTACGTCTAAATCTAAGACAAGTGTCTCACCTAATCGAGTGCAGAGAAAATGAGTGCCATCACTACACAGTCCAGCCGTTATATACTGTACAAAGTCAATCACGTGTTCACAAACGGCGGGAACACACTGTGGCGAAGGGAGAGGGGTGTACGTTGCTTCGGCAGAAGTCTCGATTATTCTCGTGATAATTTCAAATCACGCGCCGGTGGATGAGTCTTGTTTCACTCGAACACAACCGTCGGCGCATACGGGTTAGCGCATCTTGACGTTCAATTGTCCGAGTCTTGCTCTAATCGGGCCTCGAGCCACGGGCGGTCAGTAAGCCGCGTGATGTTGAGTGGAGTTGAGTGTGCGTGTTTCATGAAGTCGAGATCCAGCCCAGTCAAAGGGGACCAGAACAGGTGAGCCAGATCGTCCATGTTTGCATTATGTCTGTGACAACGTCACAATGTCCCCCCTTGGACGGAGAAGAAGGACGTCCTTAGCCTTTGGTGAAGACACGGGGAGGCGCCTTCCTCGATGTTCACCGCTGACTAGAGGGTGGGTGGCGGCTCCGGTACCCTCCGAGGCCATGTTAGGTGGCCAGATGCAGGTTCGGGAGATGACGAATAACTGGACTCCGGGGGTTGACCTCTGCTTCACACGCTCACTCCAACACACCGTCATCCCGGGTTGACAGGGAGACAGCATATGCTCGTAAGGTGGCCCGCTTTAACCACCAGGGGAGCTTCATCGCCACGCCCAGCTGGGCGATCATTGACTGCCGATGAGAGTACAGGAACAAAGGAGGGGAAGAAAAGGGCAGGGCAGAAAAGGGGGGACGGAAGGCCGAATAGGTGAAGTCTCTGAGAACAAAAGTTTACACGTGAACACCACATCCAATTGTAAAGTTTATCAGTTAGCGCAGCCATCCTTGAAAGTTACTGTGGCAGTTTCGTAGCACTAACATTGTCTACCAGCACGAGTCACAGAGATACCCACAACTCTGTTTAGCGACGACTTTCCATGAATGAGGAAAGGTGGGTTTGCCGCTTCACACGCACTTAGAGGTAGTCCGGTCGGTGGGGCGAACGTTCTGCACCATGTACTTTGGACCCGGCACACGCTTTATTATAAACAGTCCAACACAAATTCTGCTCAAAGTCATACCTAGGCCCTACAGTACTACAAATTTATCCTAACAATACCAGGGGGTGGTACCCCTTCCCTTATATAAATCATATATACAACAATATAGAATACTTAGAAACATGCACTTAGAACGCAAAATTAAATCACAAAGGTACACTTAAGCAAACAGACGACACAGCAGCACGGGGTCAATTGACTCATTTCCCTGCAGCCTTTAGGTGGCTGACATGTGCTCTACGTGTCAAAGATGGGTCGGATACTTCTTTTAACAATACCGAAACAGGTGTAAGAAATCTTTCAATTGACCAGGGACCACTCCACTTATACGCCATCTTCGCCGAAGACTTGTCAGCAGCTGAGCTAAGAGGAAAACACTTGCACACAACAACGTCCCCAAGTTTAAATGGGACAGGGATACGCCCTCGGTTATAGGTGGTGGCAACCTTCCTTTGGGACTTCAGGAGGTTAGAAAAAGCTACCTCACATTTCTTTTCATAAGAACAATCACCTGCGTCATTAAGGAGTGGGTCAATATCCCAGTTAAACAATAATGGGTGGTTCAGGTCCCTATTGAGGAGGATAGAGGAAGGAGTGGCTTTGACTGACTCATGGAAAGCGGCGTTAAAAGCAATGTTCAAAACGTCTAAGTCCTGGTCCCAGTGGGTGTGATCCAGGTGGTGAAAGATCGTCAAGGCAACGTTTAGGTTACGATTAAACCTCTCTACATGGTTCGGCGATGGGTTGTACGGGCTAGTGGTAACGTGTCTTATCCCCCACGAAAAACACATATCTCCAAAAGCTTTAGAACGGAAACACGGTCCATTATCACTTACTATGACCCTTGGGGTCCCTAAAATCGCCCAAACACGCCTGCACAGAGCATTAACAGTCGTCCTTGCCTTCATGTTCCTTAGGGGGATGAGTATGACGAATTTAGAGAAGGCGTCCATGGCGACGAGTATAGAGGTGTTCCCTTGGGTAGAGCGGGTAAGGGGGCCGACGAAATCAACAAAAACTTTCTCCCACGGTTGCTTAGCAACATCCGCGGAGTGAAATCCTATTTTAGAATTACGCGCCGGTTTGGCCAATTGACACGGCTCACATTTGCGCACCCAATCTCTAACGTCTCTAGGCATTAAGGGCCAAAAAAATTCCTTAGAAATCTTGCGTTCGGTCTTAAGGACACCGCAATGGCCGCCAAAAAGGGAGTCGTGGAAATATTTAAGTAACATAGGCCTAAGTTTCTCTGGCACAAAATATCTTATCCTACCCTTGACACGAACTACTAAGAGGTCTTTAAAGATTTCGTAGTTCCCAATCCTCTCTCCACGCTTGATCCTGTCAACGATCTGTCTACAACATGGATCCATCAACTGATGGTCTTTGATTGAGATAAAGGATTCGGGAATCGTATGGATAACAAATAACGAGCCATCCTCCTTACATTCTCCTACAGGTTCCTTATCCTCACACATCCTAGACAAAGCGTCAGCGACAACATTAAGCTTCCCAGCAACGTGATGGGTCGTAAACTTGAACCTGGATAGCTTCCAAACCCACCGTCCAATTTTCCCTAGTTGTTTCGGGTGATTCCACATCCAGCTGAGGGCCATGTTGTCAGTGTACAACTCAAACTGGCGAAGCTCTAGATAGTCAGCGAACTTGTCGATGCCGAAGATACAGCTGAGACATTCCTTTTCATATATACTATACTTTCTTTCGGCAGGGCTCAAAGTTCTGCTGGCGAAAGCTACAGGTCTACTTCCCTCGGAAGTCGTTTGAGAGAGAACCGCTCCTAGCGCTACAGAGGAGGCATCAACATGTAGTTGGAAAGGCAGAGAAAAGTCAGGCATGCGTAGCACGGCTGGCGACACTAGGTGGCGCTTAAGCGCAACAAAAGCCTGCTGTTGGGCAGAACCCCAAATAAAGGTGGCACCCTTTTTCTTCAAGGAGTTAAGGGGGTTGGCTAAGTCAGAGAAGTTCGGGATGAACCTAGCGTAGTAGGCGCACATACCTAGAAACCTTAATACCCCTTTTGTGTTTTTTGGGGCGGGAAAATCCAAGATAGGCTTAACCCGATCCGGGTCAACGAGCAGGTTACCCTCAGAAATGATATAGCCAAGATATGGGATAGATCTCTTCGCCCATGTGACTTTCTCCGGGTTTACAGTCAACCCAGCCTCGCGCAGGCGCCTCAACACTACCTCAACATGACGCAAATGGTCATCAAAAGATTTGCTGTAAACGCAGATATCATCAAGGTAGTTAAACACGAATTTGTATTTCAGGTCCGCCAAAATATGGTCTAAGACTCTACTCAACGCTTGCCCCCCGCAACTTATCCCTAACGGCACTCGGTTGAATTCGTAGACTTGCCAGGGGGTGATAAACGCGGTGAATTTCTTAGACGACTCTGAGAGAGCACATTGCAGAAAGCTCGCATTAAGGTCAATCAAGCTGTAATATTTGGCTCCGCCAAGATGTTGGAAGGCGGACTCTATGCTAGGCATGGGGTATGGGTCGAACACTATTTTTTTATTAAGCTTTCTATAATCGACAATCAAGCGATGCCCATGACCTTTCCTGGGAATAATGAACGCAGGACTTGCGTATGGGGATTTGGAGGGACGAATAACCTCCTTTCGTTCCAAGTCCATGATAAGATTTCTAAATATCTCGAGTTTGGGGGGTGCACAGGAGTAGGGACCAGATCTAACAGGAATGTGGTCCTGCGCCACAATGTCGTACGGCAAAATGTCGCACTTGCCCCATCTGTCAGTGATGACGTCAGGGAATCGAGCTATCAAACGATCTATCGCTTCACGTTCCTCGACAATGGGGAACAACCTGCGAGGATGGTGCCCAACACAAAACGGGATAAACAAACTAGGTTCAAACTTAAAAGATATTCCTAAGCGTCTCAGGTCAAGTTTGACTCCAGTCTCGAACATGAAGTCAGTCCCTAGAATAACATCAAAGGGAAGTTCTGGCATAACAAAGAATGGACGTTTCCAGGCAAATCTTTCTATCTTAATAGAGAGCACTACTTTACAATCGACCAAGATAGTCTGCCCATTAGCCACGGCGTAAATCTTAGGACCTATCGACCTATAATCGATTTTTGTTTTACCCTCTAACTGGCGCAAAAACTCACGGCATATAAATGAGTGACTGGCTCCTGTATCTAAAAGAGCAACACAATCATTTTGGGCTACCTGAATCTGAACTACAGGAGTAGGAGCACGTGGTTTAATACAAGTGGGCACGACCGGACCACGACTACGAGCGCGCCCTATAAGTTTCCCGATCTACACTGTCTCTGTACGTGACCCAATCTTCTACACCGAAAACATCTCATGCGCGAGAGGTCGCGGGGCGCACGGTCGTCAGAACCCGAAGGCCTGAAGTTGTCCCTAGGAGTGCTAGCATCGCGATCGCCCGGTAGTACAGGCGCTAATGACAAGGCCGTATTCATAGGTTCGGGAGTTGAACCCGTGCGTCTGCGGTTTAATGCCGCCGGCGCATGCACACTTAAATACTCCTGTTCGGCGAGCAGGGTGTTTTCAATCGAAGATGCTAGAGAGAAAAGTTCAAGTACCGTACAGGGCTTACATGTAAATACAAAATGTCGCCGGGTGAGGGGCGACACATTCTCAAGAATAATATCAACGATCTCACTTTCCCCCAGACCACTATTGAGAACTTGAGCTGCCTCTGTGATAGATAAAATAAAATCTCTCAACGATTCGTGGGGATATTGAAACCTGTGAATAACTTCTTTACATAACCTTTCTCTAGCCCTACTGGGTAACAGCGCTTCTAAAATGAGGTCAGTAAGTGATCTCCAAGATAAACCATTTTGAATCCCACGGGAGAACAGCTGGGTTAAAAAACCAGAAGTTTTGGCCAAACACAGAATCAAAAATTCACTATCACTCGCTAACTTTAGACAATATGCTCTGTTGATCTCAACCATAAATTTAAACAGAGTAGCGTGATCTTGACCGTCGCAAACAGAGGTCCGATTCAAAATCTCCATAAGTACTTTGTTCTGACATTTAACTAGCGAAGGGGGTGGAGGAGGAGCGGTTGGCGCTAAAGGGGGTGGATTCCCATCCTCAATCCTGTCCATACCCGAGTCAGTCTCAGCCTCCCCAGTCCCGCTAATCTCCCCACATAGCTTAGATCTGAGCTCACCCACAGTAGCATTGGGAGGGAAGGAGACGCCCCTTGAAGTCAGCTCAGCTGTCAACTCGTCCCGGCTCAGGCGGTAGACAGCAGTCTTAGATGTGGTCAAAGTGGACATGGCAGTTGCAGGAGTGGTCTCCATGGTCACGGAGTCATGAAACATAAACAAACAAGAATCAATACAATATCAATCATCCAACAATACTGCAGACAGGCGAACCCTATTTTCTCTCCTAACTATACCTAATATCCTATTAAGTGCCCCACTCAACTCTGCGAGAGCAGAGTGGCGCAGCTTCTCTCTTGTAACCCCCCCTTCATATGATTTGATAGGTTCAAATTACAATAAATAAAAGGTAGGTAAGTTACAAGAGAGTTTATTTTATTCAACAAACAACTCGCAGACATACAAGAGCGAGGCACTCTAGGAAACTCGAGTGACTGGCCGATAAGGGCCGAAATAAACAATAAATAAAGGGGCAAGACCCCAAGTCGTTAAGAGAAAACAGAATGACTAATACCAACGTAGTCATAATTAAATTGACCCTCGCAGAAGGCGACTAACCTAGCAAGAAAGTTAAATACAAGTAATATATATATATGTCTACACGACCTGGCGATGCCGACACTACATTGACATAAGTATGAAGTTTATAATAGACTGCCATTATAAGGTGTGGCAGAGAAAATGATTAACCTAAACCTAACCTGTTACAATAGTTCCTAATCAAATTAGTTCAATCTAATTATTATTATTATTATGACCAATGTGCTGGGTGCACGGGCTCGCGCCCCCCGAGTTGAATAACAATTTAAAAAATTTACAATCGTAACAAACCTTTAACCTTTAGCAAGCAGAATAATTATTTTAAGTAAGTTACACGTTAAACAGAAATAATTAGCGCCCCAAGATGGCGACATGCTAAAGTTCCATTAGCGCCCTAAGATGGCGCCATGCCAAAGTTCCAACCCGTCCGTGAGGCGGACACAACGTAAAGTACCAAGAAAAAGCTAGAGCATAAACCATAATGGCTGACAGGCAAATCCTGCAGTCTCAGAGAAATATAGCTATTAGTAATCATGATTTATATTTAAAGTCGAAACTTAAATTTTGAACACTTTAACCCAAACATAATTTAGAATACGTCGAACAGCAACCTACGTCTAAATCTAAGACAAGTGTCTCACCTAATCGAGTGCAGAGAAAATGAGTGCCATCACTACACAGTCCAGCCGTTATATACTGTACAAAGTCAATCACGTGTTCACAAACGGCGGGAACACACTGTGGCGAAGGGAGAGGGGTGTACGTTGCTTCGGCAGAAGTCTCGATTATTCTCGTGATAATTTCAAATCACGCGCCGGTGGATGAGTCTTGTTTCACTCGAACACAACCGTCGGCGCATACGGGTTAGCGCATCTTGACGTTCAATTGTCCGAGTCTTGCTCTAATCGGGCCTCGAGCCACGGGCGGTCAGTAAGCCGCGTGATGTTGAGTGGAGTTGAGTGTGCGTGTTTCATGAAGTCGAGATCCAGCCCAGTCAAAGGGGACCAGAACAGGTGAGCCAGATCGTCCATGTTTGCATTATGTCTGTGACAACGTCACACTACCTTAATTCCTAACCTTCTAAATCCCCGTTTTCCTCCTGCCAGCCCCCATACACCGACATACATATATCATATACACAAGTGCTCTTTGTGCGATGACAGATAAAAAGGGATTACATTATTTCATTATTTATTATAGTGAGGTTTTAAAAGTAGTAAGGATCTAAACAAATACTTAAAAAATTGAAATAAAATCTCTTACACGATCACAACACACAAATTTAAATATTTTATAATTTAAAAACATAAAGCCTGCATTAGTAGACTCTAGAACATGTTACTACAGATCAAATATTAGCATGTACAAAATAAGAAAATAGTCTATAATTTCTTTCACCTTGATTTCTGCTTGGTGAACTGCTTTATGATGCCAAACAAATCCCTTTTATCCAATAAGTGACCTTCAATTAAGACGAGTATCAGTGAATTAAGACTATATTCTATCATGTTGGTACACAGATAAGCAAACCACAACAATCACATACATGATGAAGCCATCAAATTATTTTAACTGTCAATAAAAGGTATATATTTTTTCTTAATTCAAAATTTGCTGCTCCTAAAATCTACCGCCGTAAGCACATGCCTACTAGACCTATGTGTAAACCCTCCCCTTTCCCCCCCTTGCATCAAAGTAACATTGATTATCTTGTTAACTTGTAGATTTGTATAAAAATCTAGGTAAATAGAACACATTATACTTGTAAAAATCTTATAAATGACTTTTTACAAACACAGTTTATATTTGTTAATACATAACTATTTTTTAATTGACTTGATTGATATTGAAATAATTTTGTCTTTTTAATTTAAGTAAAATTATTTTGCACGTTTATCAATTAATTTATCTTGATTTAACTGATTAAAAGGTGTTTATACTTATCACATTTTAATTGTATGTGAGATTTAAGTTGGTTCCTTATATTAATTTTATCTTGTATTAGCTCAAGATAACAGTTTAGTCATATTATGTTAGTTACTGATTTTTGTTCACACAACACATCAGATTTATAATGACACACCAAACAATACAAATTTATCTGCTTTTCTCCATCCATTTAAAAATCAGAGAGAAAATAAAATATCTTTTAAATAATTTGAGCGCACACACTAAACAAAACATTGTCTTTAGAGTCAAAGTTAAAAATTTAAAAAAATCATAGTGATTATGATGATAGTAAGACTATAATATTGAAGGAGCTAATATTATTATTAATATTGTTAGTATTGATTTTTTAAACTGCTATATATTAAACTCCTCTTTTAACTCAATTGGAATTTGAATAAACCATGTATATGTTTTTGTCCCCAGAAACTTAAACTTACACTAGTTTTACAAGAACCAATAGAGTATGATGAGATCCAAACCACCAATATCCCACCTACTAAGTCATATTTTTACAGTACACATAAAAGCTAATCGTAGGAGCTTATCCTTAACTTTGGAACAAACGTTTACCAGACTCTGACCTCAATTTACCACTTAACCAAATGTGGATTCACGCTTAAAAATGTAGAATTAAATTCATCCTCAAATAAATAAAAAAATTACATTTCTATTTCAGAACCAAGAACTTGTGCTTCCAATATGTTCACTTGCGGTGATGGTAACTGTATTGACACTCGGAGGATATGTGACGGAAGAAGAGACTGTAGGGATGGCAGTGATGAAGTCAAATGTGGTAAGTATACTTTGTTAGCCAATTGTAAAGGTTTTTATTAATGAGTTTAATGTAGTTAGAATTATTTAAAGGCAATTAAGGATGGAGCCATATCAAAGATTATTCTTATCCGATTTGATTTCCAAACGTGACCAAAAGACGAAAACTAGAATATTAAAATATATTTAAAAAAAACCTAATAGGGAGTTAAAATATCAGATATGTTTGTTTTACTTGTGTTTCATGTTTGGTAAGTTTACTCAATCATAAGAACTTTCATAAAAGTACCATAAATTATTTACTCAGCTTTAAAAATATTATTTTTATTCAGTTCTTCCAATGACCGAGAAATCGAGTTTCAAATCTCGATCGGGTATATTGAGAGTTATTTTTCCTAGATTGTTTTCTCCTCTACCTCCACATAAATATGGGTACACTTCCTTTTAATTCAACCTTAGCGTAATTGGCACATAGGTGTATAACCTGAACGACTAGTAAAATGCGGTATTAAAAAAATATTTTGTTAATTTACATAATTTAATTTACTTAACTGACCCGGCCACGGGCTAGAGACAGTTGTTGATGATGATGATGATGATGATGATGATAGTGATGATGATAGTGATGAATTTGGCTATAGTGGATTGTATTTATTGAGTTCTCTTATCATTAATTTGTCTGAATCACTTGGTTCGTTTTATCGAGTGACATGTTTATGCGAATATATGTGAAATATATAAATCCCCAAGAAATAAACAGTTGTATGAGCTCTGAGCTAACACATGGAATTACATAGTTATATATCATGCATCTTGTTCAAACATAATACATTTTCCCAAACTGGTCTTGTGCTGCAAATAATCACACTCGTGGGGCCCTTTCAGTCTAGCATCGATGCTTCACAACTGAGCTACCCTGGTTCAGTTTTTGAGCATTGGGCTAATTTTTTAATTAGAAAAATATTAATATACTATATCACACTACAAATCTTTTATCAATATTAATAACATAATTTGTTTGTCTATCTATTACGAGAATTGTGCACTATATACCACACACAGATCAGGTTTGGAATTTTAAAAATTAGTAGCACCTGTGCACAAACATAAACACCTCAAAGTTGGAATTTTATTATTTTGAAATGAAAAATATATAATTAATTAAATGAATAGTTTTTTTTCTGTTTATTCAAAGGAAAGGAAAGCATTTCCCTGGATAACCAATACAATAAATTGCACGGCTACCCTGGGCAACGCCGAGTACTTTTGCTGATTCAATAATAACACAATTAAAATTATGTGATTGATTAATTCCTACTTTGATCAGTTAAAACCTCTGTTAAAATTAATAACTGTCAAAACACCCGAAAAACTAGAAGAACCAGGGAAATTTGCAAAAGTTAATGAAACTACTGGAATATTTATCACTTTTATAAATAGTAGTTCTTGGGATACAAGACAATGTGAATTGAAGAACTAAGCATGCCAGTTCAAACTTTTATTATTCCTTCTGAAACACAGGATATATTCTCCTATCAATTCTAAATCAGCCTATTTTAAACATCAGTTACATGAATTTAAACCACTCATTTTTATTAAAAATGAAATTTCGTTCCTATATTATTCATACACATGCTTCAGGTGGCCACATAATCTAAGGTGTCACTCCCGCAATAAACTAAACTGCCGATGACAGGGAGATCAGGGTTTAAATCCCAGTTGATTGTACTGATCGTGTTTTTTTTCCCTGAATGATTCTCTCCTTCTATACAATTGCGAGTACACTCCTTCTAAATTCAACTTTCCTAATTCCTAACTTATCAACGTAATTAGTACATATGCAAATAGCATGAACAGGTAGTAAGATGTGGCGCTAAAAAGATAATCTTCTATCTAAATTGTTAAAAAAAAATCTGGAAATCACAATGAATTTGGTATTGAGATATTAGGGTAAACATAGTTACTCTTTATGAAATATGTTAAGTCTAGATTAAATGAACATTCAAACCCTCACATTTAAAATACAAACAATAATTTTTGGGAACATCGGGACCCATCTTCTATGGAATAGAGTAGAGGGCACAAGTGCAGACAACAGTGCTCTACACTCTTGTGCTAAAAAAAAAAGGGGGGGCATGATGTTATATCTTTAATGTGAACTATTGGACCTACTTCATATATCTTGTAGGTATGTTACCTTTCAATTCAATCCTCATTTCAAAATTTATCAAATCTACCCATTTGGTGCAATATACCTCTTGGTTTGTACTATAACTATATTTATTTATTTTCTATTTCTTCAATGCAAATTATGAAAAGTGTTTATTTTATGTAAATAATATTTGTGTGTGTGTGTGTGTGTAACAGGGTGATGTGCATTTTTGTCTGCACACTCACGCATGCCTACCTTTTTTTCTCTCACAAACATGAATTTGTCTCCCATTAACAATGTCACTGTTGCCCCCAAATGATGTTCTAACGTAGGTTTGTCAGGCAACTGCCTACCTACCGAATTCATGTGCGGGGAAGGTGTATGCATCGACAGCAAGCAGCACTGTGACAACTACTACGACTGCCGTGACTTTTCTGACGAGCAGAATTGTTTCGGTTAGATGTGTTACCAACTCTATTAACCCTCTCTTTGTCCAGCCCTTATTTCTTTCCTCAATCAAGCTGTGTTTGTTTATCTAGAATGTTTTACCAGTGTTTAGACTGATAATATTTTACTACTGATATTCTTAAGAATATTTCTTTTCAGCAAGCTTTCTGACTGTTGTAACAAAATACTTAAAATGATATTATCGGATATTAGAAAATAATAGGAAGTCTTAGTTTGTACACTTAATGAAATACATGACAGGCCAATAGAAAGTTATAAACACTAAATCAATACTAAACCATATCATCATAATCATCATCATTCCATGTGGAAAAATCAGAATTGGACCAGATCTGGCACAAATCTGGCAAATTCCAGTTCTGGGCCAGATCTGGCATTTTTCTTATGAGTTAGGTCATAAATCTTGTGATTGGTTTATGGCACCTTCCACTTTTTCATAAGGGCCTTTTTTTTACTTCTTTGTACCTTCTTCTGCCAACATCATTCTATATCTAATTCCTGTAGCCCAGTCTTGGTGTGCTCTTGAATTTCTCTCTTCCAAATTTCCTGCTTTAATTATCATAGTCAAACTATCTTGTCTCATTATATCTTATCACCTATGTATTTGATACCATCTCCATCCAAAATGTTTTAAACATTCTTCATGATATTCACCAAAATGATAAAAGATTGAAAGTGAAACAAAAATGTTCACCTAATTTTGATCTTAACCTTCCTCAAATTAATCAATATTTATATTTAATTTCAGTGTTGTGTTGTGTTCTGTGACATTTTGTGTTTCTTGGAACCTACCTTAACTTCATTTCCTTGATCTTAATGTTCATATTAATCCTAGATAGGAGGCACACATTCATTCCAAATTAAATATTAATGAATATTAGTTTGAAATATACTTAACTGCTCATATTAGAGAATGTTGGACATAAATTCAACAGTTTTGCTTTCACTATTTTTATTGGAGAAGCTTTGTAATTGTCGAAGCCGAAATTTTGTAAATAAGTTTAACTAGTCTCAATTCTACTGTTTTCTAATAAAGACTACAGAAAACAGTGCTTTGGTGTGACATCTGGTTCAAGTTGTTTTATCTACTTGGGTTTTATATAAGTTATTTGTTGGTTGAGACAGACTATTCAGGGTCATTATGCCACATGGGATCAAAGGTGTACTCCAAAATGTAGCAGTGCCAGAGCGCTATGTTTGTTCAGTTGGGGTTGAAGGGGGTATGCCAACAAAATTAGAACAAACACGCTTGTATTTCATTATGATTTAAATGGACATCTATCTATTGTGATTCATCCATCATCATCTCCATGTCCCTCTGTGCTTGGGCCATCCATCTTGTCCGTGGTCTTCTACCTTTCTCTTTGTTCTGCAAGGCTTTCTCAGACATTCTATCCTTCTCCATTCTCATCACATGACCTAACCACAGCAACCTTTTTATCTTGTAACAATCATTAATTTAACTAACTTTCAAACCCGCCTCGGTGGCGTAGTTGGCTAACGTGCTTGTCATATTGAGCTTGACTGCTGAGGACGGGGAGATCGAGGTTCGAATCTCAGTGGGGTGAACTGTGGGTGGTTTTTCCTAAGTGGTTTTCCACTCTCTCTCCACGCAAATGCGGGTTCACTTCCTCTAATTCAACCTTCCCAATTCCTAAATCCATTAACATAATTAGTACTTAAAGCGTATAACCCAAACAGGTAGTAAGACGCGGTGCTAAATATTATTAACTAGCTTTCAATATCATTAATTGAAAAGACAAGTTCCATACAGCCACATTTATAGATAAACAAGTCTAATTTACAGAGAAAGTTATATTTCATGCTGATAATCAGCTTAAGAATTGCTCCACTCTCAAAACCAGTGCCGTAGTGTGATTTGGGATCATTTGTCTGTCACATTTTTTAATGTCCATCAAAACTTGTAAATGTTCTTCACACTTTGCATACTAATACAATATTTAAACTACACGTTATACCATGTTTAAAATAAATAGTACTCCTTTGGATTTAAAAAATATATAGTCACTTCCAAACATAATTCACTCATCTAATACCTTTCAGAAAGCTCTAATATTTATTTATTAACTATTAGCAAAGTAAAGTCCTTTTTGATGAACTTATTTGATATATTCCAAAAATTTATTTTATCAAGTAAATTTTTTTTAAGAATGTCAGCACAATAATTCCCATACAGTGTCTATTAGTACTTTTTTTAGTAGGCTATATGTATACATTACTTTTTATGTAATGTATACTGTGTTTTTTTTTCCTCGAAAATGTCAAATGATGTTTGTGGTGTAATGTATTGTAGTATATTGAATTTTATTTTCCAGATTGTTTTAAATTTGATTGCATTATAGATATTAATAATAGAGAATTTGAAGTAAATATTCATTAACAAATGCTTCATTATGTGCATCTGGTTTGGATTAAATCTTAAAATTTAAATGAAATTTAGGTTTGTCAAACTTTCTGTACTGCCTAACACTATTTTGAAAATAACTATCATCGTCATCATGAACAGTTAATGGCGGCCGGCCTAGATTGTTTGAAACATAAACTTCTCCAACGTCTTCTTTGTCTCCATCACCTCTCCTCCTTCACCATGACCCAGTACTCTACTCCACACTTCTTTGTCTCCACCACCTCTCCTCCTTCACCATGACCCAGTACTCTACTCCACACTTCTATGTCTCCACCACCTCTCATCCTTCACCATGACCCAGTACTCTACTCCACCCTGCTATGTCTCCACCACCTCTCCTCCTTCACCATGACCCAGTACTCTACTCCACACTGCTATGTCTCCACCACCTCTCCTCCTTCACCATGACCCAGTACTCTACTCCACACTTCTATGTCTCCACCACCTCTCATCCTTCACCATGACCCAGTACTCTACTCCACCCTGCTATGTCTCCACCACCTCTCCTCCTTCACCATGACCCAGTACTCTACTCCACCCTGCTATGTCTCCACCACCTCTCCTCCTTCACCATGACCCAGTACTCTACTCCACACTGCTATGTCTCCACCACCTCTCCTCCTTCACCATGACCCAGTACTCTACTCTACACTTCTATGCATTCCCTTCACCCACAGGTCCCACGGTCTTCCTCTTGCCTCCCTGCTCCTCACTTCAATATCCAACATCTTCTTTGGTATATTCTTCTCCATTCTCCTCACATGGGCATATTACCTTAGTCATGCCTTCTTTATCCTGTTCTGGCACTGGTTCCTCCTTAGCTATTCCTATCACCCTCTCATTTGTCATCTTATCCATTCTTGTCACTCATATAATACCTACTTCTTGGAAATTTCATTTCACAAACCGGATTTCTAATTTTATCTTGCTCCTTATAAACTTATTGTTATAAGAAGAGTAAATATAAGTGAAAAAAAAACTAATAGGGGGTTTCAATAAATAACTAATGATCAATGATCAAATGGTCTGAGGTGTCACTCTCGCAAGAGGCTATACTTACAATAACAGCGAGATTGGGATTCAAATCCCAGTCAGGTGTACTGAAGCTGATCTTTTATTAAATAATTTTTCAGGTACATGTCCTCTTAATTCAACCTTCCTTATCCCGAATTCACATATTGCTGTAGTTAGGACATTGCTATAACACGAACGAGTATTAAGATGTGGTGTTCTTAAAAAACTTATGAATAAAGTTTGATAAACTATATTTTTCAATTTTAAATGGTATATTTTATTCACATTTTGTGTGAGAATTGATCTTAGAAAAGTAAGTAAAATTTCAAAACTTTGGCCAAAATAAGATCACTACATTTGTGTGACTTATATCAGCTAACATTTTATTATATGGCTATTTGAGTCTTTAAAAGGCCACTTGCCTTGTCTTCTTGTTATTAATTTTATTTATTAGTCTACTGATTATTTTAACTTTTCTATGGACCTCCTCACAAAAGAAGCAAGTGTTACTGAATTGTGACTTTATTTAATTCTTATTTACATTACCATTGTATATAAATATTTGGGCATGATTATATTTGTGATTAAAATCTATTAAAACCTAGAAATATTTTTAACCATTTTATTGAAACAACCCATACAAGTAATATGTTAATATTTGTTTAGTTAAGTGTGTTGTTGATTTGGTTTAATAGTTGTACTGTAGTTGTTACATTGTAAAATGTATCCCATTTCTTTTTATGGTGTAATTTTATTCCTGAAAAATGTTTTTGTGCCATGAACTTTTTTTTTTCTTAGAGCATTGTGGTTAACTTTAAATGCAGTAATTTGTATACATCTGTAGAATAAAATACTCTAGTTACTTAAGTGTAAAACATTACAAGTTTTGTTTGTCCTTTATGTGTGTAAAAGTGTTAAATACCTGTATATAGTGATATTTTGGTGGGAAGGATACTCTGGGAGGACTTTAGTAGAATTCTGAAAGGAAAATGATCCTTCTTACTAATATTCTACAGGGTGTCCCAAATAAAACTAGCCCCAAATGCATAATATTTCAAAATCTGTGTTTGAAATGTGCACCACCATTCGCTATGCTTAGTTCCACTCACCGACTAGTAAACATTTATATTGAAACTATTCATAGCAGCTGGTTGGAGCACATTTCTAACACAGACTTTGAAATATGGTGAGTTTGGGGTTGATTCTATTTGGGACACACTGTATAGCTGTGCTAGTATAGTCTGACTTTCATAGGAAGAATTCAAAACATTATATATATATATCTGTAGAGTATTGTACCCAGCTTTAACCAAACTCTATGTATTTTATCTTAGACTTGACAAAAGTAACACTCATAAGACACATGAGTTGGCATGCGAATAAATGAAATAATATTTATTGTAAATGACTATTCAAGGACACTCTTTGAAGTAAATAATAATATTCTTGGATGAAGGTAAAGGAAAGACTGGAAGAAACAAATAATATGATTTCATTATCAATCTTGAAGGAGTTTCGATAGAATTAGAGATATAATTCTTGCTAAAATATTGTATTCAAAATTATTATTTTTATATATTAAAAAGAAAATCCTAGTTTAAATTTATATTAGAACTCTTTTTGCTGCTTATTGGTAGGTTGCTTTATACGTTTAGCTATTATTCTATCAGAAATGGGTATTATCGACTATTTTACGAATCTGAATCTTGTATCCGAATCTTGAGAACAAATTATGAACATAAGAGGATATATAAATATAATTTAATAATAGAAAATACAAATAGTATCTAAATGTTAACATCATTTCTTATAATACATTCATCATAACATTCATATATTCAATGAAGTGTTAAAATTACTTGTCTGGGGTCTAGTTGATGAATTCATCCTATGGTTATAAAGGTTTATAAACCACAAATAAGCAGTATTGGAATTTTTAAACAAATTTAAATTGAGGAAATAAAATCATGTATCAAAATCTCGGATTCGATTTTTTTTTTTTTTTTTTAATTTTGAATATCCTTAAGGATTTGAGGTCCCATTCCTAATGTATATACCAACTTAAGTTTTAATGTGAACAAAATAAGAATTGAGAGATGGCAGGAACAAGGGGAATCACACCTTTGTTGGGAAAGTTAACTCTCTAGTTACATAGCTACACTTTCCATGTTTTCTAAGATTTAGATCCAGAATTCATAGGTCAAATCAAGCTTATTCTGGTTCCTCCCAGATGGAAGCTGTTTCTGAAAATCTAAAGTTAGGTAACAAACTTCTAGTTTTGTTATTCCTTTTAGCGAGTCTCTTTGAAGTAGGTAAGGAAGGAAGGATCCAAATGTTTGAGACGCCGTTTCATAGCATGTAAACCTTGCTTTCCAGTGTTTATTGAGAGTAAACAGTTATATTAAAGGTGATGTCCATTAGGCATATGAAGCTGTCACTTGTAAAAGCACTTAGGAAATGTGTAGGCCTATGTCAAAACAACATAGAAAATAATATTCAGATGTATGAGTTTTAATTCGGATGGGACCCTTTAACCCTCAAATCCTTGAGGATAATTGAGGATTTGAAAAGATAATGGATACAAGATTTTTAAAATATTTTTTCAGTGTTGGTTTCATATACTTCTTCCTCTCCTTCCACGTATAATATCAAGCAGGGTTTATTAACTTTTTAACTAGGTACTATCTTAAGTTATTCCTATGGCATATTTTATAGTTTAATAGATAAAAAAAATTATAGCTTTGTTTGAAAAAAATCAATGAGTCCTATGAATTAAGCATGTGCTAGTTTAGTTACCTATTTTTGTTACTAAATCATTTATTTAAAAAACACAAAATGTAGTTTCTTAATTCTTAAAACTGTGTTTGTTTAGTAATACTTGTCAACACAGTTTATGTACATTTTTTTAAATGAAAAGGTTGGAGATGGTTAGTTAGCTGGACGGTACCGGTATTTATTTTGAGGATGAATTTAAAATCACGCTTGTGAAAAACTAAAGCCTTGTAAATTTTTTTGTAGTCAGGATTGAAATCTGGTAATATGAAAATTAAAATTATAGTTGAATATTCATAATTTTAATACAAGTAGAGCATATAAAGAAAAAGAAAAAATTTAATCAAAAACTCTTTGAATTTTTCACTCTATTTATTGAAGCATATGGAGTTACTTAATATATGAGATATATATATTTAAAATATAATCATCTATAAATAAACATAGTAACTCACACTCTCGGCTAACTTTTAATTTGGATTATTTTTAATGTTTATCAGAAATGTAAGATAATAATAAGATATGTTAATTTATATGACATGGATTACTTTGCAATAAAGAAAAAACATTTTTTCATTTAAAAATATTTTTAAGCACTTAAAAAAAAAGTCCCCATAAACTTGTTAAAACTGAGTTTTGAAATTGAGTAACAAATGAAGTGGAAAATTTATAAAAAGACAGTTAAGAACCATATTTGTTTACTTTTTATTATCACTACCACCACTTTGATTATCAAGAGAAATACTTATGTAAAAACAGCCTAACTAGCCCACTAATGTGACTCTTTCTGATTTGATATGTGTTTTTATTGACATTATTTGAATGGAACACTCCTTTTGTGCGCATTCCAGGCTGCCAATCCAACGAGTTCCAGTGCGGTTCAGGCGAGTGTGTGCCTCAGTCCAACTTATGTAACGGCAATTACGACTGTCACGACGGAAGTGATGAACATGGATGTGGTAAGGATTATCATCTTTTAACTTAGTGTAATAAAATTATATAATAAATAATTAACCACTACTTCTCTACAGAACTTATTGTTAGAAATCTTGAAAACAGTTATTGTGTACATAAGAGGAAATAAGAATATAACAGAAGAATAGAAAATAGTAATAGTAACTAATTGCTAATAATTTTTGCTCATATGTATTCACCATATTATGTATAACATTCAATCAAGTGTTAAACAATGATATAGAGTCTGGTTATTAAGTTTGTCCTATAATTATGTTGGAGCTAAACCACCAATAAGCAGTATTAAAGCTCTAAAACAAATCCCAGTTTAAAATTTTGAGTAAAACTTTTTTTTAGAATCTAAACTCGCTTGTAAGGATTCAAGGGTCAGATATCTATTTTTTTTTATTCCTGTATAAATTAAATCTAGGCACTTTAAGAAGTGCAACTGTTCATAAGGTGTTTGTAAAGAGCCAGGTAAATTTAGACAAAACACAAAAATACTAATCCTTACCTTAAACTGATTGTGAATAATATTTATACCAAAACTTAAGTTATAATATCATATTGCTCAAGTCAAATAATTTTTAAAACTTTGAAAAACTGCAGAATCTTTATTGATAAATTCACTTTGTAACTTTAAATGTAAAATTTTTAGACTCTTTTTACAACTGTTAAATGTAAATATTTTTAGACTCTTTTTACATCTTCATGAATATCTTGATTCTTTTTCTTCCCATAGAAACAACTCCTCGTCCCACGCTGCCCACTGTCACACCTAGACCGACCCCTCAATGTCCCACTGGTCAATCTGCTTGTCGCACGGGTAACCAATGTGTGTCTCGTTCAGCTATCTGCGACGGTCGTTACGATTGTCAGGACTTCTCCGATGAGGATGATTGTGGTGAGTTAGTTTGCTTGGATTGGCAACAATTATTGAAGTAGGCTACTTTTTGGATTATACATCTCATGACTATCAGTGTATTCTCTATCCTTTATTAATCTTTAGTAATACTTTTTAAATACTATGTTTCAGTAGATGTATTTTTAGGTTTTATAAACTGTTATATATTAACTTGATTTACAATTGTTTTTGTGTATCTTTTTTACTTGTATAACATCCCTTACCTAAAAATATAAAGGAAACAAAGTAATAATTTTATTATATTCATCAAATGTTATATTTTATCTTTTAAGCATACTTTTCACTTAATTTGCAAAGATAATTTAAAAAAATCTATTTGCATTATGTTTAGGATGGGATGTATGGGAATGTAAATTAAAGTCTTATTTTTACAATTTTTACGGCAAACAAATTCTTTGGTTGAATTAGTAAAATACTGCTTAATTACACATGTTTAGTTTAATTTTCTACACTTAGTAAGCTCAACAGTTCCTAAATAATTGTTATGAATACTCCAAAATTTGAACATGAATTTATTAAATAAAAATAAAAAGTCCTGTTCCAACTCCACAATACCCATTACAAACTTATAATAACTGTTGGAATTATTACATGTAGAAAATACTGTAACTTATCTACTAAAGCTCTATTGATTTAATTTGGCCAAAAAGTTTTATTTCTCTCTCAGAACTTCAAACATATTTACATTTCCTTGCATACATTTCAATTCCATTCAATTTTTTTTAATTTTTTTATTTCCTAGTAATATTAGGTTTTCTTATTTTTCCTAGATTATTTTAATAAAATTCAAGTGTACCAAATAACCTCTAGTGATTTTTGCCATGCCACCTTGTTAAGCTCGGAAGCCATGCTCACGCTATGAATTTCGATGCGAGAATGGACCATGCATTTCCATTAGGTTGCGCTGCGATGGAAAAGTTGATTGCCCTTTTGACACCAGCGACGAGTTAGACTGTCGTAAGTTTGGGCCCAAAAAAAAAAAAAAAGCTTTTCGGAACATAACCAAACGCTGCCTCCAATAAACTAAGCTGTATACTAAACTTTAATTAAAGATTATAATGACTGAATTCTAAAATTTAATGTAAATTACTAAAATAAAATAGTTATCTAAGATACTAAAAGCTTAAATAAATAGCATACATCAATAACAACAAATAATTATTCCAAAATTTCATTTTTTTACTCAGAGTATTAAAAATAACCTTTAATGATCATAAAGTTAATCATTTGTCTTTAGTCTATGAGGGTACCTGGTTTGAATCCTAACTGGTTATATTAAATTTAGAACAAGAGTTCTGGTGGAGGGAGTGAGTAGTCATCAGTCATTTCATCGGTACTTAGACAATATTTTCCTCCCTAAACATTGTAATAACCACTTAAATTTGAAAAAATAAATAAGCCATTACTAAACGTAGCATCTCTAGGTTTTAATATTGTACATATATAATTAATTAATATTCCAATAATGCTTTATAAAATAAATCAAATAATTATATAACTAATTTAAAATTGACTTACTATCTATCAACTTACTTAAATTAACACTATATTACTATTGTCATTGTATAGTGCTGGATTTCTATCGATTTGTAAAAAAATAACATGACAGATTAAACCTCTCATAAGCTTTTTACATAATCTGGTTTAATTTTTAGTTGTGTTTTTTTTAATTATATAAAAATCAACATACATCAAACTACAAAACAAAAAGAAACAAGTTCTTAAAAAACCTGTGTAAAAACAATTAAACCTATATGTTGGTATATTTAAATGTTTTTGTAATGGCTGGAACTATCTAGTTAATGGTGAGAAAGAATGAAATGAAAATATTTTATTCAACTGATTTTTTAACAGTATGGACACAGTTACTTCTCATGTTCCCTTCAAATTCATTTATATTATTGGTACATAAATATGGCTTCTACTTCCAACTAATGTAACATAACATCCAAGACACAATCACCCGCGTCACAACAGTTAATTGTTTACCGACTGTTGGAGGCATAACGCAAATGGGAGGAGGTTTGCCATTCTAGGGTTAAATCATCTAAAGTTAGTTTTTTCAAATATTCATCATTAAGATTAATGTACACTTCATTAACCCTGAGTGGTTTCAAGCTTACCTTGACAGGTTATGTTATGGGGAAGCTTCTAAGATAGGGCCAAAGTGTAATCAATCAAGCTAAAACTGCTATTTTTCAGGGTAAATGGAATGTACATAATTTATGGAAAATTGGTAACTAGATGGTTAAACACTTACAGTAACATTTTTGTAACTATTCTAATAACTAACTCATCCCTCTAGACCTGATTGTAAGTATTTAAATATTTATTTCAAGATCAAATTAACAAACTGCATTAAACTATTATGCATTGAGGAAGATACAAAAGAAATACTGACAAACAAAAGTGAGAAAAAGTATGTAAAGACTTTGGTTTTCCTTAAACAAAAATGTATATTTTGGTATAAAAATTCAATGAATAAATTATATTGTTGGGTTAAATTTTTCCAACAAATTAGTTCAAACTTGTCTGATATAATTCACCGAATAGCATAATTCATTCTTGTAGGCCCGGTGTGTAAAATGTGCAGCCGTGGCCATACTTATCTGTGTTCTAAATTTTAAATAATGTTATTCTTTATTTATATATTTTTATTTAGCCTACTAATTTTATGGATTTGATAGGTACAGTAATATATATTTATTTTGTAATCCTATTTCAAGCTTCTTTTTAACAGGTAGTAAAGATGGCCTCAATTTGAAAACCTACCCAGAGGACCAAATGATCAAAGAAGGTAAGGGTAATCCAATAAACAAAACATTTAGTGGTTTCTCCTTAATCATTTCAATAACAATTAGTTTTAAAGTAGACCTTAACTTAAGCTGTTTTGTTAAACTGTGTCATAAATCATTGTTTGGTAAACAACAATAAACCGGTTTCAATTACATTTGAATAACTGAATGTATTATTGTTTGTATATAAATCTTTAACTCTTAGGCTAAAAATAATAATGTTTGGTGTTTAATATTTAGTATATATCTTTTGTGTGTGATTATCGCTAAACTATTTTAATTAGATAATTGAATACTATGAATATCAACATATAAATCATTATTTGAGTCATATATAATGTTGATAAATCATTGAAAATAATTTTTTTAGGAATAAATAAACTGTTTGGAAAGAGTTTACTAAGATCACTTAAAGTTTCTCTAATATCTTAAACCAAATGTTGAAGCTGTAACCATATTAACTAATCATGAGGTACAAATTTAATATCAGGAATTTAAAAGTGTTCTAAACTTAGCATAAATTTTTAAAGATAATAACTTATAAAATCATCTAAGAAAACTGTAAACAATTAAGTCGGAATTAAATGTACTTTGCCTTGCAACAAAAATACATTAATTAATGTTTTTAGGTCACAACTCAATAATCATCAGGAACAAACCTGCCATGATAAATTACACTTAAATTATAGTATGAGTTTTAATTTACTTTCTAAACTTTAAAGTTAAATAAATACATAAAATATTATATTAATAATAAATAAAAAGGGAATTAAATATTCTTTTTAAATACTAAGTGTGATTAATAAGTTCTTTTTGTTCTGTTAAAACTAACCCATTTGTTGTTTTCTTGTTGTCACTGGATGATCCAGTCGCCGCGGGTAAGTCTCGTTTTGTCGTTGTCATTTTTGTTGTGCTCTGCAGATGATAACATATTCATTGCATGAGCCTCATTTTTTAAAACTTTTCATTCTCACATTATTTGCATCTTTCTATGCATGGAATTTATAAATAAAAAAAATTGAAATATTCAGAACCAACTCTAGCTTATGTTTTCATTTCTGGGAGTAAATGATAAATAATAATATATTATATTAACATCATGAGACCCGCTTCGGTGGCCGCATTGTCTAAGGTATCACTCTTGCATTAGACTAGACTACCGATGACGGGAAAATCGGGGTTTGAATCCCGGCAGGGTGTACTGAGGGTGTTTTTTTCTAAATAGTTTTCTACACATTGTCCACACAAATGCGGGTACACTTTATCTAAATTCAATCATCCTTATCCCTAGCCCATTAGCATAATTGGTATATAGGCGTGTAACCCTAATGGGCAGTAAGGTGTGATGCTAAAAAAAAACATGAGGGGGAGAACGGAAGTACATACATTTTTATAAACCTTTTACTTTAATTTGAATTAAAATTGTATTAAGAATGTTTATCAAATAATGTGACAAGATGCTCTGCCTTGCATATATATGACTGCTTGGTGATCGGCCTCAGTCATCAATTAATTGAGCAAGAGTTTTATTAACTTAACTATTTCCCATCTACGGTATGGTCACTTTTGCATGAGCACTATTATTATCATCTTTATTTTCAATTAAAAGCATTCATGCTTTAGCTTATGCTAATTCAGGTATTAAGCATACAGTTAGTTTGATGAATAAAGTCCTTCATAATTTATTGCTTTTTAACTACGTATATAATGCCAAATTAATTTTATTGAGATTAAAATTATTTTAGAAATTGGATTTCCTAAATGTGATGCTCACATAATCCATCAACAGTTGAAAATTAATCAATCATAGGAACTACGTTTTATTTCAAAGTACATAAAAAATGTACCTCATAAAAGATCTATTTATAGTATTAATAAAAAAGGAATGTATACATTTTTAAACAGGACATTATATGAAATTATCATGGTCATATGTGTAAAAATATGATGCATTAATAATTTTAAAAAAATTCTTCTTTAAAGCTTAGGTTGGTGAATGTTTTGGGCTGTTTTATTTTATTATGTGGCTGGTGAAGTGTTTAGCATTTAATATATGTGTTTTAACACCAATTGAATGTCTTTAAACTAATACAAATTTTTTTTTTTATTTAATTGAGAAGCTTTGAAGCAACTCCTTTCATACTTTTGTACCACCTTTACTTAGCAAGAAAGAGATATTATGGGTTGGACCCCCAGTAGAAATGCACATTTATAAATTATGTATTAAGATACACTTTGTTAAATTTGGGGATGTGTGGAACATGAGAAAAGGACACAGTTTTTTATGTTTTATAGCAAAACTTTTTTTGATACAAAATAAATCAAATATAGCTTCAGTACAAACATATATATCATCATCAACTCTTTCCAGCATGTGGACATGTAGGTCTAGTAAAATACCTCCATCATCCTCTTTCCTTTATCATTCTTCCTCCTTAAATTACTTCCATTCTTTTCCTTTCACGTGCACATTTTTTTGTTATTTGCTCCTCTTAACTCTTTCTTGGCCTCCCTTGCAATCTTTCCTTAAATACTTCATTTCCATCATTTGCTTTGGCATCATATACATCTCTGTCTTCGTGACATGCCCATACCATCTCAGTATTTCTTTCTCTACTAAAATTCCATCATTTTCAGTAGAAACATAGAGTTTAATTTTCATCATAATGTGGGGAATGCCAGGCCTCCACCGTGGTTCGGATTCCACGTTAAACTGTAGGTCCTCCAGTTCATCACACAATCACCCTACCATTACTCATTAGTGTAAGTGTGTATAACCCGAATGGGTAGTAAGACGCGGTGCTAATAATAATAATTTTCATCATAATCATGATATCAACAGTAATTGTTGATTATGTCATGAGCATGGCGGCATTAGATGACAAACTTTTAAATTGAGCTGTTATTAAATTCCAGTACACCTTTGACATGTATTCGAAAAATATTGAGGTCACCGTGTGAATAAAATTAAACTATGTACTGAAGTAATATTTGATTTCTTTTGGAGACAAAAAAAGTTTTTATATGTAAAACTGCAAAAACACTTGCATTTTCTCATGTTCCCCACCTTAATGATGATTAATAAAGATAGGATAGCAGGAAATAATAAAGTTATTCATAAAATCACAAAGCTACTATTTTATTAAGAAGGGTTTTGTATACATTTTAATTAATGTAGAATGAATTTCTTTAATTAAAACTATTATTAGGGTTGGCCTGGTTGAACACCTTTAAATCCCTAGGATATTTGGGATTCGAGAAAAAAGCAAATTTTCAAGTTAAAATAAAATCCAATTTGATTTGGAAGTTGTTTTTAAACTCTTATATTGCTTATTGGGAGCCTAGCCCAATATAATTAAAGCACAAAATTAACACCTAGACCCCAGACCATTAATCTATTATCTTACTGAATGTGTAAATGTTATAATATGCATTATAAAAAAGTTATTAACATTTGGTTGCTATTTATATTTTATGTTGTAACTTACAAAGTAGGCCTAATATATTGAAGTAAACATCTTAATTTGATCATGTTTTTAAGATTCAGTTTTGGGATTAGTGAGTTAAGTAAAATTAATTTGTAAAATAGTGGATTTGTTTCAATCCATCACTAATTATGATGTATGCAATCTGAATTGGTTTTATAGTTTATTTAATTATTCATCTAATTATCAAAAGGGCATAGTCTGTTCCCACTAAACTAACTGTTCATTACTGGATAAAGTTGAAACAAGTCAGAGAGTAACTAATATAGCCTATTGTCAAATTTGCTAGCATTTTAAAATTATAAACCTCTTAAAGGCTACATTAGAAAAATTATTAATTTGTTCTATACCTACCTACATTTATTTCATACATCTCTATAAGGAAAACCTCTTTTTGCTGTATGGGGTAATTGTATTATATTTGGATGAAGGTACGGGAAAGGTGGATAGAAACATATAAAAGGGACAAACACAATATGGCTTTTACAATAAAAAGAACACCACAGCTCACACTTTACACTGCTGCCATTGGACAAAGAGGTAATGGTTGCCTCTTAAAGAAAATCGATCGTCACCTCCCAATCCCCAGACCTAGGTTTCATTCTACCGGAACTCATCAGGGAGGATTGTGAAACGCGCGACGCAACTTCCTAAAAGAGGAAACAAAAAAAAACACAAAAGAGAGAAAATGGAAAATTGTAAAGCAAGATGTTTAAGAAGCAACCATTACCTCTTTGTCCAATTGGCAGCATTGTAAAAGTGTGTGATGTGTTTTCTTTATTGTAAGGGCCATATTGTGTTTGTCCCCTTTTATATGTTTATATCCACCTTTCCTGTACAATAAGTGAAAACCTGCCTCAGTGGTAACATGGTCTGAGGCGCTACTCTCCCAATAGACTGGACAGCCGGAGATGGGGGATTGGGATTTTATCCCAGTCGGGTGTACTAACGGGAGTGAGGGGATATCCTAACTGGTTTTCCAGCCTTCCTTCAAACAAATGATTGTACATTTTTTCTATAATTCAACCTTCCTAATCTCTAACACATTTGTGTAATTATTACATAGGTGTACAACCCAAACGGGTAGTAAGATGTGGTGCTAAAAAAAAAAAGTTAACTGACAAACGACAACCTGGAGACTGGAATTAAACATGGAACCTTTTGATTAATGCACGAATTATTTACCGCTGAATCATACTGGCTCTTATATTCAAAATCATGTTTTGTTGAGTCTAATTATGGTAACTGGGGAAAATATCGGCCACTCAGAACTATCCACAAACACAGCCGTGAATACTGCAATGCAACTATTTAAAAGTTACCTTGAATTCAGGATGAACCAGATTGGCTCAGGGGTAGAGCATTGGCGCGTTAAGCTAAAGGTCTTGGGCTCAACTTGCATGTCCAGGTTGTCATTTTTCACTTGATTGGATTTTATTTAGATATAAGGGCTGATGCTCTGGACAAACATCATGGATTAGTTTGCGTTGCGTACAAATTAAATTAATTTTGTTTGAAATGATTTCTTAATAATCTTGCCATTTTTATAATTGAGTTTTCTATGATAAAAAATGGTTGCATTTTTAAATATTTTTTTTTCTTTACTCTTATTTTAAGAGCATTCGTTATTAGCAATGTAAACTATTTAACTAGTGGACACAATAAGCAGGCTAAATTATAAGCTGCACCAGCATTCATCTAGAAGGAGGATGAAAAAACATAAAGTTAAAAAAATATCCTCTCTATACTCGTTCGGGATTGAGCCCCAGCCACTGGAATTGGAGCCTGCTGTTCTGTCTATGTGCCTCGTATTTTTATTAATGTTTTTCCCTTTTCACTTAGATACATATTTTTAATCTATAATGGCGCCTTTGCAGGTCGTGAAGTTGTATTCCAGTGTAGAGATGAAGGTCCACTGCGAGCTAGGGTGCGTTGGCTCCGAGGTAACGGCCTTCCACTCCCACCTGGCTCCAGAGATGTCAGTGGTCGTCTAGAAATACCTGACATTCAGGTATGGAAATAAATATTGACTAAAGATTGGTACATTTATGAAAACATTGTGGAAACACGGTTAAATAACGTAATGTGACAGGGAAAAAAAGACAACTTAAAAGGGTAGTTAATTCTGGCCGTGATCCTACTTACATAATCTATGGAACTCTAAAATCCAATGCTGCACTTACAAATGTACCTTGAGCTTGTTCTATCATGTCCACCTCATTACACCATATCTCTTTCAGGGTTATTCTAATGCTATCCTCCTATATGTCTCTTAAGTCTTCCCATTGGGTTTACCAGTCATTACCCTGAACACAATTCTAGAATCATCTATTCCTGGGATCCAAACAAATTGACTTCCCTCTTCATTCACTCTTCACCCTTCCAACTTCCGATCACATTCATGGTTATACATGATTTAAAATGTTTGAAAATATTCCTTTTTCATTTTAAGGAAACCAGAATTACACCTAAGAACATTAACAGTAAAACCAACACCGACATTTTGAAAAAATAATCAAAAGAGTTTGCTGTTAAAATTATTTTTTTATTGAGAATAAAGTCTGACATTGTTATTAAAACTTAAGGAGGGTTTTCTAGCTAATAGATCGCACACTCTTGTTATTTAGGTTGAACATTCTGGTACTTATATCTGCGAAGCTGTCGGCTTCCCTCAAGAAACCCAAGGTGCGAGAGTGTCGGTTCATCTTACTGTGGATCCATGTAAGTACATGTTTGTACATTTGAAGGTATTATTTATGGGGGTCAACTTTTTCAATTTGAAGACAAATCAAATATAGGTAAAATTCACAAACCCATATCAGGATTTTTTTTAGTATATTTCTTTTATGTTTAATTTGTAATAAATAAAATTATTAAATTGTAAAAAAATAATAGATCACAAATAAATGTAAAAACACTAACACATATTTACATAATTGTGCTCTATAATTTTCTTATTATTCTATCATTGTATTTATTTAAACTTGTTTTTGCTCAATGCATTTTATTTCATACATATCTTTTATGTTTAAATATTTCAAAAAATGCTAAAAATATGTCATCACAAGCTGATAAATCAAGTTTGCAGCATGAAACTCAATTACTTCAAATTTTGGTAAAGTTAACATTAATATGCAATGTGTACAAACACATAGAATTACAAAAACTATATATGTATACATATTAGAACTGTCAATATTTCTAATGGCAAAGTATATTAACTCTCAAAGTTAGATTTTTATAGAACAGTTGAAACTTTTTTTAGCACTGCGTCTTACTACCCATTTAGTCTATATGCTTATGTACTAATTATGCTAGTGATTTTAGGGATTAGGAAGGGTATATTTAGAGGGAGTGCAACTACATATGCGTGAAGGGAGAGTGTAAAAACACTCGCAATACATCTGACCGAGATTCAAACCTCAATCTCTCCAACATAGTCATTCTAGTCTACTGCGAGAGTAGCATAATAGAGCATGCGGACACCAAAGCGAGTAAAAAAAAAAGTTGAAGCTGATTAGTTTTTGAAGCAAAGTCAAAATTTTCACTCACATGCGTATTAATTTGTGACTTAACGATGTTTTGTGTTCAGTATTTTATCACATTTGATTTGTTTGAAAAAAAAAATTGGAAGCACTATGCTTTCTAACATTGATATCCAATTAATGTTCACTTTTAAATATAGATAATGGGTGTCAGTAGGATATTTATTCACTTGCCTTAATTTAGATCATATGCATATTAATATATCTTAAACAAAAAATAATTTTGGAAGTATTATCATTATTATTATTATTATTATTATTATTATTATTAGCACCACGTCTTACTACCCATTCGGGTTATACGCACTTACGCTAATGTGTAATGGTAGGGTGATTGTGAGATGAAATGGAGGACCTACAGTTTAACGTGGAATCCGAACCACGGTGGAGGCCTGGCATTCCCCACATTCACAAGATGTCTTGTCAGAGGTGAAGGAAGGGTTTGGTAATCAGATAAATCTGTGCTGGGATCGAGGATTGAACCCCGGCCGCCAGCACAGAAGTCTGACACCTTACCCCTAGACCACCAGGTCACCCTTGGAAGTAGTAACAAAGACTTTAAAGCCATGAAAATGTTAAGCATGGTTATAGAACACAGCTATAAATCAAACACTCTTGTACTCAAGATACAAACTAGTTGGTTACCCATCGACTAAACATTAGAGTAAGAACTCTATTTGATCATCTACCACACCTTAACAGTTTTGGTCGAGAAATGTTTTAGTGTGCATAAGGTAAAAAAGTGAAAACACTAACTTTTAAGCCCCTAATTTTTCCAAACCCTACTTAAACAACTCGCTTATGGTTCCTGCAAAGTAAAATATAAACCAAAGAAATACATAAGATATATTTTTCTAACGCCTAAAATATATAAATATATTATGTCTTAATTTACACTTTAGGGGGTGGGGGGTTAAATATGATTTAATATGTACCTAATAACTCCTGCAGATATTATTTTACATGTCGATTATTATTTAAAGTATTTGAAGCTGTATAAAATTGGTGTGTATTATGTTAACAATTGTTTGCAAGCAGCGGGGAAAATCACCATCACACCTTCCAAGTCTCTACACACGCAACTCTACATGCCATATGGCCAAAACCCACTTCTTAAATACGGGGTATTACCATATTCAGAATATGATATTTATAATACAGGTATGAGTGAAACGTGATATTTCCTCTTTTCATTGTGAAATCCATTATGTGTGTCATTACATTATTTGTTTTGCTGCCCTTTCTGTATGTTTGTTTTTGTTTGTGCTCTCTCTTACTATTTCTTCGGACTATCTACATATTTTCAATAATTAGGAAAGATGAGGAAGGTGAATTCAGAAGAAATATACTTGCATTTAAATAAACAAGGGGATTGGAAAACCATTTAGGAAAAAACATCCACAATACATCTGACCGTGATTCGAACCCTGATCTCCCAATAACTGGTTTTTCACTCTGTTGCACGAATGTCACCCTAGATCATTTGACCACTGAGGTGGGACTAGAGTCTTCTTTCGAGAAGGAAATGTATTAGTAAATTACTGATGTAATAAATTAGATTATGATTTATTAGATTAAGATGTACAATTGAAAAATATTTCTGAAAGAAAACCAAAATGAATGTTCAATAACCCCCTCAAAATTTGCAATATGTATCACATTTGAAAACATAATTTCAAATCCAAACTGGAGGAAAGATTACAAATTAATCTACTTATTTGCTTACAATGCTTTGGTAATTATCGTAATTCAAATTACCAATCATGTTAAATTGAACAATAAAGTAATATTCTTTTAACTTTCTTTTTTGCTGCATATTTGTGTTATGCAATATTCATGGTAAGATATGCATTCATTCATCTTTATATTTTATACCTTTGGTAGCAAAGCATTAGAATTAAATTATGTTTGACATTAATGACACCCTATCATAATACTATTTACTAGAATAATGGACAATCTTTTTAAATCTTCAAAAATTAATAGCAATACATTTAAAATCATTGCTTTTGACATAGCTGATAAGCTTCTTGAAAAAAATTTTAGTCAGAATAAAATTAATATAATCTTCTTTCAAAAAACATCCAATGGAAATTCATCCAAGCATAGTTAAATAATTGTGAACCTATTAATCAAGTGTTCTTAACTAAATTAGTTATGTAGGTACATTTTATTTAATAGTGTATTATGAATATGTAAACACTCCTGACGTATGTAGATAGCACCAACGACTTAACACCTATATAAATGTGTGCTTTTGGCTAGTGAGGGCTTTAAAATATCTTGACATGCTGGTTGTGTTCATAAATTTCAAACATAACTTCATTCTCTTTGTTTAAAGAATATATTTTCTTTAACAACATTATTTACACCTAGGCTTGTGCAAAGTCCAATTTTTCTATTGGGAGCGAACTTGAATCGAATATATGAAATATTCTCGAAGCCAATTAAAAGTTTTAGTATTATTTGTTACTGGATTTATGTTTGAAAAATTACGATTGTGCCTATTACATGATAACAATAAAATCACTTATAAATTTATTTTATTTTTATAATTGTTAGTAATATTTCATTCTAATCTAATATCTAATATAATAAATCAAGCTACATCATAAATTCAATCACATAAAATTTGTTTATGTGATTATTAATTTGTGATTTATATTACAGCTCAAAATGGCAATAATTGAATATTAGTTGGATATTTCAGCTATAAATATTTATATTGGCGAAGCTTTGTAATCGTAGAAGTGATTTTTTTTTTCCGGAGATAAGTTGAGGCAGATTTTTTTTTCAAATCCAAGTCAAAACTTTGCACACCCCTACTTAAGTTAAAGAGATGAAAGAGGATGATTCCAGGAGGCGCACCAAATTAACTTATTATATATAATCATATAGCAAATTAAATGTTTAATTTTTATCGATGGATGTTTGAAATAGTGTGAACATGCACACCTTTACATTTGATTTAATTAATTCCATCTCTACAACTAATACATTTGTTTTATTCTTACAGTTGAATTGCCGGCCACTCGGCCACCAACAGCTTGCGCGCTCAACGAAGCCACTTGCTCCAACGGAGAGTGCATCGACAAAAATAGGGTCTGTGATGGACAGTATGACTGCACAGATGGTTCTGATGAGATGCGCTGTAGTAAGTTGTATTGTTTTTTTGTATAATGTCAACTACCTTAAACTCTCAACTGGGCTCTTTACAACAAAAAAGTGTGTTTGATGGAGAACATTATATGTACCATTGTGTGTTTGTGTTTTCTTACTGTCGAAAATAGTAAATCTATTGCAAAATTGTTTTGTAATGATATCAGCCTTGTTTGAATCCTTTTTTATCCACATCTATTAATAATTTGTCTTATTTATGAAAACAATGTGGAACAACAGGCACAGTCAGTCCATGAAAGCATTGAAAACACTGATTGACTACTTTAAGCTTAATAAAACCTTATTTTATATTTATAAATAGCTCTAAGCTCTCAAACCTAATATGTTTTATAATTTTGTCAGCAACTTTGTTTGAGCATTATATTGGTCAAGAGTGACGGTGGGTCTGTCTTCAGTTTCAAAACTGAGTTCATACATTTCTAACACACTAAACAATTATTCAGTTTTATAATTTGTGTTTGGAACCTTTTATAACCTTTTCTTCTTTGCTTTTTTCCAGATCCTCTTGGATGTGAGCCCAATGAGTTCCGCTGCAACAACAAGAAGTGTGTTTTGAAGACATGGAGGTGTGACTCTGATGATGACTGTGGAGATGGTTCTGACGAGGCCAATTGTGCAACAAACCCTCCAGGTACCATCCAACATGCATTACTCACCTCTTAAGACCCTAATTTGTGGTAAATAAATGATTAGGTTTTGTTAAATAATAAGTATAAGGCTAGTATAATATGTCGCTAAATATATATATATATTTTTATGTTGAAAATTGTTTCGATTTAACTCATATCTAAGTGATAATATGTTTTGAATAGGAAAATACTAGCTAAAATTCTTATACACTTTTTACTGTCCCTGTAGGCCTACTAGATATACAACCTTTTAAAGAAGAAAATTATAAAAATAACTAGCTTATTTTATAATTCTCATCATTATCATCATCATCGTCATCATGAAATGTTTCCAGCCTAATGGTTGGGCTCTCACATTTGTTGCTATCCTCACTTCCCGTGTCTATGTTGGTCTCGATTGCTCTATTTTTCCTCCAAACTCAACACCATCATTATCTTTGGAATTCTCTCTTTTTCAATCCTCATTACATGACCATACCATTTCACTGTTGCTTCCTCTACAATCTCATGTAGCCACTGTACCCCTACTCTTGCCCAAACATCTTTGTTTCTAGTCCTATTCCTCCTGGTGACAGCTAGCATGCTCCTCAAAAACTTAATTCCTGTGGACTCAGCTTTACCTGTCTTTCATGCATCTAATGTCTAGGTACAGACCATCCACAATATGAGAGGTGTTATCTGACAGATAGTAAAAGTTACTATACATATCCATTCTCCAAACCATATGAGCTGCAAGTTTATATGTTTATTTACTGTTACTTTTAGCAATCAGAACATTGACACAAACAAACGATTTGTTTTAAATTACTAACCTCTTACATTATTGAAATACAAAATTATGAAACTTGATTTTTCTTTTGTGTCAGAGCAGAGTCTATGGTTCAATTATAAAATTATTTTCAAACTAGTGTTTCAAAAATGAAATGAGAATGTTGAACTAGTCGAAACAAGGGTGGTTGATGATGTCATACAAACCGTCAAGCAGATGTCTTTTCTTATGCTGTTTAAAACATAAAAACATTTTATTTGGAACCTAATATTTTGTATAATTCTAACGCTAGTTTATAAAAACATTTTTTTAATTTTATTTTGGTGGCCATTTATATAACAAGATACTAGTGTGAATATAATACTTTTTATTAATTTATTTTGTTCTTTCAATAAGTTATCAAAAGGCTAATTACACAGTAATCCTTAGGGAAGTGTTATTAGACTCTTGTTTGATAACACTTTTTATTGATAGTCTGTTCATGATAGGTTTTTACCTGGATTACAGTTCAAAAATTATATATCTAGGTTTTGGGTTTCCAACACTTGTTAAAGATCACTTTTTTGTTATAAGTGTTACGTTTTTTAATTACATGTTAAATTTTACATTTAAAATGATGTAAGCTTAGGTAAATTAGTGATTATTTATTTAATATTTAATATATTATCTTCTAGTTTCCCTAGACTATTTATATTGAGATAGTGTAACATAACACTGAAACTTGTCATCATAGAAGTCTAAAGCTCAGCTGAGGAGATTGAAATATAAGATTAACAAAGAAGTTTTAATTTTATAATATTTTTAGTTCCTTTAAAACAAGTTTTTATATTATTTTTACTGGCTTTAAAAACCCTTTTTAAAACATTCCATAGCTACGAGATATCTGTGAGGTACAGTAAATAGTTGATCATTAATGTATTTTTCTACATAAAACTAATCTTGATTAGAGATGTCACGATACCTGTTTTTCTCAACTCCGATTCTTGAACATTTCCTATTTCATTATTTTCCCAAACATCCAAACTCATATAAAAACATCCTTATTCAAATTCATAGAACATAAAAAAAAACACTAAAAAATGTAAATAGTATCAAAAACAATTCATTCTCAATTTTGTCAAAGAAAAAGATCCATTCTACAAAGTATTGAAGCATATCATACATGATCAATAAATTAATAATGAATTACAATAATGAATGTATTTTTACCTACAATTAAATCCTCACCGAGTCAAACATTTAAAATAATTTAAAAATGGTGTAATAAACAACGATCGAAAACACAAGTCTTTTAAATTCAATAAATAGAGTCTGTAGCTGAACCAAAATACATAGTAAATAAAAGCAAATGAACTGATATAGAGATAACCGATTACTGCTCATTCTGAATTTTGCCCTTTTTTTCAGTTGCCTTTCATTGAAAGCTAAGAATTGAAGTATCAAGAATCATAATATTAAGATCAATTGTCGATTCGTTCAATACCAGTAAGAATTGAAGGTATATCAAGGTATCAAAGAATTGAGTTTGACAACCCTAGTCTTAATACATAAATTTAAAAATGAAGTGTTTTATGATGTCAATAAAAAACAACCTTTGTTGCAGGTTCTCCTTGCCGATACCATGAGTTCCAGTGTCAAACGGGCAACCAGTGTATACCAAAGTCTTTCCATTGTGATCTGGAAATTGACTGTCAAGATGGCAGTGATGAAGTGGGATGCTGTAAGCTATTTTATTTTACTATCAATTAATGGTTTGCGAGTATATTTTTTTTTTTTACTCAAAATTAAATTAGAATCCAGTTTGGATTAAAACATTTGAGTTTTGCTCCCGATTGACTTACAAATTTATCAAAGGTTCTTGTATTCTTCTTGGTTTCTCCACTCTACTTTTGTTTCTTTCTTTTTGTTCATACATCTTATAATCTATTCTTAGATTCAATATTTCTTCACAAATTTTGATGTTTTGTTTCTCAATAGAAAAAAATATAGAACAAACAGAATGTGGATTGTCCTATAAAACTATTTTCTTACAGTGACCTTACTGATTATGATCAATCATGGTTATTTTGGTCACACTCAAATATTATTTTAAAGTACTTGCTGATTTAATAAAATTAATTTTTAGTGAACTGAAGCTAAACTTCAGTATTTAATGAGCTTTCCTTGACTCTTGTATTATAATAAAATTATATTATTAATTATTAAAAAGATGTTTATATCTCCTGTATAAAATATTATTTTCTTTCTATCTTCCAGCTGCGTCATACATTCAAGTTCCACCGCCACCCATGGTGAACCTGAACATTGGCTCTGTTTTCACCATCACATGCACAGCAATTGGTGTCCCCACGCCTGAGGTCGTCTGGCGTCTCAACTGGGGCCATATTCCACCCAAGTGTACCACGACAAGTTCCAATGGTCTCGGTACCCTCACATGCCCAGATGTTCAGGTCAGAGGGCTCACAATGAACTACAGTCCAATTTTCGTACTAAGAGCTTTTTATAATTTTGACGATCTTATCATATTTCTACTTTACTTGTCGATAACTTTTTCCAAGGTTTGAATTCAAATACAAGATTCAAGATTCAGAGGTAAAATGAAGATTCGGATCTTTAAAACAGTGGGCCCTTCTCTAAAATAGATAAGAAAAGGGATAGCTGAAAATCTCCTGACTTGACCTATGAATACATGAAAGAAGATTTAAATAACCTTTATACCTGTTTATCAAGGTGTTTCCTATGAAAATTTGATTTTACTATGTGATAAACTTGGTTTGGTTTTCATTTATTAGCCACATGTTTTTACATCAAGTAATTAATTTCTAGGAGGTATTTTGTAATTCTAGAAATAGTTTATAAAATTGTCAAATGCTTTCACAACCAGTTATTTTAGTTGTTTGCCAAACTTTGCCTCGCTGTATTTTTGTGACTTTATACATTATTATCATCCTCTAGGAATCAGACCAAGGTGCCTACAGCTGTGAGGCTATCAACACCAAAGGATCCACTTTTGCTATACCTGACTCCATCTTGGTTGTGAACAAACCAGACTCAGTCTGCCCGCGTGGTTACTTCAACGAAGAGGCTTCTACTCGAAGCGATTGCATCTCTTGCTTCTGTTTTGGCGTCACCACAGAGTGTAAAAGTGCAGACTTGTTCACTTACCAGGTAAGGAATACTGAAATTATTAAGGGGCCAACTCTATAAGTGAGAAATTGCCATACAGATTTACATTTTCAACAAAATATTTAATTCTACAAATCATTATTTCAAATTATGTCTCACACCTTAATGAAGTTGAAAAATTCCAACAGTGGACTTTATTCTTAACTACCTCATAGTTTTGAATCTCTTGCTGTATCTAATACGTATTGTTTGTGTTTTTATATAAACCATTAATTATCGTGAATTCAGTTTTTTATCCTATTAAAGTCTTCTTGCAACATTTTTTAGCTCTATATGCATTTTTTTGCACCGCACACAGCCTTTTGTCATAAGCATACATAAATATACCACAGTTCTGTATACAGTTTACCATTGTTCTTTTATGGATTAAATATAATATTGGCCTATGAATAGAGCCTTGTGGTACTTCGATATTTATACCCAATTCTTCACTTTCTATATTATTTATTTCTACTATTATTTTCCTAGTTGTTGGATAACTTTTAAACCATTCATAAATATTACCTCTGATAGTAATTTTATCAAGTGATTCTAGTAAAATATCTTTATCTAATCAATCTAACGCTTTTGACATGTCTATAAATTCTATAGTTACATGTTTGATTTCGTTTAATTTCTCTAACATTAGTAGTAATTGTAGTAGTAGATGTAGTAGTAAACGGTACTGCCGCTGAAATAAGCTGAACCATGCTATAAATATGTGCACAACACTCACAATGCACTATGTATGCACAGTTTGTGCACATATCCATACACCAAGCTGCATCCATACAAAACATTAGATGCAACAAACTTATTTACCCTAACTTCCTGGTTTACTTTTTAAGATATCTTTTATGAACCATCCCCTACCACATGTTTAAGATGTGCACAAATTTTACACCAGTGAGTTAGGAATAGGTAAGATAGTATTCAGAAGAAATTTGGCCACTTTTGTTAGGGAAGAATGTCTTAAATAATTTAGAAAAAAACACCCTAAGTTCACCTTAACCGGATTTTAACCTCAACCCTGTTATCGACAGTCCACTCTATTGGGAGACTGTTAGCTTAGACCACACAATCACTCAAGTGGGTCTTAGCTTCTCCTTTATATAAAATGCTCAAAATTGTTAATGCTTGATGTTAGTCTTAATTTTGAAACTATCTTTAAAGCAAAAGTACTATTGAAAATATTTGTGTTGGTACCATTTTACATAGGGATAGTAGTTGATAAATATATATAATATTTGCAACCAGTATTAAAAAAGTCTTAAAAAATCAATATATATTTGTTTAAAAAGTAACAAAGTGAAATCTGGTTTTTGCAATTTATGTTTGTAGGATACTAACTTGTCAGACACTATTTATCCGAGCAAACAAAAAAAAAAATCATCCAAGTTGTCGATATATTAATTCACTCTAAAGTTGTTGAAAAATAATTGTAACACTTGTTTTCTTATTGAGTGGAATTTTAATCAATGACATATGGGAAAACCATACTAGTGGTTTTATTGTTTGTTTTTTTCTCTTCATTGTTTAATTGATATTTTGTCCTTTCAGTTGCCACCCCCATTGAACCAATACCAGCTAGTGAGTGTTAGAACAGAACCTTCAATCAGTATCTTACCAGACCCTCCATTCAGAAATTTCCAACCAACTCTTAGGCCTCTCAACAGGAATGGATTTCAAGTGAGTTTTTACACAATAAGTTCCTTTTTTCATATATTGTACTTAATTCTTTGTATAAATTAACATTAATTTATCTAGGAAAATATTATGATTTTTAATGAGTCAATATTAGTTTATCTTCATTTTTAAATTAATGTATTATGTATGAAATAAAGGTCATTGAGCAAAAACAATTGGTAATAAATAAAATGATAGAATATTAGGAAAATGGTAGAGCACAAATAAAAGTAAAAACACTAACACATATTTACACACACACATATCATATGTTAGTTTTTTTACTTTTATTTGTGCTCTACAATTTTCCTAATATTCTATTATTCTATTTATTACAAATAAATCAATGTATTGAAATGTTATACTTTAATCTTATGTAGTATTAGTTGACATTTTGAGGTATATCTGAACCTATCACCCCCTCTCCCCGCTTGGCGGTTTAGCTGATAACAGTAGGTATCTATTCATAAATATTAGACCTTTAGCTCATTCCTGACGTGTTTACTGTCTTGTCACTTACCACTTTTCTCAGAAATGCTAATGCTCAAAACATTCACGTGTCACTCCTCTCTTCGACCTGAGACTTTGTTGTCATGATTTCTCTTGCTCCTAGGTGTATACATCATCAGCAGAGTCGCCATCTGACAACACCTACCTGTATTTCTCACTACCAGAGAATTACAACGGAAACCAGCTTAAATCTTATGGGGGATACTTGAAGTATACAGTCAACTATGAAGGACAGGGAAGGCCAATATCAGCACCTAACGTTATTCTCAGTGTAAGTAGTTATTAACAGTAATAAAAGTATAATATTAATTATTGCAAAATGGATATAAAATTTATTTGTAATCTATCTAGGCACTTAGTAAATAAGAAAAACCTGAAAAAAACCATTGAATTTTGTATGAAAAATAGAAGTTGGTGGATTTAAAAAAGAATCTAATCTTGAGATATTTTTGCAGTTATTTTTTGAAACATCAAGTTGAAGACAATAATCCAGCATAAATTTATAAACTATTTGTTTTATCTCTGGCTCATACAATTTTGTTAAGATAACTGACATTCATGTCATTCTTCTGTCAAGTATTAAGTAGAAAACAGGAAGAATGATATTTTTTTATTTGGGAAAATTTATAGGCCTATTTTTTGACTGGAAAAACTGAAAAGTTAGTGAAACTATAACATCAATTTGTAGGCCCCTAGAAATAAGTTTTTACATTAAGTCTCAATATTTTTACTGCTCAAACTCTTAAAATTGTTATAATAACATTAAAATAAGTAACTCTCAAATTGTAAGAGCTTAAATTTGTGGAGTATAAATAAATAAAAACAATATAATAAAACTACTAATAGTTTTGTTGTATATTATTAATATATTGTATGTTAAGTTGGTAGTTTTAAGAAATGTTATGAGTGACACATAAATATACTCAGTGCAATATTGTAACTTCTTAAATAAGTAGCATGATAAAAGCTACTCTGATATTAGCTGAAATAATGATTTAATTATTGTGTAATGGACCAAACAGGGTTAAAATATTTATCAATACAGTTATAGACTTTTTTTTTCTATAGAAATTGATTGTATTATTTTGTGTTATATAAATTGTTTGCATTTGCAATATTTATATTATTGCTCAAACAACTTTGTCAATCCTGTAGGGTAATGGATACGTCCTGACCCACCGCAGTAGAGACGCACCAGCCGGACGCGACACAGAGGTGACTGTCCGCATTTTCTATGGAGAATGGTACAAGGCGGGAAGCCCTCAGTCGGGCGATACGCTCAATGTTCTTGCCACCAGAGAGGAGATAATGATGGCTCTTGGAGACACCACACACGTTCTCATCAGGTCAGGATTGCATACCAACCTGTGAAAGTCGAGGGATTTTTTCATACCGGAATAAACTAAAAATGTTGGGGGGGGCTTTAATTAAAAACGGGGATCAATTAGGGACTTTAAATACTATGCAAAGAAAAAAAATGTATATATATGTTTCTCATAGCACCTAAATATTTAAATAAAAGTTATTTGGAATAGAGCACTAGCTAAATTATGGTTTAAATTAGGAGGGATAGCCAGCACACTTACCTTGGTGATACTGGAGTAGAAATTGTTTAGATAGAACACTAAAAAACACAAACACATTTTTAACAATAATCTTTCACTGTTACAGCTTCATCAGTCGAGTCTACTTTTTTTACCTGATGAAGCTGTTTGTGACAAAGAAAACATATCCTTAAAAATGTATTTGTGTGATTTTTAGTGTTCTACCTAAACAATTTCTGCTCCAGAATCACCAAGGTAAGTGTGCTGGCTATCCCTCCTAATTTAAACCTTAAATCAAAGTTAGAGAACTTGTTTCTCACAAGTTAACAAAATGTATTTCCTAGAGATCTGCTGGCATTTGTAATCACTGTAATAACTGGAAAAAATCTTTATTACCAAGGAAAATTGAAGAAAATATTTTTATAGTGAAAATTGAAAAATGTTGTCTAAAAATCTTGAAAAGTATGAAAATTTTATAAAATAAAAGTTCTGTGGTAAACCTGAATATGCACTAACCTAGCTTAGGGGCCAAGGGCATCATCCAAAGGATCTATAATATTGTTGAAAATATGTATTTGACCCAACTTTATCGTAAAGTATATTTATTGCTAATAATTATCTTATTTGACCATAATTTTTGATATACAAAGTCTGGGTTGGACAAACTATTATTAATGACACATAATCTTAACCATCACCAGTTTGCAACCTGTGATTAGGTTAGTTTAGTAAAATGTCTTCATCTTCCTCCCACAAGTGACACAAGATTTGAGAAAAATAAAACAATAATAAGCAACCAGACAAATACAATAGATTAAAAATTATTACAAATAAAATGAAAAAACAAAAAAATAATTAATATATAAATCTAGAGGAGAAAATATTTAAAAGAATGCTACTTGATTTATTTTTAATCTCCACTCAACATAAGTGTGTTTTCTGCTTAGATAAATGTCTAACTTTTATTTTCTCCACAAATTTTGCCAGATCGCAGTATGTTGATGGTACTGTACTCGACACTTCAGTATTCAATATTGCTCTGGACTCTGCTGGTGTTCGCAACACGGGACTAGGTCAAGCCACTTTTGTCGAAGAGTGTCGTTGCCCCGCAGGTTACACCGGACTTTCTTGTGAGGTGAGTATTTAGTGGTTGGTTCTTATGTTGGGTTTTGCTTTTGGCTTTTTTAGGAGTTTTATCATTTAAATCAAATAACAACCTTCTTCTCTTTTTACTTCCTACCTTCATTTCCTGAGCTCATTAACTTACTTGAGTAAAACTGTCAAATTGCATCACACAAAAAATTATTTTCATCTAGTAGCTAAAGTTCGCTTTTCATAAGAGAAGCACAAAATACAATTTTTTTTTTTTTTTTTTTTTTGGTCAACCAGTATTACTTTCTACTAATCCACAGGTCCCGGGTTTTATTCCCGGAGTAACCGTGGGTATTTTTCCTAAAGGGTAATTAATTGTACCTATTGTCACTATGGGCTAGATATCTAGGTTTAAGGGTCGTATGCAAGAACTTGACTAAGTGGATGCTTTGTTGATATAGCATGAGTTTGCTTGTGTCATCATAAGTTAAAAGGTGGATTGATAGTGTGCTCAGGACCACACTATTGGTCCACTAAGCATTCATATATGTTCTTGCATACCACCATGAGACTTTTGCTGGAACCACAAAATCAGTACCTGTAACTACATGGTGCCCCAACCTCATATGATTTCATGTATGAATACATGAAAGTAGATCTAGTAACTTTTTTTAGCAATCAGATAACATATCAATTCATAAGAAAATTGGGGTGCAGTTGGACACCGACCAAGAATCAGTCCTTTGTGCTATTAGCTAGGACTAAAAATATGAAATAACCACAGTTGTAGGTAAAATACTATGCTTTCCTATTAAATATTTTGTAGACACTTTAGGGGTCCGCACCCCTCCATTGAGTATTTTTGTATCAAAAGAGGTTTAAATCCCTGTTCATCTCACACAAATCTCTTTGCCAGCCCAGCGGCACCACTGGAGAATAATCAAGTCCTTTTTCCCAGGCTACCGGGTACCCGAAACCCGCCCCGGAAAAGATGATACTCAATTTTGGGTAATCCCTTAAATACTAGAATCACAACCACCAGTGACTCAGGGTCAGCCCTAAACTATGAGTAATAAATTACTCCGAGCACACAGGACACTACCTGGGTAGCTCAGTGTTAGTACATCAGAGAGCTAAGACAAAGGTCCCAGGTTCAATTCCTTGGTTCTAGGTATGCACTTTCAACTAATTTTACTTTATTGGGGTATGTTCTTTGAGCATATTGTTTTCTAATCAATGTGTGAATCTTATCCTCTCATTTTTATCAAATCCAATCATTTAATGCCTTTTTCTATTTGTGTCTACTTTATTAAACCATGGATTATATTTTAATTGCTTTATTTTCTCTATTTCTCACAGCAATGTGCACCAGGCTACAACCGCCGAAAGTCAGGACCTTGGCTGGGTCTTTGCACCAGGGAGCCTGTGAGATGTCCTTCAGGCTACTATGGAGACCCCAGCCGCAACATCCCTTGTCAAGTGTGTCCATGCCCGCTGACCAACCCTTCCAACCAGTGAGTGCAATCTCAGCTTTGTTTCAAGCTCCAAACAATTATTTTGTATTAAGTTTTGATATAGTTCATCAATTAAAATTTACAGACATCTTAGCTCAGTCATTAGCGGGTTCTTTCTACTGAGCTAAGGGTTCCAGGTTCGATTCCCAACATGGGTATAAAATTTATCATTGGTGAAATCTGGGTTTGCCCTTTCACGGTGATGAATTAACGGCCAGGGACTGGATGTTGTGGCTGTTCTAGTCTTAAGTAAGTAAGTAAGTAAGTAAGTAAGACATGAAGCTATGACAGGCCTAGCCAGCCGATAGTAGAAAATATATTGCTTGAATAAAAAACCCACCCAAGCCACACGCTGGAAACAGTAATGGGTGTAAAAAAAAAGTTACAAACATATTCTATTTTTTGTTTTAGCAGCATTGAAGAAATGATATTTGACGTTATGGCTGTATTTGCAACAGCAGCATCTGAGACTTGTTTAAACAAGTGGTTTGGATGAGAATTTGATATCAGTTTACAGACATGACTGATAATTTCACCTCAAATTGTGATCCAAATAACTTGTTATATAATTTTCTCTGATGTCAGCTGTTTACAACCGAAACACCTGAAAGTTATTTCTTATAAGCAGCTCAAGCCCCAAAACATAGGATTTAAATTTAACACCAACTAAAATTATTCATCAACTTTGAATACTGGGGCTCTGCAAATATTCGGTTATCGAGCTTTGAAATAAGCTTTAAATAGGAGTTCGAGTTTGAGCATTGTTTTGTGTCTAAAATTATCAGAATTTGCTGAGTAAAGATTTGTATTTTGTTATAAAAAGTCAGAGTAAAATATATACTTTTGGTTAAAATAGTAGCATATCAACTCTTACTTAAGTTTCTGATGAAAAAAAAAAATAAATTGGGAAGCTCCCCCATAAAATACTAAAGATAGGAGGTTAAAAATAACTATCTAGTTTGCTTGGACATGGTTTTCTCCTTCATCTATATTTTTTAATATTTACCTCTGGTAAAAATATGGCCGTTACAATCTTTGATTCAAACGCATCTATTAACATTATTCCTTGCTCGAGGAAAATACATTTCCTAGACTCGAGGAACTTTTTCTTGGTTATTGGAAAGTTGTCATGATCGCATTTAATCAAAAAAATTGACCATAATTGGCATTTAAAATGTCTAGTTGTATTTTTTATGAAAATATTTTATTTTGTGTTATTTTATGCATGTATTATCAATTAAAAAAAATACTATAAAGAACTTTAAATGGGTTCTGACAGCCAATTTAATGTTATAACTAAAAGTTTGGGAAAACAAGTCTCGTGAATTTTCAATGTCTTTACTACAACTTTTATAAAATTAAATTATGGTTTATAATTATACTCCATTATAACTTCATGGTAATTAGCATTTGTAAGCAAATCAACAGAAAAACCTTGAAGATGTACCCTTAAGTACAGTAGTGATACTTAATTGGTGTTATCTTTAAATGCTCATATAATACATTTTTATATTATTTTAGTAATAATAATTATTATCATTATTTTCTTGTCTAATTTAGGTTTGGACGCACCTGCCAGCTTGACACAGATGGAGATGTTACCTGTGATTGTCCTCAAGGGTACATTGGACGTCGTTGTGAGCAATGTGCTGCCGGCTACCAAGGCAACCCTCTTATCCCTGGAGACTCTTGCTCAAGAGGTGAACTGATAGATCTCTATATTAAACATTGTTTAATAAACTTCAAGAGAACTAGAGATGTGTCAAATAATATATTTAGTGAATCCAAATATTAAATTTTCTTTTGAATCTTAAACTGCTAGGGGTGTGCTTCGAAACCAACATCAGCTTCGACTTGACTTCAAAACAAATTCTGAACTTGAAGTTTCCCCAATAAAAATATTGACAGCTAAAAAACTCAATATATGTTCAATTATAGCCATTCTGAGCTGTTTTGTAAATTACAAATTAATATTTATGTGAAAAAAATCTGAAGAAATTGAATTGTATGTTGTGATAATAACTTGATTTGTCAGTGTAACATGAAATATTACAAACAATTGTGCAGTAAAATATTTTCCAAGTAATGTTAGTGAACAAAGTAATTTAAATAACCACATTATATTATTTTTTTCAATTATAAAACTACTAAAAGAAAATATTCAGACTTCGATTTGGCTTCAAGAATATTTCATATATTCGATTCGAGTTTGCTTCTAATTGAAAAAGTGGACTTTGCACACCCCTAAATGAACTCTCGTATTTTTTTAAATGTTTAATTTTAGTTAAAGTGAACTATTTAAAATACAATTTAAAAAAAAGTTGTTTAAGTCTTGATGCCATGGACAAATGCTATTTTATTGGTCTTCTCTTTTATGTCATAAGCAACAAAGAGACATTTTTAAAATTCTATCAATACAATTTTGTTTTTTTATGCAATTTTACTCCTCTTGCAACTAAAAGTCTTCATAGTTCCTTTAACTAACTGATTAGAAAACTTTTACGAATATCGCATCTTTAGAATACCATAGGATTTGAGCATCCCATTTCTACTAAAAATGTTACCTGAGTCTATGTCATTGTTAGAATGAAACTTTATTTGTTGTTTTTGTCAAATATTTACTTAAAATGGTTACATTTCAGGCTCTTGTGACCACGCTGGGAGTCTTTCAGTTCAACCAAACCCAACTTCAGGAGAATGTGATTGTAAGGTAATTGTCATCCTATAGCGACTATCGGTAATACACAATGAAAAATATTAATGTATGCTTAATACCGTAAACAAAAATTATACATGAAATCAAATGTTTGGTAGGCATAGCTAAACAATTTATCTTTATGTGTTTTTTTCATGCCTCAATCATTTGTTGTAAATGGTGAGTACCTATTATTAAAATATGTAATATGAAAACTAAAATATTTAAAGTTTTATTAATCAGAAATATTAATAATATCATCGTTTTTCTTTTCAGAACTAAATGTAATTTGTATTAAAATTTTATCATGAATTTTGGTTTTTTGCTTAGTCAAGATTTTATTTTATGTTCTATTACTTTGTTAAGAATATTCGTTTTTGACATAAAAAATCATTTAATTTTTCAATTTTATTAATGAGGTGGCCCAATAATTAAATAATTCTATAATAACGGAAATTGATTAAAATAAAGGAAAATGATAAACAAACTAAGACATGTAAGCTTGATGAGGAAATCCCACTTAGGTAAAGAGGTAAAATGTGGTAAGAGTCCAATGCACAAAAGTGAGATTTTATTTCGTTCTTCTATAGTTGAAATAGGAACTCTCACACATTTTAAACACAAATTTAGTAATATTTTGGCATTGTTGTCTTCATCAAACAAAAAGATAAGAAAGAATACTACAGTGTCTTTAGCGGTTTCTTTATCAATTCAAATTGAAATAATTTGGTGTTTGTGGAAAGTGTATTATTCCCTCTTCTCTTTTTTTTTTTATAAAGACAACAATGTACTGAAATATTACTCAATTTATTTAAAAATATATGTTTAAATATGTGTGACTATTATTAGTATAGAAGATAAAAGAAAGAAATAAGATGTAACCTTGGTGCATTGGATTTTTCCCACATTTTGACTCTTTCCCATCATCATCATCATCATCATCATCATCATCATCATCATCATCATCAGCATCATCATCATCATCAATGTTTCCAGCCTGTGGCCCAGTCAGTTTAGTAAAATGCCTTCATCTTTTTTCTACATTTCCACCACTCTTCCTCCTTTAATGTCTTCCATTCTTCTCCTCTCACTTAAACACTTTCTGTTATATGTTATTTCCCTACATGAGCCTTCTTAAGTAAAGTAAATACATGCTTAGTAGTTTATTTATTTATTTTTATTTTCTTATAGACTTTCATAATTCTAACATTTAATTTTCTATGTTATTCAACCTTCCTCATAAACTTGATAGATCTAAACCTTTTCCAACTAAAATCATGAGTTGATTTTACAATTTAGAAATTTGTATGATTTTAGAACATCTTGTCATTCTAAGTAACATATTATTTTTAGGACTATAATTCTGTACAATTTGTTAAGTAAAGAGTGTCACATGATAAAGATACACTTTGAAGTCGCATGTTCACAGCAGCCATGTTTGAACACGTCTAGAGCAAGCATGCCGAATGGTGCTGACAAAATAATAGATGTTACACTTGCTGCCAACTTACTATAATTGCCTTAACCACACAAAGCACTACAAATCTAAGAATAAATTAGGGATGTGCAAGAACAATTTTCTCAATTCGAGACTTTCTCAAGACGGGAATATAAAACAGTATCGATACACGAGAAAGATATGAGAAAACTTAATTTAGAAGTATAAAAATTTAAATTATGTTTATTAAAATAAATATATAGTTTATAGAGTTCCTTTTTGACATTTGAGCTGACGCTTGCTTTAGATTGTCTTATAGTTCATTCAAACACTCGAGATATAACTCATAGACATTTTAAATGCAATTAATAAAATAAAGATAGGTAGTTACAAGAACACCATTTATAATTTAATTTTGTACTGTAAAAGCTTATATTGTCAAAGTTGTTTTTTGAGGGGAAATGTGGCCTAATTTTGGGTTATTAAGGTATTATTGAAAATAATAAATTCTCGGTGTGGTTTTTTAATTTCTTAGGGCCATTATTTGCTTTGTTTTTAATTTCTCGAATTTGCGAGAAATTTTTGAGTCTCTCATATCCATAGAATACATTTAAATGACTAGTTATTAAATAACTTAATTTCTTATGGTTGATTTTGTTTGTTAGGACTACTCGACTGGGTCCACTTGTAACCAATGTAAGGCCAACACTTTCTTCCTCGACTCGAATAATCAGTTTGGCTGCATCAGTTGTTTCTGCATGGGGATAACAAATCAATGCCAGAGCTCCAACTGGTACAGGGAACAGGTAACTAAACATTTAAATACTTATCTTAAAATATTTTGCTATCACTCATTAAAAAAATTAATAAGTTTTAGTGACAACAGAATATAGTGCAGATTCCAGTTTTTCATTTGTATCAGAAAACGTGTCAGTTTATGTCATTCAAATAAATGTAATATCTGGACCAGCAATCTCTTAGATCTATGTTTGTAAGCCATATTTTGTGGTCAGAACACTGGTTCATCTGGTCAAAAATTAAACTCTGGCTTCAAGTCTCACTATTGCAGTTGACTCGTACCGGTTTTAATATTTGTTTGGATTAGTTAAATATTAATATATAGAGTTGCGCCCAATATACTATTTTATGAATCTGAATCTCCACTTTACTTCTGAATCCTGAATCTCAAACCAAAATCCAAATCTTTGTAAAAATTATGAACTAAAGACAAAATATAAATACAATGTAATAAATTAAAAATACAAATAGTAACTAAATATTAACATTGTTTCTTATAATCCTTACCATTAAAGTTATTGTGTTCATCCCCTAATATATGTTTCTATCCATCTATCCTCTACCCTCTTCCAAATACAACTTATCTAGAAACAATAATTGTTCATGCTACCCTAAATGTGTTAGCAAAATTAGTGTTTATATTAAATTGTTGTGATATGTTATAGGTGTCTGTGGCCTTTACAAGAAACACCCAAGGCTTCAAGCTGGTGGAAACTCTGAACAGAGATGAACCTATCACTGATAACATCCATGTCGACTCCACAACGCGAGAGCTTGTATTCCAAGACTTCTCCAGACGCACCCCAGATGTAAGTGTATATACAACACAGGGCTGTACCTTCGAATTATTTGGCGTAAAGGGGTGAGATCCTACCTGTTGTGACTTTTAGTTGAATCCCCTGACCAGATTGTAATGATATTGATTTGAATCCCCCTAAAATATGTAAAAAGTCATGGATGAAGGTAATTTTTCTTTAAAGTAACAGATGTAGAGTATCCTTTTATGATTCATCCGTGAAGAAACACACGCTTTTCAGGAATAATGTGAAAAGATTACACCATTAAAAATATATTTTTTATACAATTTTTCCTGTTAAAAGAACAACTACGAAGTATTTGGTTAAGGGCACCTATTTCATATACCATTAAGAAGTTAGCCTTCACAACACCTGTCGCCAGGACTCTTTCTATTAGTTAATTTTTACACTGGTGACTAAGGGATCAAGAGGCAAGGGGTATGTCATATATAAGCCGCTTGTGCGTATGTTTAAGGCACAAGCAACGTCACACAAATCAGTCAGGGACTCACTGCCACTAGCACTGGCACTCACAGTCACAGTCTTAACACAGAATACAATAATTTACATTAATATCACAAATGCGCATTGATATAATGCATTTAATTGGAGTATGTATAAGTAATTAACAGATGTCATTTGAATAAACCATGTGTGAATTAACAGCCATCAATAGTTATCTTTCTTTCATTTTATTAAATACACCGATTTAATTAGTGCTCAATCACGGATCAATTAACAGCTAGTTAAACGGTATCTATTCCATACAGTGATGATAGGCGCTCGACCACGGAGCTGTAGACAACCAAAGTATCACAGCAATATTATATCAGGGAATTAATCCGTAGTGTTTCAAGAGATATCAAGGAATTACTGTTAAATCTCTGAAGCAATTTAAAATGGGTATTTTTAAACATAATTCAGACTTTAATTACCACGAATTTCATAGAGTTTGATTCACATGTTTGCCAAAATAGAAAGCAGAACTTGCCTCAGGGGCGCATTGATTGGCATAGAGCTCGTCAAATGACCATGTTTCTGTTCTAGTTTTTTGGCAAACCTATGAATCCACTATGAGTCTGTAAATTACTAACCAAGGCTTTGAGTATAAATACAAAAAGTCAAAAACTCATTTCTAATTAGATTTATTTAAAGTTGACAGCGGTTGAGTTGAAAATTTTTAATTAAAATGTTATAGTGGACCAGTGATATAGTTGATTTTTATCTTGAAGGCTAAAAAAGTCATCACAAATATTATATTGTAGTACTATTTATTTAATAGTCCCTTCAGTTTCTTTGGCAATATTAGCTTGGTGAGAAATTTCATGTATATGCATGCACACATTTACAAATTGAGTGTAAAAGTTAAATCACACAAAATTATATTTTTTTAATATAATACAATCAATATTAGCATTTTCTAATCATACAACCATGACTTTAACTCTATTAATACGAATAACAATCCAATATCAGTCATCACATGGTAATTCCATTACACCTTTATAATTACAGCTATGTCTTTGTAACTATATTTATTTTTTTGCAGGTTTATTACTGGCAACTTCCCACCCAGTTCTTGGGAGACAAAGTGACTTCTTACGGTGGCAATCTGAACTACACCGTTCGCTATGTCCCAACACCAGGAGGGCAAAGTTCCAGGAACAGCGCGCCTGATGTGGAACTCCTAAGTGTATGACACATTCACTAAATTTAAACAACCAAACCTTTTTAGGGGTACACTTCTGATGGTGTTATTGCAGTTAGTTTATAAAAATGATACATAAGCTATGGTTTGTAACTAAGGGTGCTTGGGTACCCGAAATTTCGGACAATAAATCGGGCATCTAAAAATCCCTGAATGTCGGGCGAATATTTTTTATGTAGTATTTTGATCGGACATCTCAAGAACTCTTGGTAAGTATTTAATACCATGTTAGCACTAACCTCTAATTCAAACTTTGAAAAAAATAGTGTTTAACTGATATTCAGAGTTGATTTATTTCAATTCAACTAATACTAAACAAAGGTATTATTTTTTATTAATTCTAAATTATTATGTTTGCTTTCAACAAAACTACGATAAAGTGTCTAACACAGAGCGAAATCAAGATTTCTACGATTTAATTTTCTAAATCATTGCCAACAACACACCAAATTCAACATTTCCACATTGAGATTTTTAGACGCTATGCTTGCGAAAACTTAATTTAAATTAGTTTTCTTTACATTTCTTTAATTTATTATTACTAGCCAAATTTGTTAGGATATAGATAGATAAGTACACATCAAATAAACATAAAATAGGAAATGGCCATTTTGAATTTTGTGACTGTTTTAACTTGTAATTTGAAATTTTATAGGCCTGTGACAAAGTTGTTTGCAAAATAAAATGACCACCCAAACCGGCTTGTGCCTGAGTGTAATTTTGGAATGCTTGCCTGAGACCGCCCGATACCAATATATGCTGCTCGACCACCCCTATTTGTAACACACTCCTCCAACTCTGTGATACACTTTAAGCTGAATCATCCAGGTTCTTGTCTCAGTCAATGTGTCATTTTAATTCATTAATTCTCCAACATAATTAAAATATCTAAGATGTTAAAACTGTAGCTAAAACGCAGGATATAGCAATAACATTAAAGTAGGATGCAAGAGAGTGTGTCCATGTAATTTAAGGTCCTTATTTTAACATTAAGGTGATATGGGACTATGAGCTAAGGTCTGTCCGTATCTTTGTAGTTTTATTTTAGTGCGATAAACTTTTTTTGCTTAAAACAAATAAAATACCGCCTTAGCAGATACGTTAAGATTAATTTATCAACAGTTTTTGAAGATTTGTCTTGAGCATAGTGGCCTTTGACCTGAAATTTATGAATAGAAAAAGCACTGGTCAAATGTAGTATTATGGGAAATATAAATTGGATTTTTCGTCATAAAATAATTGTCATAAAAAATCACAAAAATTATATTTTGCACAATATATTAGATTTATATTTTTAAAATGATTTTAGTAGATCAAATATCTACATTAATTATAATTCAAATCTTATTAAATATATAAATAATATCATAGCAAACCCTATATACTGTATTGACCCTAAAATAAGCCACCCACCAAATATAGTCTGCACCCTAAAATTTACTAACATTTCGAAAGTAAAAAAATGTTTATTTGTAATAATGAACCCTTTAGCTTTTCTAATGTTCATATTACTTAAGATTTTACAATTATTTGTTATTACTTAGTCTTAAATCATTGCTGAGATATACTTTTTAAATCATGGTCTAAATTGTGTTATCTATTATTTATTTACAAGGCAATTCAAAAGAGGGATAAGTAAACTATTAAAAGATTTATTTCTTCAACCCCAGATACAATTGTGACCATTGTTTTTTAATTTAATATGTAAAATAAAGTTGAAATATTTTCATAGCAGAATGAATTAAAATAAACAATGAAAGTATTTATTCAAGTAGCCAACAAACTGCATCAAAAAGTATCTAGAACAATATGTGAAAAGTAGTACTGGCAGTTATAGAAAATCTCACTTTTATTTTGTCAACCATTTTTACTCGAAGTTAAAAAAATAAGTATTAGGGTCAAAGTCAATTTATTTTAAAATACATTTTTGAAGTATATCATGTTGTGAAGTTCATAAACTATTTTAATATACAACATTTATTTACAAGCGTCTAATGGTGTTGGATTATAAGCTTCATTACAAACGATATTCGGTCTATAAAATATGAATTTCGTTTTAAATTACGAGCATTATAAATAATTTGTCAGAAAACTTCAATTTTTATCGTGAATTCAATTATTTAATAAAGATTTATTTTACCATGAAACAGGTTTTGACGCTTTTGAAATTGATTTTCCAAATATTTTACTAAAATACCTTTCTCACAAAGTCGGTGTCCCTACCCATGAAATACATAAAAAAAAACTGTTGATACTACTTTGTGTAGAAAATTTTACCAAATGTTTCTACTAAGGCACTAGCTTAGGACCCACTAATTAAGACAAAAAAATAAGTATCATCTTTTAAATATTGCTAGCTATAATCCTATTTAAATCCTTTTATCAATAGTAATTTTATTAATTGTTCTCCTTGTGGGGTGAACCACATTGACTAAAGAGGGAGAGATATCTCCCTTAGAAAATATGTCTCTGGAAATACTACAACTTGTCGAGAATTTCATAATATTAATGTCATGACTCTTTTATATAATTGATTCAAACAAGTAAATTATTTTTTTACTTTTATTTAAATATTTATGGTATTTTAGTTCTGTATTTCATTTGTACATAGTGAAAAGAAATTTAATGTGTTCAAAAATAAGATGATTAGGAAGATATTGTGTTCAAAACGAGTTGAAGTCACTGAGGAATGAAAGTGATTTCATAATGATGGGTTACATACCCTGTACTTATCACAAGACACTGCTAGAAAATTCTAGTTTCATAGATTACGATGGGCAGGATATGCAATGTGATATGGAAGAATCTAGAACCAAGTTCAGGTATTTACTGGTAAATCCAATGGGAAGAGACCATTGGAAAGACCTAGCCGCAGATAGAATAACATTAGGATGTACTTGAAATAAATTATGTGTAATGAGGTGGACTGGATGGAACTAGCTTTCTATCAGGATAGGTGGTGTACTTTTGTAAGTGTGGCAATTAAATTTGTGTTCTTAATACCATTAAGTAGGTATTTCATTTGTTTGTCTTCTGATATTTCACTATTATTGTTATGTTTTGTTCAACTTTCCAAATCATCACACATCATTATAATTTTCTTTAAGCACTATGTTCTAACTAATGATAGTAATTGTTTTGTATGTATATATTTATTAAAAAAATTACATATACTCACTCATATCTCTGCTTGTTTACAGTCGAACGACATTCGACTGCTGTACTTCAGACGGGAGCAGATTGAGCCTAACCAGCCGCAGTCCATCTCAGTGCCCCTACTGGAACAGTACTGGCAGAGACACGATGGGCAGACTGCTAACAGGGAGCACCTGCTCATGGCACTAGCTGACCTCGGTTCAATACTCATCAAGGCTACATACACCACCAACACTAGGGAGGCTGCGTGAGTTTATTAATGACTTTAACTAGTTAACTATTTTTTGAAACCTCTCTTATTTTATAAATAAATAATTCTATACCTAGAATTGGTTAAGGAAAGATCCGCATGGGCTTAAGGTGTCACTTTCACTAGATTGGACTACTAATGAAGTGGAAACTGGTGTTCAAATCTCTGTCGATTGTAACAAGGGTGTTTAAGCCGAAATTGTTTTCCAACTCTCCTTCCATATAAGTGCTATTAGCTCTCCTCTAAATTATTTCTGTCTCATCCTTACTCCATTAGTGGGACTTTATAAGATAGCGGTGGCCTGGTGGTCTAGGGGTAAGGCGTCAGACTTCTATTCTGGGGTCCGGGGTTCAATCCTTGGTCCCGGCAAAGATTTATCTGATTACCAAACCCTTCCTTCACCTCTGACAAGACGTGTATTAATCACAACTTGTGAATGTGAGGAATGCCAGGCCTCCACCGTGGTTCGGATTCCACGTTAAACTGTAGGTCCTCCATTTCATCTCACAATTACCCTACCATTACACATTAGTATAAGTGTGTATAACCCGAACGGTTAGTAAGACGCGATGCTAATAATAATAATATAAGATATAATCAGAGAATAACAAAAAGAAGAACAATTACAATTGATAAATAATGTAATGACACTTATATAATAGACAAATAAACTATTACAAATTTAGGTTTATATCCTACCCATGTCAACTTCTAAGTATAAGAGATACTTGTTCATTTATATGTTCATGCTCAAGTTTCAATAGAGCGAATTATGCCACTAATTGACAAATCACAAATAAAAATAAATACTAAATTTGTGGATACAATAAAAATTGTCTTTTTTGTTGGCTATAACTGTGTATGATTATGATTATAGACTACTAGGTGTGACGCTAGACGTGGCAGAGGAACGAAACACAGGCCAGGAAAGAGCGTTGGCTGTGGAGCAGTGTGTCTGTCCACGAGGGTACAGGGGCTTATCATGCGAGGACTGCGATGTCGGATACACCAGGGCTTTGGAAGGGATATATCTTGGGCTCTGTGAACAGTGCAACTGCAACGGTCATTCGTCGGAATGTAACCCAGACACGGGGATCTGTCAGGTAAGTCCTGTGTTCAAAGCTAACTTTTTGCCATTTAATAAAAACTATATTGTGGACACCTAACAAAATAACGTAAATCAAGTGATAGGGAAGGATAAAACTTCTCTCTTTGATTTCTTTACACACTCTACATACTTAAATCTTCTCATTATTTTCACAGTTTAATATGAATTTTTATGTTTTCATCTATACTCCTTTATCATATTAAGAAAACACATAAACCACAGACGGAAAAACTGGCAGCTAGATACTTAAAATACACCCTAAAAAACTTGTCTTGAATAGCATCTAGAAGAGAAATACCTCTAAAGGCAAGACAATTTGTTTCACTGTATAAGTTGTGAAGTATTCATTGAGTATTGTTATCAAGAGGAAATAAAAAAAAAACACTATTTATAGCCAATGCCCTTAAAAACACCAGTTAGAACAATTTGACACTATTATAGAACTGCGGCGACCATACTACTGGGGACCAGTGTGATACATGTGAGGATGGCTATGAAGGAGATGCCACTAGAGGTACCCCTACAGACTGTCAGCCCAGTGGTAGGCCCACTCCAGGCTGTAGTTGTGACCCGAGGGGCAGTGCCCGTAGTGACTGTCCTGATGGAGAGCAGTGTGTGTGCAAGGTGAGCTGTTGAAATTAAAACACTGTCCTGACTTAGTAGGTATTGGCTACTTAGATGTTCGTTTTTTGAGAATCCCATTCTCAAGACTATATGGAGGTTATCATGTAACATACAAGTGGTTTGGCCTAATAATTATAGTCCTGGTTCTTGTATTATCTCACACACCTACTCATGTTTGTAAACAACATATTTTACTATAAATGTTTGGACAAGTTTCAAAACAACAAAGTTGTTTTATTTATTCATATATATATATGAAAATGTTAATAACTAATGGCAAGTGTGGATAGTTAATATATATAACTATCCATTAACTATTCTCATACATATTTGGATAGACAAAACAACTTTGTTGTATATATGTTGTAAAATATATTATGCTTATGTGTGTGAATATATATATATGCACACACACACACACACACAATATCCTAATCTAAATATTTAAAGGTTTGACACAAATAGATTATACCTCTTAGAATAAAAGCTCTTTTCACTTTTTAAATAGATAAATTTATGTCTTTTCAAATAAAAGCTACATCAAAAAGTAATTGGAATAATAGAATGAGAGAACAATATTGTTGATAGTAGAAATAAATAGGAAAAGGAATTGTGTATATCACTGTTTCCTCTGTTTTTTTCCATCCATACAAATATA